>JAESVK010000254.1:32639-58141 GCA_017140935.1 Hamamelis virginiana
TATATATATATATATATATATATATATATATATATATATATATATATTAAATCATCAACAATGAAAACTTTTCTATGTAAAAAGATTAAAGGCAGAAAGTGGAGAACCCTTTATAACAATATATATATACTAGCTGTTGATTTGTATGAAAAAAGTTTCCAAATTCACATGAAAATGAATGCTAAACAGACCCTTATTAAGTTTTGCATGTCCGAGTGCTCATAACTAGGTGAAACAAGACCCTTAATTTTGGCTCTTTTCTGAATGAAGTTTAATTTATTTTATATTTATATAAATATATTAAATTAAATTTTAAAAATATAAATCTTGTGATGAACAAAGAGATATATATCTGTATGGATAAATGGAAGGAGAATGCTAAGAGGGCGCAATTGGATACTGAACTGACCTTAAGAATACTGATCGATGTGCAAAACAAAACCTCAGGAGCTTTTCTAAATGAGTATATATTAATTTGGCTTTGACGAGAGAGAGAGAGAGAGAGAGAGATGGAATCACAGATCTCCTGAGAAGATTCTAGAGAGCCTAAACCTTTATCTTTTAGCATTTAATTAAGAAAATTGTATGAAAACCAGTCAGATAGATTAGGCAACCTAGGGTTTTCTAGTTAAACTATTCGAAAATGATATTACAAAATCTAAGAATCTAATACAAAATCCTAGTTCTTAGATACCCATTATAAATTTCTTATGTACAAAAAAAAAAAAAAAAAAAAAAAGGACTAATAAGAATCACAACATGAAAAAAAGATAAAGAGAATTCACAAAACCCTATAATAATAATTATAAAAAAAAAAAAATGATTAAGAATTAAGAAGAGCTAGACCTTGATATCAGGGCGCAAATGATTGTGCCATCTCTCGCGACACTGTTTTCCGGCTCTGCCAACCAACTTCTCAGCTATCTGTGCCCATTTTCTTTCTCCATATTGCTTCACCAACCTGATCAGTTTTCTTCATATATATATATAACAACAACAACAACAACTCTACAATACTTCAGCATCATCAGCTCAACTCAAAATGAGTTCAAAAAAAACAGACTAAAAGAAAAAGAATCAAAATCATGCAAAAGCAAATCATAAAAACCTTGTAAAAAAAAAAAAAAAAAAGGTCTCTCATATATCACCTATCTTCTTCTTCTGTCCATTGCCCTTTGATCAAACTTGAAGAAAAGCCACCTTTCACTTTTTTTCCTCCCCTTCTCAAATTTTTCTCTCCAAATTTCACTTCTTCTTCAAAACCCACGTTAGGAATATTTCTCTGAATATGCATCCAAGTAGTAGAAGTCTCTCCATCTAAAAAAAGCCCATCATCAACAAAGCTCATACCGTTTCGAGTACTACTCGGCCACGAAACCCCACCACCTGCATAGCAGCTACCAATTGCACCACTTGATGAAGAAAAATCACCAAACCCAATTGGAGAAACAAATGTTTCTTTATTCTTTACACATTTCTGAGTCTGTTGCTGAGAGAAATGGTAATTTTGACCCCATAAGAACCTATCTATGGCTGTGAATGGTGGGCTAGGTCTATATAAAGGAAGGTTATTCTGTAAATTAATTCCATACCCAAAACCACCAACACCACCTCCTCCTCCTCCTTCCATGAAAGAAAGTTGAAGGAGTTCAAAAAAAGAAGAAGAGAAGGGAGAATTTTAGGCTTCAAAATTAGCTTTGATTAGGGGAGGTCTTTGGGTTTTCAGTTTTCTTCTCTCTACTAGTAAGAAAACTCCATAACAAGAGTTGGGACATAAAGCTTATACTTAGCCTTGTGATGAGCTAACATGGCTTAGTAGCCGTTGATCTTGGGGTGGATCCAACGGCTGAGAATTGCAAGCAGCTGTAACTCCTGAGCTTCCTCTCGCAGACAAAAGTGGAAAGAGAGGTGGAGAGATTAGTGGGTTCGTTATTAAACCCATAATAATTAAATCATTTTCAAAAAATTAATAAATATTAGTGAGAAATGGAAAGTTGTTTTTTTTTTTTTTCTCATGTTGTGTAATAAAATGGGAGTTGGGCACTCCTAGGTTTTGATAATTTGGCACCAACAAGGATAAAAAGATCAAACTGTCCCTTTTAACAGTATAATATTGGTAAATGAGAATTAATGATGGGATGTAATTTAGGGTTATTTTTGTCATAAGGGATGGACTTTATGAAAAATAGTGGTGCCTAATGCACTTATGTCATTTAATTATAATAAATAATAGGGGAGAGAAATTGGGGAGAATTTTAAGCCCTAGCATTAGATGCTTGGATGACTGCTTAATGCTTACCAATTTGTGTTTTTGGCAGCCTTTGTTTATGAATTATGATTAGCTATAGGATTAGGGATGACCCACCACAGTAATGCATGACTAATTACTGCACTCTACGTGCCCTTTCTTATAGCTCTCAAAATATATCTTAACCATGATAGCAATACTGCACAAGATAGCCACCAACCCAATAATTAATTAGAAAAGATTTTACCAAAAAAAAAAAAAAAAAATTTATAAGATGAGATCACATTAATAGCTGAGTATTAATGCTAAATGAACAGACATTAATGACTACGTACCGTAAATTATTTTATAAATTTAAAATTTCTCTTCCCACGTTCACTTTGCAAAGCTAAACAAATCATCTCTTTTACCATCTCCATCTTGTTCCTAACTTGCATGGTATGATGTATAATTGCCACATTAACCTTTTAGGTTAACACGCGCGGGTAGAATGTGGCATGGCATGTCAGTTACTATATATCATTATTTTGTGACCGCGATATTATCACGAAAGGCGGAGTAAGAAATTTGGTAATGTGGAGGCAAAAAAATTTTTACTAAAAGAAATCTACCATTACCTCAAATATCAATCTCCTAATATTAACAAATAGGCATTAATTCACTTTGCAATATGCTTTCATTTCAATGAAATTAATATTAATATCTAATATGATATATATGTGCAGAAAATTTTATCGAATACAAATACAATTTGAATTTTGACGCATGAATTATAAATATTTCTTATGAATATATATTGGACATCAGGTAACTATATATAATGTTGTAATCCTCTTATTACAATAGAGGATTAATGAAGAAAATTGTCCTTATAAAATTTCAAATCCAAGTATTGGGTATCATGTCCACACACTTTACAATATATCCATGCATCTTTAATAACATCTTCAAATAAATTTGTAGCACAATTCAAATTGTTTGTTGTCAAACATTTTATATTTCAAAACAAGTAATATATGTTAAATATTATTTGGGTCAACCTTTGCATTTCTGCTCTTGAAGTCTCTTACAAGTCAAATTGCATAAACCTACCTATTTATTGTAAGGATTATGAAATATAACACTAATTGAAGGTTCTAGGCAATCTACCCATTAAATTTCTTTTACTAGCTTGTTGGCTTTGCGTAATATTATTGGGTCTTTGAACATGAAAATTTTAAATATATTTTTTGCATAAAACTAAATATATACAAATTGCTAAAAACTGACTAGGAAATTTAAATTTTGCAAGTCATTTCTTGATAAGACACTTCGACAAATGATTTTGATTTTTTTTTTTCTCTTTTACAAACATAGCTAGGACATCATAGGTCTACTTTGGCTGAAGTTTGAACTCAAATTAGTTCCTAGAGATGGACAAGATCACCCCTAAATTCCATCCATTCAATAATCAAGGTACCAAAATTTAATCTCAGGATCTCAACTTTTTGAGCCATAATCTTTGACTGTCTAAACATATTCGAACTTAGGTTCAAAATTATTTATTATGCAAATGTTTATAAATCCAAGAGGTCCAATGTGGCTATTGATGGGCTGGACTCAGCTCTATTAGAGGTTTAGTTGGGCTACCATTGATCTCCCAGCTGAGCGGACCAGATTAACGCTTCATCGCCCGTACATTTTTGGCTGTTAATATTAGTCGTGACCCGTGAAGACTGAAGACCAAAATGTAAGTTTGCATTTGGGCCCCATTAGGAATGGGCCCGAAGCAAATCTTCAGGCCCGTGATCAGAATCAAACCCAGTGATGGCTGATGCCTCCCAACACTGGCCTAGTACCCTTCTCCAATCAAGCGAGACTGGGCCTAGTTGGTCTTGAGGCCGGCCCACCCAAACGGTCGACCATACTCGAAAATGGGTTTTGAGGCTTCATGCCTCCCATGTTGGTCTTGAGGGTGGTTGGGGAATGACTCATTTTTCAACTTTTTTTTAGTTGACGACGTGACATGGTGACTAATGTGCACACAGATCATTTAATATGACAATTATTTTAGGAAAATATTATATCTCCCAAATGATGTGGCGGTTGATCTAACCCTTCTTTTTTTGAGCAAATTTTTTGATTAATAATAAATGAAGGTTAGGATTGATTTGGGATGATTTTTGGGATTTACAGCATTACTCATTATTTTATATCCATTGCCATATCTTTTTTATGTTAAATGTCACATTAGCTACCACCACATTAATTGAAAGCAAAAAATTGACTAAATTGTTTAAATGAGTAATATTTTTCTACTCCCATCAAGGTAACTCAGGCAGTGAAGAATCACACCTCATCAAGTAAAGGTTCTGGATTGAATCTATCGTTTGAAAATTCTGCCACTGAAATGCTTCAAAAATATTTGCTTGTCGTGATTTTTTTGTTACAGCCTAAAATGGGCACAATTTTAGTGTTTTTTTTTTTTTTTTTTTGGGCATCAAGGTTCTAATATTTGGCTCAATTAATTCTAAAAAAATGGATAAAATCATTGTCCGGCAACTCCGACTGTCCGCTCTGTATTAGTTAATGTTCGAAAAATTAAATTTGTAATAAGCCTCACGTCGACTTGAAACTTTGTGCTTTTCTTAGGGAATAAGTATCGATGCTAACTATTTCATACTATTAAATTAATTTTATAATTCAATATATTGTATATACAATAATGAACAAGTGCGGTATGTACTGCAAATGCGGTACATGATCATGGCCGTTTGTGGCATGCACGCTCGTGTACGTGCATACATGCGCATGCCAACAACAGCCGAATTCGATGTACAGTATACGGTATATATACACCGCACCTACTCAAAATTTATTGTATATAATCACATAAACTTGCATTTTGAATTCTGACAAGTTGCCTAACAGAAAATAGTATAATATTTTTATTGAGTTTGCTAAATTGGGCAAAAAGATTTGGTCAAAATATTTAGGTATTCCTTTTCTTGTATTAAAAAAGAAAAGAATGTTTAGATTTGGGCACAGCTTTGGGCAATTTCATACAAATTCGTATTTGGATTTGAACCAAGATATATATATATATATATATATATATTAGTGGAGAAAGATATTGGAAATTGAAAGGCAGGGTATTGAATTTCCAAAAAAATGCACAGAGATTGATGTGAGTAGAGATGTAAACAAAATAGGGCAAAGAGACAAACGGAGGTGGCAAGGGATGGGAGATGACGGGTAGCTTAATGTCACCATCCTTTCACGTGCATGCCCGTCATTTTCTGCTTGGCCAAACTCAATGTCTCAATCCCTAGGATGAAGGACATCCACAAAAATACACTGCTGCCCACCCCCATTTGTTTGACAAAAGCCTTTGTTAATTGTTAAATCATGTCTACGGTTCTGTTTTTCATCATTATCAAACTCACCCTTCTTCTTTTTTTTCTTTTTTTCTCCAAATTGAAGTTAACTTCCCAAATTTTCAATATTAATAAATGGATATTGATATTCTTTCATGTATTCAAATCCAAAATCTCTTTCCTAAAAATGAGAATACTTGTCACTAGATGATAAGGCCGTTCACATTTTGGTTTAATAGTTTCTATCTTCAATTTTTTTGTTCAAAGTTATGAAAGTGTATCGAAATTTATTTTTTAGTCCTAAAGGACCAGGAAAGGAAAATATTTTTCGTGAGTCCCTCAGTATAGGCTTGAATAGTCCACCTTTGACCGAATCGAATAGAAAACTTAATTTGGTACGTGCAAGCTGATCCACGATACATGTTACTGCAATACCAATATATATATATACACACACACATTGTGTTAATCTCATTAAAGCAGGATTTTGAGACGAAAGAGCTGAATATAGTTGTGGTTATAATCTTTCATATCGTACAAAGTGACCGTTTTCAAAACTCAAATAAATATATTTATGTTCGAATGTTCTAGACTTTTATCATTAAACTAACGGTAATTATACACTATCATGTCAAATAAAATACACGGGAATGAACAAGACTGAGGTTGACTCCCATACCAGCATTTTTTTTTTTTTTTTTTAATCAGTTGTCCTGTACTCCTGTTTTAATAGAGGGCATTTTTCTTACCTAATCACGGGGTATTTATGAAAAGTAGCTGTTGCATCAATTTATTATTAAGAATGCGTGCACCTTTTTAACCATTTTCAAATCCTACTGTTTTATTTTTAATAGAAAAAAAGAAAAAATCTTACTATTTCATAGAACACATAGTACTATCATTTTAATGCAAATAATAAATATTGTAAAAATTGATATGACATGACGATTAGATGCCACGTCATGTCATATAAGGCTCTGAGCTGCGTTGATAAGATTTAAGTTTAACAAAGTCAACTACCTTATACAGTACGGTAATAAAGATTAGCAAATGGTAAAAAAATCTTATTGGAGGAACATGAGCTTGGTTGGCAAATTGTAAATGACCTAAATTTGGGTGGCGGCTTGGTACAATTTTCTTTTAATCAATAGTTGCCCTACCATTTAAGTAGTATAGGGTAGGTCAAGGGTAAAAGAATGTTTTTTTAATCCCCTTTTAGACTAGGCATTTTACTTGGGATGCATGCTCAGATAGCAACGCTTGTACCCACCGTGTCTTAATGCTAAGAACTTTGACGGATACTCTGCATCTTTTTTCCAATTACTGTATTTTATGGAATGAATTTTACTGTCTATTTTTATTTGACAGAGGGGGTATAATATTAGCAATTTAAGTAGTACTTTTTTTTTTATATATAAAAATTGATATTGCATCAATATTTATTTTTCTAACTACTTAGGGGGCGTTTGGTTACCTGTAATGTAATGTAATTTAATTGACTGTAAAGTAGATTACAGTGTAATTTGATTACATTGGTAATTTAAATTACATTCCAAATTACATCACACTTGTTTGAATGAGTATGAAATGTGAAGTCAGATTACATTACATTACTCAGAAATGCGTTTGGATAGCCATGTAATTTAATTGACTGTAAAGTAGATTACATTACATTACCCAGAATAACACTACATTATCCAGAAATGCGTTTGGTAGCCATGTAATTTAATTGACTGTAAAGTAGATTACATTATATTACTCAGAATACATTGGTTGAAGTCTGCAATCCATTTTACAGTCTTTCTTCATGATAGATTACACCCGTAAAGTGGATTACATCCGCTCCATAACATGCCAAACATGATTTAAGCTATGTAATATAATCTCAGATTACATTACATAGCACTTTACACCCAACCAAACGCCCCCTTAAGGTTTTATTTGAATCTTGGAAAAGAGTAATCAACTAATGATAAGAAAAGAAAAAGGAAAATGCTATTAAACCCGTCCAAAGCTCCCGTACTTATTACCGTCTTATGTGGTATTTAGTCTTCGGCCTTCATCAGTTAATTGTATTACCCATCAATTAAAGAAGGATTAAAAAAGAAATAAAGAAAAACTCAAGAAGCACATCAGGCGTCAATATCAAGAAGAGAGAGAAAGAAAGAGGGGGGGGAGAAAGAACCAAAATAGCACTTCCATGCCTACACTGGCATTCCTTAGCGCCGATCGAGCAACAGCACCACCCAACAATAGCTCGATCATGAACAGCAGCTCCATGCCTGCACGGAAAATAGGTTTATTCTTCCTCTTCTCTTCCTCTTCTTCTTCTTCTTTACTGTCAACCACATGAAGAAAGAAAAAAAAAAAACAAACAAACAAACAAACCACAATAACCTTCTTCTTTCTCTTTACTACCAGCCAATGAAAACCATTAAAAAAAAATATTCTAACAGTGAAAACCCAAAAAAAAAAAAAAAAAAAAAAAAAAAACACAAAAACCTTTTTCTTTTTTTTTACCACCCCCCAATTAAAACAATAAAAAAAAAATATTAAAAAATTTAAAACCCAAAAAAAAAAAAAAAAAAAGAAAAAAAAACCACAGTTAAAATCTAAAAAAGATGGTGAAAATAAAAAAAGAAGTAAAAATCCAAAAAACTCAATGAATGCAGTGAAAACCAAAATTCTTCTTCTTTACTATCAACCACCCAAAAAAAAAAAAAAAGAACCATAGTAAAAAATAACCTCCTCCTTCTTTTTCTTATACTGTCAGCCAATTAAAAAAAAAAACTGACATTGAAAACAAACAAACAAAAAAACCACAGTTAAAATCCAAAAAGATAGTGAAAAAAAAAAAAGACAGTAAATATGTGTTGGGTTTTCACTGAATTTTGGTGTTGGAATTTCACTGAGTTTGGATATTTTTACTAAGTTTGGGTGTTTTTACTGTGATGGAATATTTTTATATGCTGATGTGACACTTAAATATATGGATAGGAGTATAAACGGGAACATTTGACGGGCTCTGTAGCACTGCTCAAAGAAAAATATTGAAAATTACTTAAAGATGAATTCTTTTCTATAGCATATTTTTTACTTTTATTCTTCTTTTTCTTTCTAGTTATTTATTTTTCCAAATCCAAACTTAGGTTAAGAATCAAGACCAACTTATATTTTTTGTTTTCTTTTAGAAAAAAAAAGGGGCTTGCATCAATGCGCATTTTCCTTCTTGAGTTGCTTATTTTAAAAAAAAAAATTATTTATTTATTTAAACATTAGAAACTTATTCTTACTTCAAGCCCTCGTAATATTAATAAATGGTAGCTTATATATAAGAGAAGATACAAACTGATGAACCCAAAAATTGGTTAGACTGCAACAGTCATCACAAGTCCTCGAGAACCTAGACACAAGGTGTTATCACGCCGGGGGTTGTTCGGTGTGAACACTCCAACAATCAAGTCACAAGTCCTTGAGAACTTAGACACAAGGTGTTATCACGCCGGGAGTTGTTTGGTGTGAACATTCCAACGATCAAGTCAGTAGAGCATCAGAGTCATAGAATAATAGACTTGAATTGAGAGTGATTGTACCTATCTCTTCCGAGAGTCTCAGCTCCTTTTTATCATTGGCCGTTTGGTTTGATCTTAGGAGTGACGTGTAAGTCTCTGTATCTTATTCAGGCTGAACTACCGCTCCATCCCTTGATGTAAAGGGATTGATATACCTTTCTTGGCCGTCTACCTTTCGCTTGATTCTCGTCTTTTACAAGTGGTCTGTTAGTCAATTATTCGATTAGCATATTCCTCTGATTCATGCCGGTTCTTGAAAATTCTCTGTCCAACTTTATTGTTGGGTCAACTTGTTGTTCGACAAAATTCTCTACTGCAATTTTTTGGGCAGTCATGATGAGTGCGAATTGAATGATGCTAGTTTTAAATTTTAACTGACCAAAAAGTTTAATTCCTTTACAGATCACATATTGGCATTGAATCACTAAAAGAGTAAAAGGGTCCTTAATCTTGCCTCTTTTGCCAAGCCCCAAACAGTTTCTAAAACATTAGATAAACTTACATTTGTCACTTTGCACCAAAAGAAAATAAATAAATAAACAATTTTTTTTTACAAATTAATGATTCCGAATAATATTTTTATCAGTTTTTAGTTTAAAATCGTATACATAAAATTAGTTTTCCCATATTTTTGGGTTGCTTTTGCAAATAAAATAAAAAATAACATTTTGCCATCTTTGAATATGTAGACAGATGACTCTCTCTGATATGTTCAGATTTTTTGAAATTGGGTTTTGTTTAATTTGATTCAAAAACATAATTTTTGACTCTCCACCCTGCAAGAACCTCGAGCTCCTCTGTTATAGTCAATTTTGGCAAAATCTGATTTTGGAATACTTTTGTAACGCGTTGGGATTCTCTGCTTGGGTCCTTAAATAATTGCATCTACTAGCATTTAGTTCTCATGGTGACACGTCATTTTTTACCACATCTAATGGTTGGAAATAACTCTTGCACCAAAATGACACACTAATGGTCGTTTCATCCTGCTGACAAGCCTAATCCCTGTTTGGTCTATTCTATTTTCGTTTTGATGCTTCAGCATTTTTAGCTTACTGCTCAAGTAAAATAAAATTTTTTTTAAAAAATCAAAATTCAAAACACGTCTTAGATCGGAGAAGAGAATAACATATTTGGGAGAAGAAAGTTGCACATATATATATATAGGTGCAACGTTTGGATTCTGGGAAATCCAACAGCTAAAAAATGATAACATTTTTAAGAACAAAAAAGTCGCAGTTTTTCAAAGTTACATTTTTCAAAAACCAACCTTTGGATTACTATGACTTTTGGTAGACATGGTATACATTATAGGAGTATCTAATCCAACAGCCAGTTTTTCAAAAAAAAATTCTGCAAGTGCCTTTACAAGAGGACACCTATTTTAACTTATTAGTTCTATATATATATATTACGTTTAGGGTCAAGTGGAGCTTCATTCTCCCAAATCTGTTATTCTCTTCTCTGATCTAAGATATGTGTTTTGATTTTTGATTTTGATTTTTATTTAATTGAGCAATAAGCTGAAAATGCTTAAGCATCAAAACGAAAAATAAAATAGACCAAATAGGACTTAAGCCCATCAGCAGAATAAAATGACCATTAGTGTATCAATTGGGTGTAAGAGTTATTCCCAGCCATTGAATGTGGTAAAAAATAATGTGTCACCATGAAAATTAAATGCTAGTAAATACAAGTATTCAATAACCCAAGCAAAGGATCCCACCGCGTCTTGTAACCGCCATTTTGGGCATCAGATAATTTTGATAAATTTTTAAATATTAACTTATGATGTGAGGGTATATTAGTCAAAATTTAAAAAACAGATGAATATCTCTAAACGATTTTTCTACATTGACTTTTGGGTATGCTAATACTGGGGGATTTGGGTTAAATACCTTTCTTTTTTTTTGTTGGTACTTTATTTTTACGTGAATTTAAGAGCAAAAATGTCACTATATTAACAGAGAACTAATTACAATTCGCCACGTGGTGGTTGTGTAACAGAATATCTGTGCAAAAACAAAACTGCAAAAGCAAAACCCAAACCGCCAAACCCCAAAGCAAGAAAGCAAGCATGCCCGTTGGTCCAAATCCCATCCGTATATCTTGAGGAGCAATGCTTCAGTCCTGCTTCCAAACAACACCCTTTCTTCCTCCCTCTCCCCGCCCCCAAAAAAAAAAAAAAAAAAAAGTCTGAAAAAGGCAAGGAAAAATCAACAAGAAATTCTCTCTATTTTTCCTCTCTTTTTTTTTTTTCTTTGGCATTTTATTATTATAATAATAATAAATTCCGAGCAACAAGTACGGAAAAATAAAAGGCCTTTTTCCTTCTTCATTTTTTTTTTTTTTTTTTTTCTTTTTTGGGTGTGTGGGGGTGTTTTCAGGTGTCTTGGGTGTCGATATTGGGGCTATCTGGGGAGCTAAGAGGGAAACATGTATCTTCGCCACCAGTGTTCCAGAGAAAGTGAGCGTAGTTAGCGGCATAGTAAGTGTTGCTTGGGTCTGCCGATATGGCTTCTAAGTAAGTCTCTTCAGCTGCCCACAAGTCCTTCTTCACCATCCACAGGAAGCTAGCGTACTTGTTGTACGCCTCTGCGTCTGGTGGCTCCACTCCTATTGCCCTCTTGAAATACTCTTCTGCTCTGTACCCAGACATAAAAAACAAATTTTAAGTCAACAAACTCCTCGGTCCATGCATATAAATATCAAGTTGATCAACTTAATATCTTTTATTGTTAAGCGCGTGGATTCTCGCTCAATTGTGATCATATATTATTTTTTTTTGCCCAGAAAGGAAACTGCACCACAGATTCCCCTATCAACAATAAGAAACCTAATGCCATGTTGTTGCTAGAAGACAAAGCGTGTTTTTACTCTCATAGGAAAATATCTGACTCGTAGTCGACTCAGAAACATTCACAGCATCAGTTGGTTACCAATTTGTAATTTGAAAGTAATTTTTCGCTTTTGAAAGCAGAAATTGCTCTTAACTTAAGATCAAGAAAGAAAATAATGACTCAATTGACTCCCATTAGCGATCGCAATTACCTAAAATTGGGTATGCAGAGAATTTCAAAACGAAGAACATAAAGATATAATATAGTAATAATTAAGAAAGTTACCTGTCACAGTCGTGGGCGACGAGGTAGAGGAACTGAGCGTAGTTGGCGAGGAGGAGAGGGTTGTTGGGCTCTTGGGCCAAGCCCATTTGGTATAGAAGCTCTGTTCTGAAATAGTCAGCGTAGTCGTCTTCTTCAATCTTGGCCGTGACAGGAGATACAAATCTTTGCATCGTCTCGTGATCGAGAGACTCGTCTCTCATTGATCCTTGAATTCTAGAAGCTTCTTCTACAATCGAATTCCACAGGCTTAACTCTTCCTCTCTCGTTACTTGTCCTGATACTGACTCCTCTGTAGCTTCCCTTGTGGTCGTGGGGTTCACAAATGAAGATATTTGAGACACCCCATCGGGAAGAATGGTTCGATGGTGGTTTGACCGGTCGGACCGTCCGTCACCATCTGTACCGCTAGAAACTGGCCGAACCTTCCCACCCCCTCCATTGTTTCCTCCAATTGAAGTCGTCTTCCCACCTGAAGACGACACCAAAAATGTCTTAATTGAGGATGAATCGAACTTGTTCTGCTTCTGATTCTGATTATCAATCACCGATACGGACTCCGTGGTAGCTGCATAAGTTGCCGGTGGCGGAGAAGCCGCAATTGCAGCGTTATTGCCCATCGAATATACGGTGAAATTTGCGAGTAGTATCATCACATACACCATGAGAGTCGGCGTATGTGAAAACACTTGTTGGAACAACCACACAAAAGAATCTTGCATCTCCTTCTGTACCCGAACTAGAATTCCCTGTAAATCTTCGTAAAATAGAATCCCTCTCATCTGTAACGTGTAGCTATGAAGCTCTCGAATTATAAACACCATCGACGAGAAAGCCTTCTTAACAGAGCAGTAAGCGGACTCCCCTGCCTCTCTAAAACCCTCCTGCCATTGCAACTTCCTCTTTATAATTCTAAGCGAAAGCGGAAGATCGACGCTGTTTGCCTTCCGTTCAATACTCGCCGGAATGATATCATCTCGACCTGGCCAGTCCGGCGGCTCTTGCCGGATTTCTAGCCACGGAGGCTCAACAGAGTCGACGTTCGAAGGTGGAAATTGCCTGGGATTTTGTACAAAGTTGATGCTACTTTTGAATATCGAAGAATCTTCACTAAAACGGTTATTACTATTGTCGCTATTATCGTCTCGCGTATCTATAGAATCAGCAACCATCTCTGATTCTTCATCAAAGGCATTGCTGTTATCCTCGTCGTCGGAAAGTTGGAACCTCAGTGCCAATTCTTGAATTTTTTTCGAGAATTCTTCGTCGGAGAATGCGTCTAAGGTAGCGCTGCAAGCTCTCCTTATAGTTTGAACTCTCGATTTCAGGTATTCGCAAGAGCGAGTCCTGTAGAGTTTCTTCGACGGAATTCCGAACAGAGCCGATCGGTCCAATCTCTGCACGTATCGACACACGAGAGGTCCGTCGCCATGGCTTCGCCGTTTTGACGAAGGAGAAGAAACTGCGGAAGCTAGGGTTTGAGAAGACGAAGGAGAATGAGGAACAATTGGCTGCGTCAAATTGATACAGGTCGTAGCAACCTTCATTCCCATATCTCAAAGAGAAATTCAAAGGAACAGATGAGAGAAGGTGAAAAGTTACAGACAGAGAGAGAGTTTAGAAAAACAGAGACTGATTGAAAAAAAAAAAGTAATCAATGTCCCGGAAAGTTTGTGTAAAATAGGATTTTCCTTTCCTCCAAATGGAAATCTCGCTACTTTCTTGATCGGATCTGGAAAAAGTCTTCGCCGTCCTTCCTTTCAACACACTACAACCTGAAATTAAACAAAGGAATCACATAAGTCAACATAACAAACAATTCCGTTAAAACTCTCCACTCTTTCACAATATTTTCCCGTAAAACGAAACCTAAACTTCTAATTATCAAATTTTCCAGCTTCCAAACTTAAAATAGAAGTTCAAAACCTTTATGCTTTTCAGTTTCACAACTACTCATTATTTTTCCCAGGAAATTCGGATCAGAAAACGCAAACCAACACTACTCATCGAGCACGAAAACCGATAAAACTCGAGAGATCCAAAACCAGTAAGAAGCATAAAAATCGGAGAACTACAAAAACTTACACGAATATATATATATATATAACGAACGTCGATGATAGTCCGATAAATCTCCGGCGAGGTTTCCGATGATGCCAACAGCGAAGTACGACCGTAGCTTCACTTATCTGGCAACAAAGAAAGAGAGGCCCTCCAGGTCCTTATATATACATAGGAAGTACGAACAGAAAAACAAAGAGGTAGAGAAAAAATCTAACAGGCGTAAAGCGGTAGAAGGTAAAAAGATATATATACGTATATGTACATGTATAAGGGTAGCCATTAGCCATGCATTATAGTGAGACGAAGAGTTCCGGTAGCCAGTCATCCTAGGGTTTTGAAACCGCGGGTCAGAAGCCAGTATATAAGGTGTTCCCACGAAACAACTTGCAAAATCGCCTGATCTTCGAGTCCAACGCGGCTAACTTCACGGACTTTTAGATCTGATCTAAGCATTCAAGATGCGCCACGTGTTAACACCGACCACGACACCCATTTAAAGGTTAACGAAAGACCGTGATACCACCGACCCAATAGTTCATTCGTTGACACGTGCCGTTTTGTAAATCTTTTAGGATGGATTGAGTATTTTTCGTATGTAGAAGGGTACAGGTGGAGTGTCGGTGAATCCTCAGTATGGGGAGGGAATTTGGCTACTCCATATTTTCTATCCTATTATTTATGTACCACTTTCTGTCATTTCTCACAAAAGTTTATCTTGAAAATCTCACATTTTAATAAATATTTATATTTATATTTTTAATGTGAATTTTTGTGAGAAGAGACAGAAAATGATATATAAAAAGTGAGACAGAACATCTCTAAATTTGACATGATATTTTTTGGAGTCACCCACCTTATGAAAGCTACTTGGGTTTTTGTTTAATTAATATATATATATATATATATATATATATATATATGTATGTATATATATCTCCCTTATTAGTTAACAATGCATTTGAGAAGGGGAGGCCACTTTTCTTATGTCCGTGAAATGTCAAAATTAGGCTCGGCTATTTATAGAGTGGAACTATTTATTTTTTAACCTTTTTTTGTCCAATTAGTCAATTTTCGTTGCATCGCGCACTCTCTGTAAAAAATAATACGTCACTTAATCATTAGAGATCATCTAGCATAAGCTTATGGGGGTGTTTGGTAAACTTAAGAACTTGGCCAGTTGAGTATAAATCTGTCTGATTTTTATTTAGTACTGTTTGATAAGTATATTTTTTCTGTAAATCAGTTCAATTCTTTCCAGAAAATAAATTATAAATACAGTTTTTTTTTTTCAAACTAAATGTAAGTTAGTTTACATAAAAACCATATTACAGAAAAATATCAATCACATATTATATACCACAATTAAAAGTGAGTGGAAGTATATATATATATATATATATATATATATATAGAAAGAGGGAGGAACAAATTGCATGTACATAGACAGAAAAAGTTACTTAAGTTCTACTTTTAAACTGCTATGAATGACAACAAAAATATCTATTTTATATATATATATATATATATATATATATATATATATATATATATATATTTTAGTTTTTTAAACTATTATTTACCTTTTTTTTCTCTACATACGCATTTTGTAGGCCCGTGACTCCAGTAAATAATAAATTAAAATAAAGTATATATATATATATATATAATAATGTGAAATGTTCTTTTGAGGGACAAAATGAGAAGGTGGTTTATCAAGAGGTGAAATTTGCAGCTATAAACTATTATTTACCTTTTTTTTTTCTCTGCACACGCATTTTGTGGGCTCATGACTTTAGTAAATAATAAATTAAAATATAATTAAGTACATGTATATAATGTGAAATTTTCTTTCGAGGAATACTTTATTTTAACTAAAATCAGCTAAGATCCTTGAGCCATTGGATTGGATTCTTGAAATGAATCATGCATTAAGTGAATGAGAATTTAAGGGCTTGTGTTCTTAACTGATTTTAATTAAAATGAGGTATAACTGATAAGATCAGAACTCATATATATATATATATATATATATATATATATATATATATATAGAGTAATTTTCTTATGAGAACTTCCTTATATGAGTACTTGGTTTTTTAGTAAATGTAAGATGATTATTTTGAAAAATCTACTGTTATATTAGATATTCTTTCAATGTATGCAATGCATGTCAAAAATCACAGTGATCTAACGGTCGGTTTTGAAAATACAGACTATGTAAAACTATGACTATTAGATATTAACATAAATTTTCATAATCTGTATTTTAGAAACCGACTATCAGATCACTGTGATTTTTGGCATGCACGTTATACATAGAAAGAATATTCAATCCAACGGCAGGTTTTTCAAAATATTCATCTTACATAGGTTAAAAAGTCAAGTCATCACATAAGGTTATGTGAGTACGTCCTCATAAGAAAATGAATATATATATATATATATATATATATATATATATATATATATATAAGGTCGGTCTTACGCAAAGTTGCGTAAGGTCGGCTCCATATGAATAATTTTACATCACAGTTCATAAAACTGACCGTTGGATTAGATGCTCCATCTCTGTATGTCATGCCTGCAAAAAATCACAGTGATCTGACGGTTGGTTTTTGAAATATGTCATTATGAAAATATGTAACTTATTTGTTCTTCAAAATATCACAATTTTTTTAACGTCAGTTGTTTCAAAAACCAACCGTCAGATCACTGTGATTTTTTGCAGGCATGACATACAGAGGTGGGACATCTAATCCAATGGTCAGTTTTATGAACTGTGATGTAAAATTAATCATATGGAGCCAACCTTACATAATTTTGTGTAAGGCCGGCCTTATATTATCATGTTTGTGTGTGTATATATATATATATAATGAAACATCAAACATAAATAAATAAATGATAGTGCATCGAAATAAATAATGAGTGGGTGTGGACGGAGGTAAATGAGATCACCGACTTACAAGCCCATTTTCGTAATTCCAAGGGCACAGAAAGACACGTGCTCTATTCGTATATTATTATAATCATTATTTGGGGCAAACATAATCAAACTTCCAAGGTTAGTCAAATTGTTAATTGATTTTCCATGAAGAAATTATCAAGCGGCTAGCAAGCGAGCGTGCGTCCATTTTCGCACGTTAATATTTTATAATATCCTTTTAAAAGAGTTTGGATTGCTATTGTGCTGATATGTGATTAATACCTATCGATCATCGTTGGATGACCTATACACGTGTAAGAAAGGGATCTAATGGCTCACATAAGAAAGGTCCATGACTTTGACTGTTGATCCAAAACACACTAGATTTAGGACTTTCTCATGTGATCCATTAAATTTCATTTATTGCACACGTGTCGGCCATTCAACGGTGATCAATAGATATTGATTACCTGTCAGATCAACAGTAAACCCAAATTCTTCTCAAAAAGCATAATTAATTAACTTTATATTATCAGTTTTGTTTTTTTTTGTTTTTTGTTTTAAATAACTTTCTATTATAAGTAAATTTCCTTATCTTTACACTGTCTTGTATTTATTTTATTATTTTTTAAAATATTATTTAATTTAAGATAAGGACAAAAATAAAATTATTAAAAAAAAAAAAATCTAATTGGAGTTGAGAACCGACAGTGCAAAATTAAAGTTAGCACAGAAGAGAGAGAGTTATAAATTAAATTCCTTTTTTTTGCACACGTGTCGGCCATCCAATAGTTGATCAATAGTTATTGATTAACAGCAAATCCAAATTCTTATTAAAAAGCATAATTAATTAACTTTATATTATCAGTTTTGTTTTTTTGTGTTTTTTTTTTTAAGAATAAATTTCTATTATAAGTAAATCTCCATATCTTTGCAACTGTCTGGTATTTATTTTATTATTTTTTAAAATATTATTTAATTTGAAATAAGGACAAAAATAAAATTATAAAAAATAAAATATCTAATTGGCGGTGAGAGCCGACGGTACAGAATTAAAGCTAACACAGACGAGAGAGAGAGAGAAAATTGTAAACCTTCAGCCAACTTGCTCATGTTTCTATCATGAGATAGCGGCGGCTTTGGACAGTGACACCATTACAAGATCACGGTTATTATTGTCCTTATGCAGATCTTTTGAACGGTCAGGATTAATTTTACAACATGGTCTTTTGTTTCTATTTTTCTATCAAATTAATTCTCGTCGCTGTCCTAACCATACCGTTTTTGGACTATTAGCGTGTTTTGGTAGTAAATTTTGAATTATATATAATATGATTAGTGGTAATTTGATTAAAAGTATTAAAGTTTGGTAAGACATGAAAGTTGAATGCATCGGTTGGTCCATGGTGACTAATGGTGACCAAGGCCAAGTGGAGGATTATTTGGTTGTCTTGCCAAGTTGAAGGATTTGATATGTACGTGTAGAGCTGTAAATAACTGTCCGTTTTTCTTAACTATTTGTAAAATAATTTTTTACTAAATTCCTACCGGGCGATTTTAAGGGCGCACTCCCCCACATCCAAAAGTGATTATCACCTTACTTCTTAGATTACTTAGAATTTTAAGTTTCAAAAATGATTTTAAGAAAAATTAATACAAAAAATGGGCCCCGAATCTAGTCGAGTAATGAGTTGTTTAAGTTTGGTCGAATAATAATTATCTAATTGATAAAAAAGTAGTAGTTGAGTATAGCTAGCTCGTTAGTTTGTTTAAGAGTGATGGAGTTCCAACAATTCTTTTGTTAAACTAATCTCAAGTTGAACTCAAATTGTTAAGCTATATATTTAAAATATTGATAAGTTTATTCGAGGTTGTTTCGTTAATTAAAAAATAAAACTTGAATTTAGTGTATAATTAATTTATAAATGAGTTTGATCGAGCTTTTTATCAAACTAATTTCAAGTCAACTTCAAATAATTAATTTGATTTGGTTTAGTGTATATATCATATTTGTGTATTTTATAGAGGAACAAATTTTGTATTTTAGACAACACAATAAACAATGAGTGAATTTTATAAAAACAACACAACTTAATACAACCAATGGTGTATATATATATAAACAATAGAAATCTACCCTCATCTTAATTCATAATATTAACAATTTGGCAGGCCGGGATACATATCACTGAACCACCAAGCCACCAACAACTAAGGAGTGTGAACTATGCGATCAAATTAATTTTATGCTTCATTTAATTGGGTGGAATGATCTGGACAGAAGAGATCGAGGAGAAATAGATAGAAGCTAGTTGACTCTTTTTTTCTTTATTGTGAGTTTTATGAGAAGAGAAAAGAAAAGAAATGGGGAAAAATGGGCGGTCCAAAATTCTTCCAAGTTCAATTTTTTTCTTAATTTTTCTCACCTGCAATAACAACGAGTGAATCGATGAATGAATGTGAAAGAAATGAAGTTTAACCTTTTTTTCTGGCGGCGACAAATCATTCCCTGAAAGGATCGTATCCTTCATTTCATTATTTTTTTCTCCTAAAGTCACAAACACAATCTCAGAGTTTTGAAAATACTTCTCTGGATTGCGAGAGAATATGGGTTAATTCCATATTAATCTCCCATTGTGTGACCAATAGGATGATAATCAAAGGTGGTATATATGCCCACCATTTTAGATTCATACCATCAATATATTTTGAGAGCGGTTTAATTGTTGATCGTGGAAACATATATGCTGATGGCAATGGAATATTCACTTTTCATGGAATATCCTAAATAAATTGCATTAAGCTCCAAATTCCACTAACCTTGCTTGATTTGCTTCGTATATAATTGATATATTCATACGAGTAATCATGGAAATGGAGCTCAATCGAGGACGCTCAAGTTAATTGACAGGCTGGGCAATAGCTAGCACTGTAAGAGCACGGTAGTGATTAGTGAACAGTGAACTGCTGTTACTCTTTAAGTAGCAGTTATTTTTTTTTGGTTATGGTGTGATTTTATATTCATCGAGGGCCGCTAAAAGTGGTTTAGATGAAGATTTGACAGTTTAGAGAGAGAGAGAGAGAGAGAGAGAGGAGATTAAAGCTTTAATTGGGGTGTAAAATCAATTTGAATATAAACCTAAATGACAAAAATGATCAATTTTAGTTTAGAAAAAAAGTAACCTTTCCCTGCCAAAAAAGGAGGAAGGGTTGTTTTTATTTATTTATTTAATACTTACTCTATTCCAATTTACGTGATTACCTTTTTTTATTTTTGGATGTCTCAAAAAATATGATTACTTTAATTTTTCAAATTAAAAATTAGAATAAATTTTATATTGTACCCTTTTATCAAATAACTTGGAGAATGATCATTTATTTTAGAATGATAAAATTAGAACACAAACTTAAAAATATAATAAAGTCAAAGCAATCAATGTATTTTTTAAACTGTGTGTTTAGTCAATGTATGCGCATAAATTGGGACAGAGGCATTATATATACATATACAGAAATGAAACTATAAGCATATGATGACTTTAGTGAAAGTTTGCATAAAGTTCGTAGGTGATTGTGGGATGCATATTTCTAAAATCTAACAGTCGGATTAGATACTATACACATGTATGTCAGGTATGCCAAAAATCACAGTGATCCAACTGTCGGTTTCTCAGATATGTCACTGAGAAAAGCTGTGATACTTCCTTCGTCTAATTTATGTGATCACCTTTCTATTTTGGGATGTCCAAAAATACGTGATTACTTTAACTTTTCAAATTAAAAATTAGAATGAATTTCCTATTATACCCCTTTATCAAATGACCTAGAGAATGACCATTTCTTTTACAAGGGTAAAATTGGAACGCGAACTTAAAAATATAATAAAGTGAAGGCAGTCAACGTGTTTCTTAAACTGTGTGTTCAGTTTATGTATGCATATAAATAGAGACAGATGAGGTAGTTTTCAGCGGTCAGAATTTTTCATAATCTGTATTTTGAGATGTTTACATCGGATCGCTGTGATTTTTGGCAGACATTATATCCATAACAAAGGTATCTAATCCAACAGTCGGTTTTTCAAAATACGTATTCCACAATTTCCTATGAGTTTCATGCTGACCATTATTTTCTATGTCAACATATGTTTACTAGATCGGGACACACACTCTCTCTCTCTCTCTATATATATATATATATATCTATATATATATTGCATGTGTGCATGTGTATCTTGCACACAGAGCCACCATTGGTGATGAGTGTTCTGTATGTGCATCATACTTTATAATTATTTGAAGGGATGACAGAAAATAAAAAAATAGTAAAATATATTTAATCATTTTAATATTTATATTTAATTTTAAAAATCTTTGGAGCTTTAATTTAGGCACCGTTTGGATTTGTTTTCTATAAGTACTTATTTGCTTTTTTTAAAATTTGCAATATAAAACTTCTTGGAAAAATTTTAAAAAAACAAATAAGTACTTATAAAATACAAATCCAAACGGTGCCTTAGTTTTCAATCAGAATCTAACCGATACTCGAGGGATTTATTTGTTTAGTTTTGAAATTTAAAGAAGTTTAATAAAAGTTGACCTTAATTAGTTTCATAAAGTTTTGTATAATTTATTCTTAATTAATTTTAATTAAACATTTGGCAAATTGTGTAACATTGTAGGACACAAATAAGATTTCTTACAAAAAATTAAAAACACAAAAATAAAAGAAAAAGGTGGAGACTCAAATCAAAAATACTGTTTATTATATTAATTTTCTATCTCTAGTGTTGGTTTGCAAAATTATATATGCAAATAAAATCATGCTACAGTGATCAGCTGCATGTCATTTGTACTCTGGTATATAATTAAAAGTTTAGTACCAATTCCATGATGTCCCACAATATCCAAAAAAAAAAAAAAAAAGTTTAGCAGAGATAGTACTGTGCATCATGACAATATGCCATCACCAATATCATAGACATATCTGTGACCCCTCTGCATGTGAATTAAAGATAATAGAAGGCATGAGGTCAGACACATTGATTACAAAGGCAAAACTCCAAACTTAGATGCTTATTAAAGATTGTTATGCATAACACCAAGGAAAGAACCAAATAAGTAGGATGAATGAAAACTGGAAAGTAGCATATATGTAGAATTTACTCTATTTATGCATCGAAAGGAACATGCATAATGCATGGTCGGTCCCTCTCTCTAGCTCTCTCTCTCTTCGATCGGTGAAGAACTTCAATTCTTCAGGAACTGATCATGTTCTTGGGTGGTGGGTATGATGAGAAGTTGCAAAGAAAAGTTTGGGCAGTTGGGCCATGTATATCGTTGAAATTAGAGGAAAAGGCTATCAGCAAACTTCTCCTGGTGTGACAGGTGAGCAACCTCTTTGCTTTCTCTCTCAGAAACTTCTCAACTGCTCAAGTATATATGATTCCATTTCTTCGATCATCTTACTCGTCCACTTCTTGTTTGATCCAGTTCTGATGAGGAGTCCATGAGCAGGTGTGAAAAGAGGAATGTACATGACACAAAGCACAGTATCCATGCCCCATAGGGATGGCAACGTGACAGATTACACGGCCTGTCCCAATAGGGACGGATTTAGGAAAAAGATTTGAAAACTTAGGATTTAAAGAAAAAAAAAAAAACCTTGAAAATCCAATAGGGTTCGGGATAGATATAAAATGTGGTCATCCCAATCCGCACGAATAAATGTATATAGAGCTAAACTTGAAAGTCCTTTTTGTTTATTCATAATACTTAGTATTTAAAAAAAAAAAATTCTTTTCACCGTGTGTATATATACATATATATGTATGTGTGTGTGTGTTTTAACTACATGTACATACTTATAATTCAAGATATATTGAAATTTATTAAGATCATGATTAGGGTTCATTTTAAAAAAGTATATTATTGAAGTTAAAAAAGATATTTTAATCGTTTTCTCAAACTCAAAGGAAACTCACTTGCGTGATTTTCTCACCCTCTGTTTTCCAGTTGCAAGTAGGGATTGGGACGAATTTGGAAAAAAAAAAATTTCATTCACGGGATGGAATTGGAAAAAAAAAAAACCTGCCCTTCCTCGTTGACATCCCTAATGCATGTACAGTTTTATTTTATTGCCTATTTTACACTTCTATGAATTTAAAAAAAATAATTGAATACAATAAAGGACAATTCTCAATGGTAAGAATCTAGTCTACCATGTGTTCAAATAATTAAAGAAAAATAATTTACTTTTATGCTTGCATTTTTATATTTACATTATTAGAAACATAAATCCATGTATATATCTTTATTCATATATATATTTATATATTCCCATGAATATGATTACATATTCGGAGTTCTTTTCTTAAGAGGACGTTCACATAAGCTTATGTGAGGATTTGTCTTTTTAGCCAATGTAAAATAAATATTTTAAAAAACTGGCAATTCAATTGAATATTTTTCCTATGTATGACATGTATACTAAAAATAACAGTAATCTGACAGTCTATTTTTAAAATACAAATGTGAAAAACTATGACAGTATATAATGATCTTAATTTTTCACCGTCTATATTTTAGAAACTGATCATCACATTACTGTAATATTTGGCATGCATGACATACATCGGAATAAACCATGATAATTTAATCTTCATATTTTGGCCCAACCACTTTCCTCTACGTGTCCTATCATCATAACTCCCCCAATCATGTTGTGCGGATCAAACCATAATTAGTTTCCATGATCGCTAGCACTTTGATAGTGGGTTACATAAATGATAAATGTTGCCGGGTATGTGCTTACTTTCTATGTCCGTTTATTAATAGAGACCACACGCCTTGTTTGGTGATAGGATCAAACATAGTGGGCCAAGCCCACTTCTTATGTCACGAGTAATGAAGAAGTGAGTCTACACATGAAAATCACGTTGTGATCATTTGTGATGATATATAGATACAGTGCATATTGTGTGCACAAGAGTACATTGACCACATGAAACATGTGCCTAATCTAGTAGCGGAACTAGGAGTAAAGTCTGGGGTGCAAGCTTGCCCCCCTAAAATATAGCTGGTTCCGCCCCTAGCCTAATCCTCTTGATAGCCGTTTGATCCTTAGTGTTGGAATGCTGCGCATGCATGGCTTGATTTTAATAAGAGTAGCAGGATTATTCATTCTGTCTTTCTTAAATGGGATGGGATTCCAATGTTTTGATAGTGAAGTATAAGCTAAGGATTTGCTGAAGTACACATGATGATGTATAGTCATCCGATACTATGGCAGTACTATAGCTAGTTAGTAACAATGCAACCTTAAGATTAATGGAAGACAACTCAAATTTCTCAGAGTCGGGTTTGAGATTAATTAGCTCGATAAAAAACCCATTCAAGTTCGCTAGTAAATTAAACAAGTTTTTATTTTTGAGTTTATTGATTTAATTATTGAGACAAGCTTGAGTAGAGTTCTACTCGACGTACTTTAGATTTGCTCGATAAAAGATTCATTCAAGCTCTCTCATAATTAATATAAATGAGACAAATTTAAATCTACATTTTGAGCTCAATTGTCGATTTATCAAGTCAAGCATGAGCATATCAAAGGCTCGTTTGACTTGAGATTGGATTCGAGCTTTCTCATAAGATATATGAGTCAAACTAAAATTTTACTTTTGAGCTCATTAATTTATCGACTTAAGATTGAATAGCTTATCGTTTCATTTGACTCGACTCATTTACACTATACTTAATTATATACCCTTGTACGTGTGCAAGAGACACTAAAATTAGCAGCATAAGTAGTATTTTTCTTTTAACAAGAATAATCAAAACCCATAATGGGGATTTTAATAAACTGCATGCACCAACGATAATCAGTAGTGAGGGGAATTTTGGCCTAGCTGGTTCCTATCATGGCGTGGTTTGAGATAAAAGAATCATATAATTGAGTTGAGGCTGCATGGGCTGGCTCAGAAAATTAATATCCCTATACTTGGCTGCATACGATGCCAATCATACCATGATATTGTTCTTCATAATTCAATTCTACTTCATTTTTGTATGTGTGTGTAATTGTGTAAATATCAGTATAAAATTGTCAAAAAGGGTATTTAAGAAGAAAATACAGGAGTGCAGAAACAATCAGAAAAGACAGTAGAATAGTGGAAACTCTCTCTCTTTCTCTCTGCTTGCTTGTAAATGGCATATATTGTAA
>JAESVK010000256.1:0-14896 GCA_017140935.1 Hamamelis virginiana
AGGTTTAGAACTCCATTAAAGCTATGAACATGAAAGTAAATGCAAGAACAAGAGTAATAAATGCAAAATGAAAGAGAAATAACTTCTATTGAAGGATTAAAAGACAAAGAACAATGTTCAAACACTAAGAAACTAGTTTAAAGAACCAAAATAAGGATTACAACTGATGGTTAACAAGAACAAGAAGAAATCCTAAGCTAAACTATGTAGAAAACCCTAGAAATATGAAGAAACCCTAAACTAAACTACCCAAACCCTAACCATCAAGACTAAGGACTGCCTTTCAGTTGAGAAAGAGACTATAAATACCCCCCCACAACAGCTACACGAATGGGGGGTCAAAAGACGACCGTACCCTTACAAAAACAAGACATTTACAAACATAACTGGTGAAAATACGAGCTCCAGTACCGGTACTCAACATCCAGTACCGGTACTCAACCTATACTGTTTCAAAGCTGCACTTCAGTACCGGTACTCACTTAGCCAGTACCGGTACTCACTTACAAATTCTGCAGATTTTGCCCTCCTAAGGCACCAAACATCCCTAACATTGAACAAGGCCTCCAAAAACCATCCTCGCAACTTTTAAATGCTTCAAACAAGTTGACGGACTCTTCCCAAGGTTGAAATGAAGAACGAATCACGATTCGAACGTGCTTTGGCGAGTTTACTTCACAAAATGCCTCCGTTTGAAGACGAAAATGTGCATGGACACCTTCCTCAACACACGGCGACTCTCCAAGCGTCCCAAAACACTTCAAAAAGATGCGAATAACAACAAAAGACCTACAAAAGCACAAAACACCAAAGAAAGTCAAATGCACCTATTCTACGCAAACTAAGGCCAATATGCACGCTAGAATGGTTAAAAGCAAGTAAAAATACCATACTTTATGTGTCAAACACACCCTCCAACCTGCATCTTGCTAGTCCCTAGTAAGATTTGAACTAAAAAGAACTAAAAAGATAAGAGAAATACACAAGTAACCAGTTAAGCATTCAACAATTCCATGATAGGCGAATATGAACATATTACTAAAACTTAACGAACCATGTGAACCTTTAAACTTAATATGCACAAACTCATTCCTAGTGTGGTGATAATCCAACAAGAACTTCACTCAACCAACAACAACAACAATGAAAAGCACAATTATTGAAAATGAAACGGAATGAAGTTACCAAAAGGAAATAAAACTTCATTAACGAAGGAAACATTTAACATAAACCAAGTACTTAAATATGCATAATATTCATAGGGGAACAACTAACAATTCAAAATCAAAAAGGACTTCTAAGCTTGTAGTGACCACGGGTTACACAAGGGGTTTCAAAAACAAAATGGGTGTTGGCGTGACATGGCTGGGGTCGCTACCCTATTGCCAACACCACCCTATGCTAACCCACGAACTCCAACTACTCCTCTCCAGACTCTTCTTCGTCACTAGAGAATGCATCATCATCAACACAATCATCCAGCTCATCAGAATCCCCTTCCAAGTTAGGAAGGGGTGCCTCAGCGGCTGAAGGTTCTCCTCGTAGAACAAGAACCTCTCTCTCGAGCTTGGAAAGCCTGTGATCAATCTGTTTCTGCTTCCCTAAGATGCATTGTTTCTGCTTCCCTAAGATGTATTTGAACCACCCCTTTTTCTTGCGCTCCATCCTCTTCAATGGAGATGTACTCTTCGGTTCAGGGGTCGATGATGTAGACGGTCCTGCTGTAGTTGGAGGAGACTGAGCTGAACGAGGCTTGACTGAAACAGCCCTGCTTTTGGCTTCGGTTATACTAGTGATGGGACCCAGACGAGGGGGGGCCAATTTCTCTCTGCTTGAGCCCTTTATGCCTGCTGCTTCCACCATGTGGGTAATGAGTGCTGGGTATGGCATGTGACTCTTCTCACTTGTGGATTTGATGAAGTCCCTCATGATACACCAAATCACAGCACCATAGTCAATGAGCTTCCCATTCATTACTTCGAACAAAAACTGGATTTCCTCTTGACTGGGATACTTTTCCTTCCCCTTGGGCACAATCATGTTGTGAATAATCTTATTCATCAACGCATATTCGGCTTTTAGCTTCCCTGGCATGAACTCTTTTCTCATGAATCCTCCCATCGGTACTGGATTGGTGCACATGGTGTTGGCAAACAACTCTGCATGAAATTTAGTGATAGCACGGAATGGGTATGGTCTGTCAGAAGTCATAGGACGCGTATACCCCAAAGATATGGCAATGGTCTCGGGATCAATGGATAGGGGCTCGCCAAAAACCGTGGTGTTCAAAAGAAACTCTTTATCAGCATTTTCACTCAAGTTAGAGTAAAACTCTCTGACAACTGAAGGCCGGTACCCCTTTACATCCTTACATATAAACTGCAGATTCTGATTCTTGATGACTCCACGAATAGGATGATCAAAGATGAATGTCTCAATTTGCATGCCCCTTTCACAATGAAAACCCCTCTTTGCTATAGATTGGGTCCATTTCTCCCTTGAAGCCTGAAAAGAGTCATCTTCAAACATTGCTTCAATCTCGTCGTCATCATCACTTTCCTCATCACTCTCAGACGAAATATTCTTACGCTTCCCTTTCCTTTTCTTCACAGCCTGTGAGGAATCCGCTTTCCTTTTCTTTACGGCTTGCTCCGCAGAAGAGCTTGAAGCCTTACCCTTCTTAGGGTTTTTAGTTCTTGCCATAGAGACGGCAACCAAGGAAAGTAACGCCAACATCAACCATAAGTACAACAGACAATCCCACATGCCCATTTCCACAAAAATTATGCTTCCCTTCCCCACATCCTTCAAAACCTTCCTCCCCATAACCTCCATGGCATTCAAACAATCCCACAAAGCAATGAAAATAACAACCCCGCACCACAAAGCAGTAGCCATCCAATCAAAACAAATAAATCGATATAAATTGCTCACAAAGACAAGAGAGAACCACTTACCCCACGAAAAATGCCCAAATAAGCCAAATCCACTTGAGAAATCACAAAATCCAAGCTCAAGAGTGCAAGAATCCTCCTCGAACACAACCCTTCCGATGAAATGGTTAGAAAATGACTTGTGAGGGTTACGAATGGTGGAAAGTGAGTGGTGAGATGATTTGGGATGGTTTGAGTGGAGAGAATGGTGAATTTAGGGTTTTGGGGGTTGAAACTTGTGAAAATGAAAGAGAAAGATGAGAATGATGGGTTGGGGTTGTTTGAATGGAGGGAAATGTGGCTAGGGTTAGGGTTTTGTAAAGGATTTTGATGAGGGAAAAGTGGGAGATTCGAATGGTGAGAGAAGAGAGAGGTTTGTAAATTGTGAAATAGGAGTTTTCTGCACTTAAAAAGGCTGAAATCGCACTTGAGTACCGGTACTCAAGTTTCAGTACCGGTACTGAAGGGTTACTGTCTCAGGCAAAGCTTTGAGTACCGGTACTCAACACCCAGTACCGGTACTGATTATGCAGTTTTCACAAATTTCTCCACTTCAAGGCCAAACTTTGCATAATGCTTCATTTCCCAACCAAACCTACTAGCACGCACCCAAAATGCATAGCAAAACTTGCTCGGCACCTTCATATTCACTTT
Organism: Hamamelis virginiana; assembly: GCA_017140935.1. Lineage (NCBI taxonomy): Eukaryota > Viridiplantae > Streptophyta > Magnoliopsida > Saxifragales > Hamamelidaceae > Hamamelis > Hamamelis virginiana. Next base: position 3,588 of record JAESVK010000256.1, read on the forward strand.
GAAGCAAGCCTACTCAAAAAGGACCATGGATCCTAAGGTTTTGAACAATTTGGCAACTTTTAAGCTCAACAAGGGTTCAAATGGTGACTCAACATGATTTTGAAGTTCAAATGAGCAATAATGGCCTAGAATCATCTTCCAAATATGTACGGGTGTTCCACAATGAATAAATTGCATGAGAATGACATGGTTATGTAAAAATGCACGCTAAGAGACCAAAACCAAGCGAAAATGAACTTGGGAAACAAAAATCAATGACTTGTGTGATTACAATACCAAATGTATTCAACATGCGCAGAATGAAAGAATACAAACAAGGAACGCAGCGGAAGGTAGGTTTAAAAACTTTTTCCTTTGTATTCAACCATGAAATCACTTAATCGATGAATCGAATCAACTTTAAATTAAATACATTAAAGTAAAGCTTACATTGATGTGTCCCTTGCGATGTTCTCTTCTTTTGATGATCGTCCTCGCTCAAACTCGAGCCCCAAAAGAATGGTGGCCTCCAATGATCGTCCACACGAACACAAGAGTTGTATAAACCTTCTTGAATTTTCAACACTTGAAAAAACAAGCTTGGAGAGGGAGAGAGAGAGAGGGGCGGCAATCATGAGAGAGAGAATGAGATGGATGCACTAAATGAAAGCTAGGGTTCACTCTCTTTAAATAAGCCCCTCCTCTTCTTAGGGTGTTTGGTTACTAGTGCTAGCATGACCATTAACCCTATTTTGGTTATTCCCATTCTTGAATTAGATATCCTTTTGGCTATTAATTAATTAACCCTTAATCAATTAAAACCAAACATATATCAATTAGAATGTAACCCTCTCACAAGTTTAACAACCTCACTTATGTTCTTATGTGTGTGACCCATTGGGTTCATCCCAACCTAGTAGTGGCAGGGGACATCTCAATGTCGCCCAAAATAGAAACTTTCTATTTTTAGGTTCTATTGGAACAATTCCAATTTTGCCCTCAATGATAACCCTTATCATTAGGCCTTCACTAGTCATGAGTGACATCTAGCAATATGTCATGACGTACCCTAGGTGTGGGTGAATATACGAACGTGTAAATGAACCCTTCGTGCTATAAATAATCCCTCACCAAACAATGTCTCGATTAAGTTAGTTGGGTATGGATTCATGTCAAACCCTAACTTAATCATGCGTTACTAATTCACCAGATTATAATCTCAATTAGGTATGCCCTTGAAACACTTTTCTTGGCAACCTTCTGCTTTGGCAACCTTCTGCTTTGGCCAAAGACTCCATTGAGATAGTAACTGTGAACTAACTAAGACATTCGCCCTTTCTTATTAAGGGTGGTGATCCTCTATTGCACACTCACCTATCTTCATACATAACTCACTAGAGCCAATGAGCACCGATTACATCCTTATGATTAAGGGTGTACGAGATACTATCAAACTTTAGCAATTCATATATAAGATAACATGTGGTGTCTCAAGTCTAAGGATTACAACTGTGACTATACACATGAGCAGCCTTTGACATACAAATAGAATTCCATAAGCTGTACTCAAATTGGTCACGTTCAGTGTACCTGTTCTCTAACAAGCACCCACAGGTTTACTATAGTGTCTCTACACAGATGGTTCGAGACTCACCATCCTCCCATGGAGCTAGTAAAACCTGAGCTAATCTTAACGGTTTATAATTGTCCAAATATATAAACCTATGATCAGGAACCAGTTTAGGATAGAAGTACTTGAGAGTTATAAGTCTCTCTATCTCAACACTTGAGATATAACTCTCTATCATACTATCCAAGGACTTTATCATGAACAGTAATTAAACACAAGTTTACATGATAAAAATAGCCATATCATAAATGAATAAATATCCATACAAGATAATATAATGAAATATAAAACCCTAAACTCAACAGAACAATTGGTTTTAGGGCACATATCTAACACAGAAATGGTACAAGTCATGATTCAGAAGTAAGAATAGACAAAAATTGATGAAAAATAAACTCAAATGTGGTGAAGTGGTTCTGTTCAGTCTTGTTGGTGTGCATGTGCGATAGGAATGTACAATGTTCATACACAAGTTCAAAGAAAAGCACAGCTCAAAGTCCAAGTTCTATTTTCATGTAAGCCTAAAATCGAAAAATTTATGCAAAACACTTACTAGAACAACAGTAACTAACATGAACAACTAACGTATACTCCTCCAACAAAAAGAAGCTACCCTATGCATGTGCAAAAGTATGAGTATTTGTATGAACACCAGTATATACCCCCCCACCAACTGAAATGTGCATTGTCCTCAATGCATGAAAAGATACGCACTAAGGACCAAATTGAAGAGAGAGGGAACAAAAGTACCTATGTTAAGGCTATGAACAAGCTAAAAAGCTGCACAAGGGTCAGAGTATCCACATTTCCAAAAAGAATGATTAACAACTAAAATTAGAAGCTATGTACAATGAGTAACATAGAAATTACTCAGGAGGAATGTCCTGGTAGACTGGGTCCACCAACTCCTCCATGCTTTCCTGACGGTTAAAGTTCTCAAGGAATGGCTTTAGGCGCTAACCGTTTACTTTGATGACTTTCCCATTCTCAGGATTCTCGATCTCAACTGCACCATAAGGGTGGACTACTTTGACCACGAAAGGGCCAGTCCACCTTGAACGGAGCTTGCCTGGAAAAATGTGCAAACGAGAACTGTACAAGAGTACTTTCTGTTGAGGCTCAAAGGTCTTCCTCACAATGTTTTTGTCATGAAATAGCTTGACCTTCTCTTTGTAAATTCTGGAGCTTTCATAAGACTCGCGCCTCATTTCATCAAGCTCATTCATTTGCAACATTCGCTGATGACCTGCTTTAGCCAAATTAAAATTAAGAGTTTTAATTGCCCAATATGCCCTGTGCTCCATTTCCACCGGCAAGTGACATGCCTTGCCATAAACCAACCTATATGGAGACATACCAAGAATGGTTTTAAAAGCAGTGCGGTATGCCCAAAGAGCATCGGTTAGTCGAAGAGACCAATCCTTGCGGTTCGGGTTAACCGTTTTTTCCAAAATGTGTTTTATCTCCTTATTGGCTAGTTCGGCTTGACCATTGGTCTGTGGGTGATATGCAGTGGAAACCTTATGTGTGACTCCATACTTTTTAACCAAGTTTTCAAACGGCCTATTGCAAAAATGGAGCCGACCATAACTAATGATTGCACGAGGCATCCCAAAACGAGAAAAATGTGTTCTTTCAAAAATTTCAAAACCACCTTGTGGTCATTCGTTCTCGTTGGGATAGCCTCCACCCACTTTGAGACATAATCCACCGCCAATAAAATATACAAGTTCCCACAAGAGGAGGGAAAATGACCCATGAAGTCTATACCCCAACAGTCAAAAATTTCAATGATTAAAATGGGGGTAAGAGGCATCATGTTCCTTTTTGTAACACCTCCTAATTGTTGGCACCGAGCACAAGTTTTGCAAAATTCAAATGAGTCTTTAAACAGTGTGGGCCAATAAAAACCAGCTTGCAAAATCTTGTCAGCTGTTTTCCTTGCAGAAAAATGCCCTCCACAAGCTTCAGAATGACAAAAGGTGAGTACCCCAATTTGTTCGTCGTTAGGTACACACCTTCTCATCAACTGATCAGGGCAGTGTTTAAAGAGATAGGGATCATCAAAAAAGTAATTTTTCACATCAACCAAAAATTTTCTCTTCTGTTGAGAAGTCCACCTGGATGGGATTTGTCCTGTCACGATATAATTCACAAAGTCAGCATACCAAGGACAACTAACTAGAGCAAACAGTTGCTCATCAGGGAATGTATCACCTATGGGTAGGCCCTCATAAGCTGTCTCTAAAACCAAACGAGAGAGGTGATCCGCCACCACATTCTCGACTCCCTTCTTGTCTTTTATGGTCAAATTAAACTCTTGACAAAATAGGATCCACCTAATGAGACGGGGTTTTGTATCTTGCTTAGAGAGCAAGTACTTCAACGCCGCATGATCAGTGAAAATGACTATGGGAGACCCTACAATGTACGACCTGAACTTATCCAAGGCAAAGACTACAGCTAAGAACTCTTTCTCTATAGTTGTGTAATTGGACTGGGCGGAATCTAGAGTCTTGCTGGCATAATAAATCACAAAAGGTTTCTTATCCTCTCTTTGCCCTAAGACAGCTCCTACGGCGTAATCACTAGCATCACACATGATCTCAAAAGGAAGGTCCCATTTCGGAGGTCGCATGATAGGAGGTGCAATCAACATACTTTTTAATTTTTCAAAAGCCTCCTCACATGCCTGTGACCATTCAAAAACAACATCCTTGGCAAGTAAATTGCACAAGGGACGGGATATAGCACTAAAATTCCTTATGAACCTCCTATAGAAACCTGCATGACCTAGGAAGGACCGTATGTCTTTAACACATTTGGGAGTGGGTAAATTAGAGATCAACTCGACTTTGGCCTTATCTACCTCTATGCCTTTCTTAGACACGATATGCCCCAACACAATCCCTTGTGTCACCATGAAGTGACATTTCTCCCAATTCAAGACTAGACTTTTCTCCTCACATCTCTCCAACACTTTCTCCAAATTTTCTAGACAACCCTCAAAAGAATCTCCAAAGACGGAGAAATCATCCATAAAAATCTCCATGATCTTCTCTACCATGTCACTAAAAATACCCATCATGCACCGTTGAAAAGTTCCCGGTGCATTACATAATCCAAAGGGCATTTTCCGAAAGGCAAAAGTGCCAAACGGACATGTGAAGGTGATTTTCTCTTGGTCTTCTAAGGCTATTTCTATCTGATTGTACCCAGAGTACCCATCAAGAAAACAGTAAAACTCATGCCCTGCAACTCTCTCTAACATTTGGTCCACAAAAGGTAGGGGGAAATGGTCTTTCCTCGTGCCAGCATTCAATTTCCTATAATCTATGCACACCCTCCAACCTGTAGTGACTCTAGTAGGTATGAGTTCATTTTGTTCATTTGCCACCACAGTGACCCCGGACTTTTTTGGAACAACTTGGGTAGGGCTCACCCACTTGCTATCCGCAATAGGGTAAATGACACCTACATCTAGGAGTTTCAACACCTCTTTCTTGACAACTTCCTTCATGACAGGATTTAACCTACGTTGTGGTTGCCTAGATGGTTTGACATCCTCCTCCAAGTAGATTCTATGAGTGCAAATCAAGGGGCTAATCCCCTTAATGTCCTCAATGGTCCATCCTATGGCGGTTTGGTGGGCCTTCATGAAAGGAATCGATCGAAATCATGGAATCGCAGCGGAAGACAAAACAAAATTTTTAATAAAGGTATTCCATCATCGAAAGATTCTAAACAAGAATCGAACAAGCATAGGGATATGAGATTTACATACAAGCAAATAAAATTAATAAAACATTAATTAACCTTACTTGATTCGCCTTTCGATTTGCAATCCTCAACCTCGAACTTCAACGCAATGAAGCCTCCAACGGTATCCACACAAAGGTAAGATTCCCTAAACCTTTCTAGTCTTTCACAACACTTGAGAAAGCTAGAATGGAGAGAGAGAGAGAGGGAGAATTTCGGCCCTTAGGGTTGCTTGCCCTAGAATGAGTGTAAACACTCATATTTATAGATATTCTCCTCTTTTAGGGATGTTTGGTTACTAGTGCTAGCATGACCAAATATCCTAGAATAGAATAATCCTATTCTTGGTTAATTTTGACCTTTAATTAATTAACTTTTAATTAATCAAAATCAAAGTTAACTTAAACATAGGATTCCCCTCTCTCAAGTTTAAGGAACTCTCTTACCCTCTATTGTGTGTGACCCATTGGGTTCACCCCAACCTAGCAGTGACTAGGGACATCTCCATGTCGCCTAAAATAGAAACTTTCTATTTATAGGTTTAATTGAAACTATTCCAATTATGCCCTCATTGATAACACTTATCAATAGGCTTTCACTGGTCATGAGTGACGTCTAGCAATGTGTCATGACATGCCCTAGGTTTGGGTGAATAGTAGAACTATATGAACCCTTCTTGTTACTTAATCCTTCATCCCCTAATGTCACAGTTAAGATATTTAGGGTATGGATACAAGTCAAAACCCTATCTTAACTTTCTTGTCATATGTTCTTCAAATTATAATCTCAATAAGATGAACCCTATGAAACTCTTTCATATTTCATCTATCACTCTGGCCAGAGATTCACATTGAGAGTTATATTTAAGAACTGACCCTGACATTCTCTCTCATAACATTGAGAGTGATGATTCCTTATTGACCACTCATATGTCTTCATGCAAGACCTATTAGAGCCAATGAGTGCTGACTACAACCTTATGATCAAGGCTGTATAAAACACTATCAAACCCTAATAACTCAGGCACAAGACATCCATGGTGTCTCAGGTCTTAGGATTACCAAATGGACGTAACATAAGAATATTCCTTTAACTTAATATCCATAGGAATATTCTAGTAGATCAAGTTCAGTGTACATATTCTCTAATATGCACCCACAGATTAACCCAAGTGTCTCTACACTGATAGGAAAGACTACCTATCCTCCCATTGGAGTTAGTTTAAATCTGTGCCACTCTTGCCGGTTTAATAAATGTCCTCTTTAATAAACCTATGAGCAGGAACACTTTAAGAATAAATGTATATGAGAAATATGAGTCTTCATATCTCAACAAACTTGAGATACACATTTCTCTTATCATTTATTCATGGACATTATCGTATATATATTTAAACATACAAACGATAAGCAGTACCTTCTTATCCTAATATGAAATAGATATGCACTTTAGGATTGGTTTTAGGGCATACCTCTAACACTTCAGAATTTCTATGAGTCTCACTTCTTGATCATGATTTAGAGAAGATGAAATGATCACAGGGAAGGTCTCTTCACTTCCTAGGAAAGAGTATTTGAGATGTGAAGGTAAAGGCTTCAATTCTAACTTAGGTGGCTTCTCTATTGATGGCAAAACTTTCTCCTCAATTGGAGGCAACTCCTCGAATCTAGGTGTCCACCCATTGGTTTTCATCACCTCACTATGCTCAAGGATGGAGTATAGGAACTCCATTTCAGGTGTGGCCACATCCTTAACAATCTTAGGGCTCACTAGACAAGACTCTAGAGGGTCATCACGTGAAAAATGATCAACATATTCCTGTACTACAGATTCTATCACATTCACCTCACAAATGTCTTCATCATCCCCTATTTATTTGATAACATTGAAAATATTTAGGTTTACAGTCATGTTGCCAAAAGATAACGTCATCAACCCACCCCGACAATGTATAAGGGCATTAGCAGTGGCCAAGAAAGGCCTGCCAAGAATCACTGGGAATTGGCTCCCTTGACTCACCACAGGTTGAGTATCTAGAACAACAAAGTCAACAAGGAAATAGAACTTATCCACTTGTACTAGAACATCCTTCACAATACCTCTAGGAATCTTCACACTACGGTCTGCTAGCTGAAGGGTAATGGTGGTAGGCTCTAACTCTCCTAGCCCTAGCTCAACATACACTGAGTATGGCAACAAGTTCACACTAGCTCCCAAATCCACTAAAGCACGTCCCAACTTGGAGTTACCTACCACTATGGAAATGGTTGGGCTTCCTGGGTCTTTGTATTTTGGGGGTAAGTTATTCCTAATAAGAGAGGTGGATTGTTCAGTCATGAATGCATCATTGTGGACACCTAACTTCCTCTTCACTGTACACAAATCTTTCAAAAATTTGGCATATGAGGGAATTTGTTTGATGGCATCCAACAAGGGAATGTTCACCTTAACCTGTTTGAAAAGCTCAAAAATTTCGGCATGATTGTTCAATTTCTTTGGAATTCTCAACCTATGGGGATATGGAGCGGGAGGAGCATGTTTAGCTTTGTCTTTATCCACATCCACATCAACAACATCGGCTTTAGGGACATTAGGCTCATCAATCACATCCTCATCCCTTTTTGATTCATTTTGTAAATCTTTTGAGATCTCTTTTGGAAGATCTTTGGGATGGATGGTTTTGTCAACTATTTTCCCGCTCCTAAGAGTGGTGATGGCCTTTCATTGCTCAAAAGTCCCATCATTTTGACTTGAAGTCCCAACACTATTTTGACCTTGGGGGTTTTGAATTGGTTGAAAGGGAAATTTCCCTTTTTCTTGTTGAGAACTCCCCATAGAAGATGTCAATTTAGTGAGTTGAGACTTCACGTCACTAATAGCCGTTCGAAATTCATTGTTCATTGTTTGTTGGGATTGGACAAATTGGGCTACAATGTTCTCCAAATTTCTTTTGTGGAGTGGTTGGTAAGAGTGATGATTTTGATTTGCTTGAGAAAAAGGGGGAAAACCTTGATTAGGATTTGCAGAAAATCCTTGTGGCCCTTGATTTTGAAAAGTGGGGGCTTGATTTGCAAAACCTGGATTTGGATTTTGAAAATGATATCCTTGGTTTTGAAAAGTTGAGCTTTGCCCTTGAAAATTGGAACCTTGCCCTTGGTTAGAATAACCTTGATGGGCTTGAGCATTACCTTGATTTGATGCAGCATTCACCCCATCATTTTTCCAACTAAAGTTTGGATGCTTCCCCCACCCCGAATTATAAGTGTCAGAATATGGATTGAAAGGCTTCCTAGGGGGGTTCAAAGCATGGACTTGCTCTTGGACGGCTCCTTTAATGGTAGGAAGGGTAGGACAATCTCTAGTGGAATGCACAGGATCCTCACAAATGAGGCATGGTTCCTCTACCCTAGGCACAACAGGTGTAGGAGGTACATTTGGCACCACAGACACCGCAGTAACCTCGTTGACTTTCTGCATTATAGGGCCTCTAACTTCCTAGTTAAACTCGCCACCTTGGCTTGAAGTTCATCATGTTCCTTAAGTTGGTGTTAGAAATGTGCCCTAAAACCAATTAGTAGATTGTAATTAGGGAACTTTAATTTCATTTATGTTATTATATGAATCTTATTCATCTATATAATGGCTTTTATATTATCATGTATACTTGTGTTATTTATAACTGTTCATGATAATGTCCTTGAATAGCATGATAGAGAATTGTATCTCAAGTGTTGAGATAGAGAGACATATGATTCTCAAGAACATCTATTCTAGATATGTTCCTGATCATAGGTTTATTTATTTGGGCGATAATAAACCGTTAAGATTAGCTCAGGTTATACTAGCTCCAATGGGAGGATGGTGAGTCTCAAGCCATCTGTGTAGAGACACTATAGTAAACCTGTGGGTGCTTGTTAGAGAACAAGTACACTGAACGTGACCAATATGAGTACAGCTTATGGAGATGTATTTAAATGTCAAAAGCTGCTCATGTGTATAGTCACATTTGTAATCCTCGTACCTGAGACACCACTAGTTATCTTATGTATGAATTACTAGAGTTTGATAGTATCTTGTACACCCTTATTCATGAGGATGTAATCGGTGCTCATTGGCTTTAGTAAGTTATATATGAAGATAGGTGAGTGTGCAATAGGGGATCACCACCCTTAATATCAAAGGGAGAATGTCACAGTTAATTCACAAATAATAACTCAATGAAGTCTTTGGCCAAAGCAGAAGGTAACCAAGAAAAAGAGTTTTCATGGGTTAACCTAATTGAGTTTATATTTTGGTGAATAACTAACACAGGATTAAGTTAGGGTTTGACATGAATCCATATCCAGATAACTTAATCGTGACATTGATTGGTGAAGGATTATATTACACGAAGGGTTCATTTATATTTGTATATTCACCCACACCTAGGGCACGTCATGATATGTTGCTAGAGGTCACTCATGACTAGTGTAGGCCTAATGATAAGTGTTATCATTGAGGGCAAAATTGGAATAGTTTCAATTGAACCAAAAATAGAAAGTTTCTATTTTGGGAAACATGCGATGTTCCCGATCCACTACTAGGTTGGGGTGAACCCAATGGGTCACACACATAAGGGCTTAAGTGATCTTCTTGATTTTGTAAGAGGGGATATTCTGATTTAGATATTAGCCTAATCCTAATTATTAAGTGTTAATAATTAAAGGGATTAAGGATATACTAAACTAGAATATAACTAATCAAATATGATGTTTGGTCAAGCTAGCACTTGTAACCAAACATCATTATAAGAGGAGATGTTTATAAATAGAGGAGGATAAACCCTAGGGCCATACACTCTTGCTTGCCTCCTCCCTAGCCGAAATTTCTCTCTCTCCCTCTTAAGCTTTTGCCTTCTCAAGTTGTTGTGGAGACAAAGGAAGATCAAAGAAGTTTTGGGCTCGTGTGGACTTCATTGGAGGCTTCCATTCCTTTGGAGCTTGAAGTTTTGTGAAGGCGACCATCAAAGTAACATCAAAGTAAGCATTTATTTCATGTATAAATAATTGTTTTGATTCATCTTATAGTTTGAGTTCGATTCATGGATGAAAATAGATGGGAAATTTTTTGTTTTACTTTCCGCTGCGTTCCCATGGTGTTTTCTATCAGTTGGAACTTTCCACCACTACTTGGGTTGCTAGCTTTCTTTGCAACATCGGGAGTTGTGTTAACCTCCCAGTTGCGCGCACTCTCCGACAACCTATCAAAATATGGGATTGCATCCTCGGGGGATTTCTCAAAAAGTTCCCCACCACTCATCATTTGGAGGAATTGCTTAGTTTCACGGGTCAAACCATGGTAAAAGTACCCTACAAGTTGACCTACGTCTAGTCCATGATGGGGGATTGCATTTATCAAATCCTTGTACCTTTCCCAAGCACCGGCAAATGCCTCATTAGGTTCCTCAGTGAAATTTTGAATCATGCGCATCAATATGTTGGTTCTAGCGGGTGGGAAGAATTTTTCCAAAAAGATCTTTTGCAGTTGTTCCCAAGTGCGGATGGAATTAGGAGTCAAAGTATGAAACCATATTTTTGCCTTATCTTTTAGAGAAAATGGAAAAAGAGTAATGCAAATGATGTCAATAGGTGAGCCAGTTGACAAGAACGCACTACACACATCTGTAAAATCCCTCATAAAAGAATATGGCCTTTCAGAATCAAAGCCATGAAACTCAGGCAATAGTCGAATCATTTCAGGTTTTAGCACAAAACGACTGGCCTCTTGAGATGGGATTATACATGATGGAGTAGTGGTTCTGTGAGGGTTGAAGATCTCCCTCAAAGTCCTTCCCAAATTTACCATAAGGATATCGGGTTGTCTATTCTGCTGCACATTTTGATTCACATTTTGTTGAAAGTTTTGACTCATATTTCCCCCACCAGGTGCAGGGGTTGCAGGC
>JAESVK010000258.1:0-13411 GCA_017140935.1 Hamamelis virginiana
CTATCTTCGAGAATTGGTGTGTGTTTGAAATGTTTCATCTTTCAAAATGGGAGTTTCATCCCAAAATAACTTCTAATATTTTTATTTGAAAACTCTCAAAAATAGACTCTTAAACAAGCCAAAATTCCTCTTTGGATGTAGTTTTTACAACAAAGGGGAGTCCTAGGTGAAGCCAAGTGGCTTCCTTACCCTAGAAGTCCCTAACTACATCCTAAAGTCATCTAAGCACTCCTAAATATCAACATAATGCATGCTGGAATTTCTGGAAAAATAGATAAAAATGCATAAAAGATTGTAAACAATGCATGAAAATGCCCTAAATGCAATCTAAGTTATCTATGGGAACCTAGGCATGTTTCTAAGTTGATTTAAGCCTAAAAAATAAGTTTTAATGCACTTTTAGGTCACTTTAAACCCATGGACAGATTTAAAAGTGATCAAAAAGAGTATTTAAAACCCTAAAAACAATGAATAAAAATAGTAAAAGAATGCACTAAATGCAACCTAATATGCATATTAAAACTATCATCACACATAGTATTTAACCACAAGGGAAGGGACTCACCTTTGCATGCTCCCTCGAACATATTTTTATATATCAATCAAACATCCCAAATGATAAAAAATAAACTATGATGAGAATAATACTAATACTAAACTTACATAGATTAACAACCTAATATGAACAACACAAATCCATCCTAAAAATACTAGCATATGATTTATAAACTAACCTAACTTGATTACTAACTTAAAAGACTTAAACATGCATGAACTTAATTCTAAATATCCAATCCTAATATGATATGACTAAAGAAGAATAGAAGAAGAGAAATATGCATATATATTAAAAATAAACTAGTTTATCATGCATACTAAAAGAAAATATGGAACCTAAACTATGCATACTTACAATGAACTAAACCCTATACATGATAACAATGAACTAAACCCTATATAAATTAAGGAAATAAAACCTAACCTAGCATGATCATAAAAGAAGAAGAAGAACAAGAAAAGAAAACTGCAAAAAAAAAAAAACTTTTAAACTACTAACCTCTTTCTCTGCCTCCTTGCTGCAAGCCTTCTCCTCAAGCTCCAAGGACTCCAAGGACCTCAAGAACTTTAAAACTTAAGCTAGAGTGCTATGGGGGAAGCTTGTGCAATTGCTCAAGCCTCTACTCTCCAAGCTAGCTCTCTAAAGCTTATTTCTGTGTGTTGAAGCTGATTCCAGGGCCCTCTATTTATAGGGAAGCCTGAGTTTGATCAATGGCTGAGTTTGAATCTCTTAGAAGTGATCCAAGGGCTCAAAACCAGCCTTCCAAGGTTTTCATACTCATCCAAAAGTCCCCATGGCCGAACTAGACATATGGCAGGGTTTGGAAGAGTCCCGGACAGAAAAAATATTGAAGCAGAGCAATTATTGGCTAAGAGGATCGATGGCCGTCCTCCTTGGGAAGGTTGGCCATCCTTCATGGACGGTTGGCCGTCCCTTGGTGGATGGTTTTCGATCTTCCATGCTATTTTTGGCCTATGTGGGCCTAACTCAGCCCGTTTTGACCCGGTTTCGGCTTTTCGGGCCCGTTTTAAGTCCAAATTTGACAATTCAAGCGCCGAAACGATCGTGATTCGATTTTCCATGTTTTAAGAAGTGTTTGAAGTGAAAATGGATTGACCGAGGTCAAAGGTTTAAGGAAAATTCGACCGATTAGCTGTTTAAGGCTTGCCGGGCCCAAATTAGGGTTTTGAAATTTGCTAACCGATTGCTTTCGAAATCATTTCTTCTTCTTGAAACCAGTTTTAAAATGTTTTAGGAAAGTGTTTTGAAGCCTTTGAAGGCTTTGGTTTAATAAAAATATTGATTTCCGATCGCTTCCGGTCGAAACCCTAATCTGGGCTTTGAAAGGGCCTTTCGAGCCTCAAGAGCCAATTATGAGCCAGAAAGCTCCACAGACCTTGCCACTGATCAAATTAGCTACCAAACACACTTTGAATATCTATGTCAATACCTCGAGACCATTCGAGACAAGATCGACAGTCATTCAGGGCTTTTGTGATTCAAAGGACCAACCTGCCCTTTAGTCACAAAAGGCCTTATTAGAAGTCAAGCCTTGCTCGGAATGCCATGGAATTTTGCAGGGATGTTCCTAGACTCTCTAAAAACCTAATGCAAAAAGAACCGACTCAATCTTACCTAAAAACACACATGTGATAATGACCTCTATCTAATTACCCACAAGGGTAAAACTGGCAACTTAGGGTTTTGACACCCTATTTCATTTCTAAACATAGGCAACCATTCATGACCTTACACATGGTCAAAAATGGATGTCTACACTTACGTCCACCGACGTCGTGGCGGTGATGGCGAGATTCGGTGAACCTCCGACGTTGATCTCCTCTCTCTCTTCTCCTCCTTCTCTCGCTCTCTCATGGGCTCACTCTCTCTCGGGTCCAAATAAAAGGAAAGAAAAGGGGAGGGAGACCTGTAATATAAAAAGGACATGAAGGTCATTTTTAAAAAGTTTTTTTCCATATAATAAGAAATAACAAATATACTCCATGTCACCCATTTAAAACACATTAAACCATAAAATAAAAATCTGCACAAGTCATCTAGCATCGAAGAGCATCAAGATCAAGCCTACTTTAAGATTGTTTGCTGATGGTAAATTGACTTAGAACCTAGGTTTTTATATGACTATTAGGTGGTTTAGAATGCCTAATATACCTAGGAATGATCCACATTTCTAATTTGGTCAAAATTTTGTTTTAAAATAATTAATTTTTATTTTTATTTTCCAAAGTGGATCGATCCTACCTATTTTGCAAGATCGATCCAAATCATCAGCATTTCGAAAAACTTTTATTTTGATATATTTTTGTAGATTTTTTTATTAATTTTGACCTATACCAAGTCGTACACGACTAGAAAACTTAGTTAGGGTTATAAATAGGTTGTGTTAGCATATTTTACGAGGATGGAGATTTATTGATTCATAAATTGAGAAACCCTAGATTGCATAGCATGCAACACCTTCTCCATGGTGCTTAGCTTCTAGTTGCATGTATTTCTCTCCATAATCATCGATCTATAGAGTTTTTAAACCACACCCAGATTTGTTTAGAATGATTCGAGGGACCAAATCTCGCTTTTATTAGCCTTTGTGGATCTCCAAGGTGGTTGGATTTAGCAAGTGGAATTCCGGAGGTTACTATCAATGTGTGGTGTGACGTACTAGTGGTATGTTTTTTGGTTATGGAAGACGTGCGTGGAGCTCGATACGTTGAAGCGGATCGTGAGATTCGGTCTATGGGAAGGATGTGCTCGTTCATGGACTTGTTTGAGGGAGAAGTTTAAAGACGATGTGAGCTACTTTGGCTTATGGGATCAAGCATTGGTTTGTAGTGTTAAGGTCTTGTAAGTTGTCTTCTTTTTCATAGTGCTTCCATATCTTCCCAAGGTTTTTTACCTTGTAGGGGTTTTCCTCGTATATCTGTTTGTTCCTTGTTGCTTTACTTTTCTGTCTTGTGTGAATGCAATTCAAACACATGGATTAATTAGAGTTAATTAATATTTTTAAGTCTAATTAGATAATTCTAAGTAGTACTAATTTCAAGAGACTCGCATCCTCAAAATTTCATTCTTCATTGAATATTTTTTATTTTTTTTTATATTTTACCATGTTACTTTTAAATAGAGGCCACAATCGAGAGAGGAATATGCATGGCAGAATTGTTGTCATTAATTTCACATAATTTATGAAGTTTTGGTGAACAAGCAATATGCCGGTCATATTTTCTTCTATTGAAATGGTGTAGAATGTTCACTATGTTTATTAAAGTGGTCAGTTGAGTCGAAATCATTTGAGTGAGACATAACGAGCCAAAAGTCCAAACTCAGGAACCTAAGGCCAAATATTCTAATTTTTGAATATATATTTTTTAGGGAAAATTAGCCATAGAATCCAATATATTATTTTTATTATCACGGATTCCAATTGCATAAAAGTTATATCCAAAAGTCCAATTAAGTTAAAAATAAAATTAAATAATAGTGAGAGAATGTCTAATATGCCTATATTTTAAGGGATGAACTAATCTCTAAGATTTATTTTTGCATATAACTCGATCAAACCGATTTAATTATGGGATATTTTTTAATTTGAATCAAAGTTATCATCATTGGAGTCTTTGCCAATTGCAATTTCCAGACTGGTTTACATCAAAGTATGAGCTCAATAATGATGTCTATACAAGGTAGTATTGAATAACAAATCGATGAATGTGTAACTTTGGTCATGAAGATGCTCATGGTTTTCAAGTCCCAGATGGCTTCAATTTTTGTAAAGGGAGCAAGTGACTCGGCTGCACCAATTCCCTAAGTATGCTCTCTTTAATATGGTTTCAAGAATTGTATCTAAAAAAGAAAAAGAAAAGAAGCAAAGCATGAGTGGGCTTGCTGAGTTATCCACCTCCTACAAGCCAGTGAAGCATGGAAGGCCCGGCATTAGTGCCTCCCACTCGTCGAGGTTTATTCCCTTCAAGTAAAATCTTTACCTGAACCTTAAATTTACAGTTTTTTTTTTTTTTTTTTTTAAATTTCAGACATATATGTAGCTCTCATTTTTTTTTTTTTTAAAGTCATTCAATACTAAATATAAAACATTTTTTTAGAGTTACACATATTTCTTCTTAAAAAAAAAAATCTTTTTCAAAGATAAATGTATCCTTGTATTTTTTATTTTTTATTTTTTTTGAAAATAACATTTTAGTACCATCAACTTTGGGGTGAATATAGGAGCGAAGGGAGGAATTTGGGTGGGGGAGAACTTTAATTAATTGTTAATAGTTTATTCTATTTAAAAAATCAATAAAATTTTTGTTCATTTTTTTTCTATCGTATTAGTTTGACAAAAAAATTGCAAAAATTTATAACCATTAATATTTGATAAATGATATTTTAATTCAATACATTTACAATTGTCCTCAACAGGAACCTATCTTTTGAAACTGTTGTATGATGGTTTCATTAAAACATCTCTAATACATCCATGTCATTTGATACCAATTTTGGCACCTCAAATGGCACCAAATAGCATCATGCCAATTTTGGTACGTATGTGCTCTAATGCATTAATGTCATATTTTGGCATTTTTCACTTTTTGAAGGAAAAATATGGCTTGGCACAAATGGCATTTTCCATTTAAGGTGCCAAATTTGGCAACTATATGTGCCATTGCCAAAATTTGGCACCACAATTGGAGCAATTTATTTAAGTGTCAATGCCAAATTTTGGCAATGATAACTCAAATGACGTACCATTGGAGATAACTTTTATCAATACTATCAAATGCCTCTTCTCTTAATAAACACAACCAAGCTATCATTCATAAAGCCATCACAGTTTTGCCTAATTCCTATAATTGGCAAATCAAACCTAACTCTATTTATTAAGTACATAACAACAACAAAAAAAAAAAAAGAGAGAGAGAGAGAGAGAGAGAGAGAGAGAGTTAGGAGAGTAAAATAAAGAGGGTCAAAAAAAATTGAGGGGGGTGAATTTTAGATTTTTAAAAATTGCAAGGTATAAAACTAATATAAAAATATTTGAGTGGGCCATTTGCCACCCCCTCTCACCTACATGGCTTCGTCCATGGGTGAATATCAATGTGGTCCCTAAACTTTACTTTTGCTCGATTAAGTCCAAAATTTTTAAAAGTTGTACTAAATGTAGGATATTAACTAACGGAATTAATATTTCATCTGTTAAAATTGATGGTTACTAACTGAGTTGCTAACGAAATTAATATTAATTGATTGGCCAGTGAGCAGCAGTCAAATAGACGAAATGCTAATTCCATAAGTTAATATCCCACATTAGTACAACTTTTAAAAAATTTGGACTAAATCGAACAAAAATAAAGTTTATAGACCACATTGGTATTCATCTCAAAGTTAAAGGTACTAAAATGTAATTTCTTTTCTTTTCTTTATATCGCTCATTGCTAGTTGTAGAATAAAGATGAAACCTTGACTCTAAGATTTAATTCCAAGATTTGTTAAATGTATACATGAAACATGATATTTTTGTATGTTTATATTCATGTATATATAAAACTTGACTCTAATATTTTTTTGTATATTTATATTCATGTTTATTTTTGTATATAATTGAATTTAAATAAGTTTATTTCTTTCTAAAAAATATTTTGTTAACCAGAAATCTTGCATAAATATCAAAATTAAAATTTTGAATTTTCAAAATTATTGAAATAACGGTAAGATTTTAGGAATTTAGATATGAATATTTAGAAAGTATTTTAGTAACTGTCATATATGGAATAAATCCATATTTGACTATTTTTTAAATTTCAGCATCTTAATTTGGGGCAAAACTATTTTTTTAAATAAATAATTGAATCTTTTTTATTACTATATTTACTACAAGACTTTTGGATATAGGCTCCTCCTATGAAGGGGTTTTGAAGTAAAACCCTATTTTTTAAGAGAAAATAATTTTTAAAACATTAGAAATTTTATGTGCTGATCAGATGCAGCTTATCCGATCCTTGCAGAAACCTCCTAACGATCCCATTAAGTTCCTTAAGTAATAGTTGTATTATTAGAAAAGTTACTAGAAGTGAAGTCCAACACACTCATGCTGAAAGATTCTGGAGTTGTTTCATTAATGGTTTTCATCTTCGGTCGGGGGAAAAAAATGTAAAAAAAAAAATATCAACAATTCTATTAGATCTTCGTTTTCTTCCTCCTTTGCATGTATGTCTATTTAAATGCAAGGGAGGAAGAATCACACGTATTATATTAGATATTCCATTTACACGTATCATGCATAAAAAAATAAAAAATAAAAAATAAAAATCACATTGATCCAATAGTAGGTTTTTCAAAAAATAGACTGGAATGGTTTTTCATAATTTTTCAATATGTTTTACAATTTTTCTCAAAACTGTGAAAAACTAACCGTTAGATTAATATAATTTTTTGCATATATATATATATATATATACAGACATGATAATATAAGGCCGGCCTTACGCAAAGTTGCGTAAGGTCGGCTCCATATGGTTAATTTTAGATCACAGTTCGTAAAACTGACCGTTGGATTAGATGCTCCTCCTCTGTATGTCATGCTTGCAAAAAATCACAGTGATCTGACGGTTGGTTTTTGAAGTATGTCATTGTGAAAATATGTAACTTATTTGTTCTTCAAAATATCACCATTTTTTTAACGGCAGTTATTTCAAAAACCAGCCGTCAGATCACTGTGATTTTTTGCAGGCATGACATACAGAGGAGTAGCATCTAATCCAACGGTCAGTTTTATGAACTGTGACCTAAAATTAGCCATATGAAGCCGACCTTACGCAACTTTGCGTAAGGCCGGCCTTATATTATCATGCCTGTATATATATATATATATATATATATATATAAATGAAACATCTAATCCAACTACCAGTTTCTCTAAATACTTGTCCTAGGTTGGATATACATGCAAAGGAGGAAGAAAATGGAGGCTAAAAAGAGAGGTTGAATGGAATTCCATAAAAAAAATTAATCCATAAGAGTAACCCTAGTGCATTAGATAAAAATCCAAACTTGCATGCTCCAATCCATTAGCCAAACATCCCTCCAAATTGGGCTTAACTTTTGGCTGCAGCCATTTATATCCAAGATAGAAAAAATGCAGAAGAATTGTGCTTAGTTGTAAGGGAGCGAATAATGCAACCCCCCCGAACTATTTGCCCACCCCCTGTGCTAAGTTAACCCTAATAATTTATAAGTACCCCCCCATGCATTCCCTAAAATAACCCTAGCCTAAATATTTGTTCATTAGGGTTTATATCTCCACCCCATTTTTCAATCTATCCTAATCGATCACCCCCTTCTGAAAGGATTCCATGAAATCATGCGGAATAAAAACTTTTCATGGAAACTAAATTGCCAAGATCACACGATTCATTGTATAAGCCTAAAACAAAACCTTAAATAAATGTAAAACACTTACATTGAAAGCCTTGATTCAAGAAGGTTGAACAGCCCCAAATAGATGAGAGCCTCCAAGAGAATGAGAGAGAGAGAGTGGCAAAGCTTAGAGGTGGGCGGCTAGGGTTTTCACAAAACCCTAATATCACTAATCCCATGTGATGGCCGGCCCTCCCTCTTGTCTATTTAATGTGGAGTGCTATCTCCCTTGTCCCACTTAATTCAAATTTAAAATTTTAACTAACTTGAAATTCAAATTAATTAATATTTGCATATTAATCTTAAATAATAAATCTTATTATTTCTCACTTATAATTAACTCTTAATTATAATATTAATCTCTCTTTTCTTTTAAATGAAGCCTGCACCTATATGTGTGTGACCTCTTAGGTTCACAACAACCTAATAGTAGGAATTAGGATAAATAAATTATCCTTCAAATAAAACCACTTTTATTTAAGGTTCAAATTAGAACTCTTCTAATTTTCCTTTGAGAAATAAATTTCTCTTGGGCCTCTACTAGTCCTGAGTGACATCTAGCAATATGTCAAGACACACCATAGGTTGTGTGAAGGTTTATCATAACATAGTGAACCCTTCAGTTACAATTAAGATACAATTCAATTTCCATCAAACAATGCCTCAGTTAAATTAGTTGGGTATTGGATAATATGTCAAAATCCTAATTTAACATCTTGTATGTAATTCTCAAAATATCAATTCAATCTTGGGATACTCAATAAACACTTTTCTTATTCCCAACTACTTTGGCCAAAGACTTCTATGAATTATATCTTTGAGAATAATACAAGGCATTCTCTCTCTTTACTGAGAGTGATAGATTTCTTGTTGTACACTCATATGTCCCCATGATAGGTCTACTAGGGCCAATAAGTACATACACAAATTCCATGGTTAGGATATATATATTATACTATCAAACCCTAACAACCCTAACACTGGACATCTATGGTGCCTCAGGTCTAAGGATCACTTGTATCATTGTAACCCTGAGTTGTTGTTTGACATGTAAGTAAAACTCCATTCAACAAACTCAATCAATGATCACATTCAGTGTACTTGTTCTCAAACAAGTACCCACAGGTTTGTCTTAGTGTCATAACACAAATGACTTGAGACTGGTCATTTTCTACATTGAGCAGATATAACATGTGCTAGTTTATCCAGATTATTAATGCCCAATAAATAATCCTATGACTAGGAATATTTAAGAAAGAAGTCTTTAATAATATAAGTCTCCTTATCTCAACTCTTGAGTTCTTATATTGACATTCTTTCTAAGGACTTATCATGAACATAATTACAGTAGAATACATGATAATCAAAAGCCCATATTATTAATCAATAACAATAATAATACATGAATCAAGTTTATATCCTAAATTACACCAATGAGATTGACTATTAGGGCATATTACTAACACCTTCCCTCCCTCATTCTCACCCGAACAGCTTCCATCTTGACTCCCTCTCTCTATCACATGACTTCTCTCTCATATTCCTCTCTCTCACACGCCGGCAGTCTCTCTCTGTCACGGAACTTCTATCTTTCTCTCAGACAACGGCTTCCCTCTCTCTCACGTCTCTATGTATCTCTTAGGTATCTCTCTCAACATCTCGCGGTGGACAAAACTTCCTTACTCGACTCACACAAAAATTTCTCTCGGCATCCCTTTATCTTTTCATATTCAGGTATATTCATATCCTTCAATTTGTCAACAACGGTGGGTTTGATTTGGTATGGGTTGATTTTGTTAGGGTTTGAAGGAGTTGGTTTGTAAATGCATCTCAATTTCATATTTTTCCCCCTTTTGCATTACATATATTTATGTGAAATTGTGTACTGAAATTTGATAATTTTGTCTGGTTTATCTCTCTTTTCCCCCATTTTGCATTACATATATTTATGTGAAATTATGGATTGAAATTTGTTATTTTGTCTGGCTTCATCTCATTTTGTATTCTATGCTTTTGATATTTGATATAATGACTGTGAGAGAGAAGTCTTGGAACTATAATGCATCCACCAAACATGGTTACATTCCTCTTTATTAGTAGTTGATGCTTTTACCCAAAATCGGCTAATCGTAAGTGTTCATTCTCTCTCTTAATTGCTTTTCTAAGGTTCTCATAAACAGTTGTTTTTCCTTGTAACTGTATGAATGGTTCTGTTTATATGCATCAACATTTTTCATATGCATCAGTGTTTTTTATAACTTGAAGTCCAATTATTTGACAAAATGTCTCAGACAGATTTTTGGTTATATAAATGCTCCAGTCCATTGGGACATGGATGCAGTTTCTATTAGATTGCATCATTGCATTTTGTTCTCTTTTGGTCTTGTTCCTTTTGTGTATATTTCCAGAAGTCTCTCCTATTCCATAGATTAATTCTACCTGCAATTTTGAATTTCTTTTGTTCAAAATGTGGATAGATCTAGGTGATACCAAGCAGTAGGGATTTAAGGCTTTGTTGACCTTCTTTGCGTTGAATCACAAGTAAACATTATGATCTTATTTTTAGCTTAAGGTATATTCTACTAAGAAAAGCATCCATTTTGTCCCACAATTCTGTCTGCAAGGTTATTTTCATTTTTGTTGACTAACACAAGGCATGGATCTATGTAGTATACAATTATCTACAAGAAATACATAGAAATGGGATTATGTATATTCTTATATCTGATAATATTTTCAATTAGAAGAAAATGGTATGTTGTATTGCTCAGTATTGCAATTGAGAATCAGCTTTTTGGACTTTTGGCTTAACAGTTTAATACACTTATTGTTCTGGTAACACAAAACCATTTTATCCATAAGCAATAAGCATCAGTCAAAATTTAGTACTCAGGTCATCCAACATTTGATGATTACAACTTCCCTTTCCTTAATTGGCATTAGCATTTGGAACTGTTATTGGTTTACTTTGATTTTTTTTATTTTTTTTATTTTTTTTTGGTTCAATACTACTATATTTGGAGTTACTTCATTGAGTTATGAGTTTGACTAAATTGTTTTGATAAGAGGTTTACTCATACTCGTTCATAAAATAAATGAAAAAAGTTTAATCTTATTTTTTAGCTTGGTAATTTTTCACACCAACCATTACTCGATTCAATAGACTTTATTAATGCTTTAAACAGTTAAACTATTATGTAATATTTTAAACAATTTAAAGCATTTTTTTTCTTTTTCCTAGTGAATAATTTATTCCTCAACTCATCTTTCTGTCTCCCGTAATCTTTAAGACCTAGCTTTATTAGTGCACCAACTTCCAAGCAATCCAATGCTTTAGAAAGCACCAAGTGTTTTGTGTGCTTTCTAAAGCATGATTAGTCTTCTGTCTTGCTTACTACTAAGCTTGAAATCACTTTAAGCTTGAAATGTGGAATGTATTATGTTTCTCTTTTATATATACTTTTATAAAATGGGAAAAAGCTTAATACACACATTGAGTTATGTGTGATGATTCAAGTTGCACACATTTAATGAAAAGTTCAGTTATAATTTGGAGCTTTATCAAATATTCTGAGAATTTTCTCATGATCATCACAAAATATATGATGCTTCTTTTTTTTCTTTTTTTGTTTGGGGGGTGGGGGTGTGGAAGCGATTATCTTGGTTGATAATTTATTCAATTATAATTTACATCTGTGTAAATTTATTATTCATCATATATATTGCGAAGATTTATGCCTCTAAGCTTTGAAAAAGTGTCAATTATAGCCATCCCACAACCTATTTATTCCCTCATCATTTTATTAGTAGTTGCGATTATCAATATTTGTGACTATTCAGCTTTTGAATATTAGTGAAGAATTTTGTTCTTGGCTCCATAAACGTATATCTTGAAATGGAAAGTTTATGCTTTACCAATTTTCCTTCTTTATTTATTTTTTTTTCTTTTTTCTTTTATAATTTGTTGGTGTTTATTGGCAACTTAGTAAATGTATAAAGCATTAAAAAAAAAATTCAAATGGAAAGATTATTTATTATTGCTAACTTTGAATGTCAATCATGATTATTTTGTAGGCATGGTGCGTCCTGCAAGAGAACGCTCAATCGGTTCAGTTCGAAGGGAAAGGGAAAAAAGTAAAGGCACTACCACTGTTAAACGTCCACGAACAAAACCACCTAGCCAAACCTCCAGTGATCAACCTAACATTGAAGTGGAACCATCTGCCCCTATACCACAATTAAAGACAGTTGTTAGGGATACACCCCAAGCCGAACATAATCAAATGCAATCAGTTGCACCCGACGCTACTGTTTGTCCAGAAGTAGTAGATACCCCTACCGGTGGTGACAGTGGCCCCATTCCAGGTGGGCCAATCGATGAGTCTGTTTTGTGTTCCTTTAGGACACACGTCGCTCATGCCTTATGGAGTGATCCTCAGGTATTTTTAGTCATGTTTCATTTTTTATTACTTAATTTATTTGAACATTTGTCTCGTACTGAAGATATTAATTGTGTTGTCAACATTGCAGGCTCGAGGCATGCTAAAATGCCACAACCATACAAACTTACTGAAGTAGTGGCCACTTATTAGGCCTGATGGACAGCA
Source organism: Hamamelis virginiana (assembly GCA_017140935.1). Lineage (NCBI taxonomy): Eukaryota > Viridiplantae > Streptophyta > Magnoliopsida > Saxifragales > Hamamelidaceae > Hamamelis > Hamamelis virginiana. The sequence goes on from JAESVK010000258.1 coordinate 12,598, forward strand.
AAACAAAATTTGGAGATCTCACATTGAGAAATCAGGTCTCCTACAACTGCGAGATTGCGCCTATCACTGGTGCAACTTGAAGTTAATATGTGCTTTTGATGAACGGTGGCATCCGGAGACAAATACATGTCATATGCCATTTAGTGAGATGTCCATCAGTCTAGATGATGTGCACACATAACTAAGCATAACTGTGACTAGCAAGGCTGTTTCAACCCTTCTAAAAGAGAGCGAACTGTACGAGCTACTTAAGCACACACTTGGCCTCACGCTCTCCCAAGCACAACAGTATTTCAAAGGCCTTCGGAGAAATTCCGTTAAACTATCACAGTTAAGGAAAGATTTCTCTGATATAACGGATGACTTATCCCCTGAGCGTATAGCTCAGTGTGCTCGAGCCTATTTACTGTATCTTGTGGGGTGCACTATATTCACGGACAAAACTAGAACAAAGGTGTATGTCCTCTATCTTCACCTCTTTGAAGAATTGGAGAATGTTCATGAGTACTCTTGGGGTTCTGCTGCATTAGCCACTCTTTACTATCAGCTGCGTTTGGCTTTCAAGCATAACAAGCACTCAATTGTTGGATTCCTTACTCTTTTGGAGGCTTGGGTATACGAACATTTCCCTAACATATTCGACATTTTCCCTAATATGAATTACTTGAACGTAATGCATCGCGCTCAGTGTTGGGAGCCAAAGGATATTGGACAATCCATTCCAGACCTGCAGGTGGTACGTGAGAAACTCGATGACCTGCAAGCTAATCAGGTAATTTATAGTACATTTGTTATCATATTTGTTGTATTTTAA
>JAESVK010000258.1:13811-40000 GCA_017140935.1 Hamamelis virginiana
AACATTCTAGGAATGTTAGGTTGCTCAAAACGCAACAAACCGACTCTGTTAAGTTATGATCAACTTAACATTTTGGGAATGTTATGTTTCAAACAACGCAACAAAACCAAAAAAATATATCGATAAAGTATTGCTTTACTTTCAACCTAACATTCTATGAATGTTAGGTTGCTCAAAACCTAACATTTCGGGAATGTTGGGTTATGTCCAACCTAACATAGCAAAATTGAACAACTGACATTTTTTACCAACAAACTTCATTATAAACCAATTGGAGTTTCCACAAACATAATAACTTCCCACCATATACAGCCAAAATGGAATTCTCAAATACATAACAAAGTTGAGATTTCCTAATTTAGTTTTATCGTTTCACTAGTGATTACATTAAAATCGATTAATTCTTTAAAATTGAGAATTCTAGCCTTGTATGCAATCGCCCACTCATGAACTAATGGTGTCAGATGGTGTTTAGTCCAGTTCCCTACTATTGGTGGCATAGGATGCTCCGATTTCAGAATTACATGTATAGAGAAACCAATATGAAAACTTTCATGAGTTTAGAATTACAAGTATAGATTATCAAAGAAAATCGCAAATCCCACTATATTATATAATGTACCTGTATGAAATGACAACAATTTACAAACACTATGGCAATTTCTTTACGGTTCCACGGAAGTACAGGCGCTGAATGAAGAGTGAGAAATATATGGCACTGCACATTGGACAGATGGTATAATACAACCGAATACTTCGATGCTATTATATGGCCCATGTCAGGCATTGTCATCCAAAAATCACTCCCTGAAAATTCATCGAAATTTCCAATCATCTTACTTAACTCTGCAATCCTATCCTCAGAGCCATATAATTGTGCATACAGATCGGAATGAGTTTGTACCTCGGTCATCAAGTCATCCCTAACTCTCTTCCATTCATCTTCACCATAATCAATCAATGCAACGACAGCCCTAAATCCACAATTGTCATCTGCTTTTACATCAATCTTATAGTTGATGTATTCCCGTAATGGTGAGGAAAATTCATTCATATAAAGTACATTACATGACGAATGGGTAATGTGCATATGTACAATAACAAATTTTTTTAAATTGTTAATCCATAAAAGTAGAATAGTTGAAGTAGAATACGTGAAAGAAAATGCATTATTACTACCTTATTCATTTTGGGCTTTATTTTAACTTGGGGTTTCATGCATGTCGAAGTAGGTGAGTGACTGCCCTGGGCAGAAGTAACATACTCGAAATCTTCAACTTTGGCCTACCACGTGGTTTGACCTTGGAAATGTCAGGTTCTAAAAGATGTGTTGACTCAGGATGGGCAATTTCCCTCAGTTTCTTTAACATATCTAACTGAGCCACTCTGTCATTCTCCATGAAGCGCTTGGCAATCAAATTAAATTCTGATTGACAAGTTATTTTCCCATCTTCCATAATTGGGGTTGGCAACATATCTAGCTTCATCCAGTGTGGATCAATGGATTCGATGGAAATAGGCCGACCTTCTCTAATGTATTCTGCAATCTCATGTGCGCAAGGTAATCCATGTGTACGTCGATTTGCACATCCACACATTGAAACGCCGATTCCAACTGAATAGGCTAGTTTACGATTGTCAAGGATATTCTCGAGTGCACTAAGAGAAATCATACCACGAAGATCTCTTAATTCTGCATATTTGAAGTGATTTTGAACAGTTGTTAAACTTTTTTCGAATGATGCTTTGATTTCAGTGTGCTGCAGCTCAATCAAATTGTGAATATGTGGCCACGATGTCTTAAAATTCAATGTACTACATCCAAGTTGCCTCTTCAATCTTGCATGTGCACTCTCTGCCCTACACAAGTAAATCGAGAGTGGTCATATAAACAATTTCATGGTAAATTACATAAAATATAATTTATAAACAGATTGGTATCCCGGTAGGTACCTATTTGTTGTGGTATTACCGTAATGCATATTTTTATCAGTCCAAGCCGACATGAACCTTAATTTATATGGGATCAACCATGAAGTTTGTATGTAGAACAGTGCTTCCGAGTACTTTTCGAAATCTCTAAGCATAAATGATAAATTGTGATTATAGTCAGATTTTGTGTCCGATAGGACCAGGACATTCCATAAGGACATAAACTTTTCCCAATGCCCTTTAGCAAACATCTTCTTGCATTTAGTCAAAATATTCTTCGAGATGTGCCATCTACATAACATATGGTTTGCATTAGGAAAAACCTTTTCGATGGCATTTAACAAGCTTAGCTCTCTGTCAGTGATAATCACCTCGGGGGCAACGCCGCGATCATCCATGATACTGCACAATATACTTAGAGCCCATTTGTAGTTATCTTCCCGCTCTGATGTAAGATATGCAAAGGCAATGGAAAATATCAAATTCGTAAAAGTCACTCCCACAATCTCTAAGAGGGGAAGACGAAACCTGTTAGTCTTATAAGTAGAATCCATGATCAGCACACGTGGAAATGCATCCAACAAATCCAAGCTTCGTGGATGAGCCCAAATCAAGTCAGTAAAAGTCTCGGTTTCATCGGTGCTCATGTGCCATTCAGTGTACTTATACACATCCAACTTCCCCAATAGAAATTGCATCTGTGATCTCTCAGCCTTCTCTTTAATCCTATACTTAGCACGTGCTTTGTAGATCGTCCTCATTGTACTTTTGTTGAGTGCATTATGTAGTTTTAAAGTAGACAAAATGTTTTTTTGGCCGTGTGTGAACCAGCCAACCTAAATATCCAGAGGGATCGGGAGGTCTTTCGTTCACTTTGAGGTTTTGAGTGGATTGTGGATTATTCATTATCCGTCTCGATTTATCCTTCTCTATCATCCTTCTCTATTATTCACGTTTATCCTTCTCTATTATCCACTCAAGATTAGGTTTTTGAAAAAGGATGAGAGTTTGTAAAAAACTGGGAGTCGCCACTTTCTTTTTAGGGAACAAGGAAACCACAAAAAAGAGTTTTATTTTCAATAAAACATTGACCCCATATTTTGGAAAAGCATGGTCTTTGAATCAAAGTTGGATTCGAGAGCTAGGTTACGAAGTGGGAAGGTTCCAAGGAACTCCTTGTAGGCACCCACCTCGCCTTAATTAAAGGTCTCCTAATTAAGTTTGGGCTTTATCAAAATCTTATCACAACAATGCTAATTATCTAATCAACCACAAAATATGAATAATAATATATAATAATAATAATATATAGTACAAAAGTATACACAATCCTAAGGATCTTAGGAGACTCGTAGTCAACCTAAGATAATGAATAATCCAGTTGGAAGGTCCTTTGAAGGACTACTTGCATTGGGTGCATTACGCATTGCATTTGGGAGGCTCGTGGAGCCGCAAAAGGGTTTGATACACTGAGGCATTGAGGTAGGGAAAAGTAACTTTTTACCGTTGATAATGATATATCTATTTTGCAGCTGCTTTGAGAATCATATGAACTTTAAATGCCTTTTTAAATGATATGATTTATAAATGCTTGTGAACCTTACTGTTCTACTGTTCTGATAAATAGAGACATGGAATATAATTGTTTATGAACTGTATACACTGTGTGGCATGTTTTAAACGTTATCAAATGGATTCCAAATGGAAATGCTTTACCCTTGACAAATCTTGATAAAATGTGAGAATTGGATATATCATTCTTTGGTATTATTAATTGAGTGAATGGGCAAATGATTTGACTGTTTTACGAAATATTTAATTATGATAATGATATCTGAATAAACCACATTTTCTAAATGGATTTATGTATAACAAATATTGTTGACTATACATTATGCCATTCACTGTTCTTTCGAAAATGATATTGGTTTTGAGATATGTTTTATATTGATTAAGTTGAGGCTCTGGATTACTGGATATTAGTTACCATGCGTGATAGAGGTTTAGGCGTGAGCTTGCTCCCTAATCTCATTACGATGGACCTTATTATTATGATTATTACCACGAAAGGATGAAGTTGATTTCTTAGAGAAAACTCTTCATATCTTCAATCCTTGTGGACATTATGTGGTGATTATTATTAAATTTTTACCACGCTTGGATGAAGTTGATTTGTCAAAGAACACTCCTTATCTCTTCACCCGATGGGCATTACATGATAATTATTATATTTCAGGACATGCATGTATATATATGTATGTGGATCGGATTATATCATTAGGGGTTTGGGCCCATGGCCCTATTTGATATCATAAGCGGCGTGACTACGGTCTCCATACTTGGGAATTGGTAGTAATCCGGTTAAGCTAAAGGTTTGTTAGCCTGAATCAACGGCCCTATAATATGATCCGATCCAAGAGTGGATATGTTAGGGACCCGTTGAGGCGACGCATATGCCAATCTGGCCGAAGTCTATACCAATGGCAATATGTCGAGCCCTTGTGTGGCGGTACACCATGCTATGGACTGGGAATGTTATTTGGCTATTGTCCACATGCGACGAGGCATTCTGCATGCGGGGCATACACCTGGTTACTGATTTCTGATATTGTACTGGAGGATCTTGTTTTTCACTGAAAGTCCACACATCTTTTAAACTTTGATTTCTAATTATTTTCTAAATCCGTTGAACTTTATAAATAAATGTTTTACATAAATATCTCATGTATCAATGTATTGTTATTAATTCATAGAGATTATATTATCCCTACTGAGCACGTTGAAGCTCACCCCTGCTTTTTGCAGCAGATTGCAGGTTGACTTTGGGTTTGCATTCCTGGCTCAGCTAAATCCTTCGCTAAGGGTTGTTGGTCAAATTTAAGGTTGTTTTTGCATTGTTGATTTCATTCTTATATCATATGCATTATGTACTGGATTATTCAGAATATGTATCGCTTGTAGAATTGCCTACTTGTCAGGATAGTTTGCAATATTATTTGATTTATTGAATATATTTATACATGACGTTTTGGGATATATTGTTTGGACATGTCATATCATCTTGTTATATGAAATTTTCGTATCTTATGAGGAAATACGGATGAGCAGGACAGATTGTACCTTCAGCTTGACACGTGTCGACCCCACTAGAAGGGTCGGTACGGATGTTAAGTTGGGGCGTTACACCTAACAATGCTGGAATGTTAGGTTAAAACAAACCTAACAATGTTGGAATGTTAGATTATAAGAAACGCAACATTCTTAGAATTTTAGGTCGTCTTCCACGCAACAAATAAAGAATGTTAGGTTCTGTGTAACCTAACACCACGAGATTTTGCAAAAAAAAATAAAAAATAAAAACACCATTAAAGCTTCTAAATACTTACCTCATCATTGTTAGTTGCTTCATTAAGCTCCATCATTAAGCTTACTCTCTTTTTGAAGTGAGTAAATCAGATTTGAAGTGAGTTTACTATCTTTTTTCAGATCAAATGAAACTTACGCAAGGTTCAGCAGACGTAAGGCTGATAGGATGTTGAAGTGAGTATACTCGTTTTCTCCGGTCTCCATGAGCTGCTCGTTCCTCTGTATTTTCTCCGGTCTCAAGCTTCCATGAGTTGCTCATTTCTCCGGTTTTCTCTTTGCTGTTTGTAAGAGAATCAAGGAATGTTGATTTTGGGAGGAAAATGAAAGTTTGGCTAATATGGAGTTAGGATGGGCTTAGCAAAACAAATTAGGATACATTAGGCATTTCAAATTTATACTTGTTGTAAATAGTAAAATTATTTAAGAGCATTTTTGAAAATATAAAAATTGGGGTGGACAAATAGTTCAGAGTGGTTGCATTATCCGCTCCCTGGTTGTAATGGAAGATAGAGATAAAAAGAGAAAGCCAAAAAATAACTCTTATGCATTGGAACGTCTTTAGTCAAATGACCGATCATTTTTACCGTAGCTGACCAAAAAATGATTTTAAAGAACCAGAAATGATTTGATGCTCGGAAGACTAAAGAGCCGACATCGACGAAAGGCAGGAAAATGTGGATTGTGACTTGTGAGCCATTCATTCATAGACGATTGGACATGGAAGGAGCAGGGTAATGGGACTTTGGGAGAAGGAGAAACAATTTCTCCGGATCTCAGCTCTTGTGAGTGGGTCAAGTCCTTTGGTTGCTTTCCCAAATGCTATCTGGTCAAGTCAATTATGTTTCGGGCTGTGGGGGAAGCACTCAACTGTGTCATTATATCATATGAAGACAGAAACATGAAAACGTTAGTAACAGCTGGCGACGTGTCTTCTGGACCAAACACTATTCAAATGTCTATCCAAACAACCCTCTGTAAATCTAATATTCTCTCTCTCTCTCTCTCTCTCTCTCTCTATATATATATATATATATATAGATAGATAAACAAATATTCGTTAGTCAACAGTTAGATCAAACACAATTCACCAAATTGAAGTCATTCTTTTGCGAAACCCTCCCAAAACCCTTTGCTCGCTTTTATTCTCCCTCGATTCCTTGTTAACTGTAAGGTGTATCTACTTCGGTTGGGAGATTGCATGAAAAAAAAAAAAGGTTTTTAAAACCCACACATTATTTATAGAGTTATTAGTTGCTGTGCTGCAGTGTTACTTGATGAGCTGAATTTAAGTGTATTTATTTATTTAATTTGGATTTTGGTGCAGTCTAATTTGTTCATCATCTTGAAGATTCGTGAGCTGATTTTGGGTACTTGGTTTCTTACTCATTTTTATGCTATTATTACAAAATTTCGATCATTTTCAAGTGTTTTAGCAAGTGGGTATTAAATTAATAGACTTCTGATCAGTTTCTTACTGTTCTTTATGCTGTTGATTCAAAAGCTTTGAGGAGTTTGCGGTGATTTGAGAAATGAGTCGTCTTCTAATTTGAAAAATTATTATATTTTCATCTATTAGTTCAGTTGTCATTATAATCCGGTCTGAAATTTCTGGTTTTGTGTACTGCTCAATCTGGAATAGCTAAGATATATCATTAGTCCACAGCAGTATAATTATCATCCAATTACATCTTAAGGTCGAAATGGTTTGCTGTTGTCAATTACATCTTGGAGAGTTTATACTGTTTGATAAATTTGGATGCTTGTTAGGCTCCACTAGAAGCACTTGACTTTGAATTATGGAAAATGGGAGTGAACCGTCATCGTCCTTGAGCTTTGCTTCATCCTCTTATCTATCCAATGGGTCCAGTAACCACAATGTATCTGCTGCCTCTGGCATTGAACCAGGGGCTAATCTAGAAAATTTGAGTTTAACCAGGCTAAGTGGCAGTCTTGAAAAGCTTTTGGATAATGCTGAATTTGACTATAGCGATGCAGAGATCAGTATTGGTGACATCTCAGTGGGTGTTCATCGGTGTATTTTGGCTGCTAGGAGTCACTTTTTCCATGAGCTTTTTAAGAAGGGAAATGATAGTTTGGGGAAGGAAGGTAAACCAAATTATCGCATAGCTGACTTGGTGCCTTATGGTACTGTTGGATACGAAGCCTTTGGGGTATTTTTGAATTATTTGTACACTGGAAAGTTGAAGCCTTCTCCACCAGATGTATCCACTTGTGTTGATAAAACTTGTTCCCATGATGCATGCCGCCCTGCTATTAATTATGCTGTGGAATTGATGTATGCATCTGCGACTTTTCAGATGAAAGAGCTTGTTTTGCTGGTTCAGGTAAGTCATGCTTCTGCGTTTAGTCAAAACTCTTTATGTTGGGCAAATATATATATGGTTATCACTATATTCCTATTCTTGAATCATAAGTGAAAGAGTCTTATGCATGAGTTGCTAGAAGACACAAGGGCATATTTTGGATAGCTTAATGGTTGTTTTAATTTCTTGGGATATGGTATAGGCTCCCCATAACTATACATGCCAACATGTTATGGAGCATTTATGCATGGAATGGAAACCAAATGATTCAATTTTGATCTCATAGCATCTGAACACAAGTTAATTATGTGAGGCAGAGCCATTTAAAAGTATCCACAACGAATTAGAGTCACTAAATGCATTGAAAAATAAATTAGACATTAGTCAATTGCTAAGGAAAACAAATCGCAATGAATTCATTTCCATGTGATCTCCAAATGTCCTTTACGTGAAAACCAATCCATATGTTGTCTATAACAGACCTGAAGCAAAATAGGAGCCCTCTAATTGAAAGCAACTTGTATGTTACCCAGAATTTATGTCTATATCAGGAAATTTTTTACTATATCTATTAACACCATGTGGAGTCACCCAGAATTTATGCCTATATCAGGCAATCTTTGACTATATCTGTTGATAGACTGTTTTGCTGGGAGCGGAAATCCCATGAACTCGTGATAGTGTTTATGGATCATGCCACAAAAAAAAATCCGAATCCTTTAACATATATAGAAGAATCCGTACCTTTGAGATCTGTCTAGATTGATCTCAATAAAACGAACTGCAGAAGATTGATCGAGCTCTTCAAGCCTTCTACCGTATTCCTCCTATGCCAGAACGTGAAGAGAGAGTGGCTCTCTTTGTGCTCTCCTTGTTGGACGGCTGCCTCTAGGGTTTAGAGAAAGTATTTCGTCTTAACCTAGAGGCTGCCCAACATGGCATATATATAGGCTACAGTAGGGACCTAAAGGCAAATAAGTTTCGGGCTCCCAATGTAAATATTAAAAACCTATTTACATTAATTATAATTCATTCCACTAAAGAATTATAACTGCACTCCCTAGCTTATTCGAAAATAAATTTCGAGCTCTTTGTTATTAAATACTTATTAATCTCCCCACGTTAAGATTACAGATACCCATTGATTAAATTAAATTACTGACAATATTATTTAATCAACATCTATTAATCTCCTTGAGACCTTCCACTTAACTTATTTGATATGTCGGATACAAAATCCACCTGCAGGGTTTGACATAATCAAAACTTATAAGTATCCCTCAAGGGGGTATCATCAATCCCTATACCAGGACGTGGATTCCGTCAATAATAAATATTCACCATACAATTAATGCAGTTATCCAACTCATTGAGATTATTGACCTATAAAGATCTCACTCTTTATGAATCAAAATAACTAACAATAAATGCACGTGTCCATTAATTATTTCGGGATTAAGAGTATAAGTATTCATAATAACCATGAGGTATTAATTATTTTATGTGTCAGTATAAAATAATTACCTCAATACGGTCCCGTTCAATACACACAAGTGTACTAGCACAAGAAGTTGAAACTAAACCATTCCCCGTAGTCAAGACAGACCTACTGAAATCATGTGCTACAATCTTACCGATGGTGTGTCCAACTTCATCTCAGATTGTGAACAATAAGCTTATATTCTACAAGAACTGATGATCTGATCTTCTGTGTGTAAGCCGAACTCTACACACCAGATCATCTACTATATAGAATAAAAAACACACATGCAAAACATTAGAAGATAATATAATGCAACCATAGCTCATACAGATTCTCATTTAAAATGCAATATCAGAATTCATTAATAAATAAATATTAAGGTCTATTACATAAAAACATGGCTTTTAGTATATAGCCCTAACATGTTCCACATACAGTGACACTAATTCTTAATTCGAACACCGAGTTTTAAGAGGCATTGACGTTAATGAAGCTCTATAGATTTCTTGTGACGTGAATTTTCTTATTTAATGTATTGCATATTTATTTGGAATCCCAATTAGCAGGCTAATCATATGTTTATTATTGTGCTGTGCATTGGTGTAGTAGCATGAGGGAGATTATATGGCATGAATTAATCAGGTAATTGACTTATAAAGCTTGGCATCATTACAACTTGTTTGCGAGTGCTATTTGTGTAGATTAACCGGGTTGGATAGAGGAAAGATGTGTAGCAGAGCTAGTGAAACACCAATTACATGTAAATGTCAAATTTTAACCATAAAGCAGTGAGGGAAGCATATATTTGAAGCAACTTATGCAAGTTGAAAGTTGTTGGATATTGAGGCACTACGTTGATGACAGGAATTGGCTCCAGTTGAAGTGCAGATATCGTCCCATGATATAAATTAGGATTTTGACCATGCACTTTTTCAAACAAAGCAAAATTTGATTTGCTTGTTCAAGTTTCATACTTCTTTGGATTATGTTTTAAGAATTTATATGTTCATGACAATTATGTTCTGATATAGAATTTCACCTTTTGTTTTGAGTGTTTCTATTAATGAATTCTTTTCTCAAAATTACCTGTCAGGTTAGCATGGTTTGATTAGAAGCGTGCCTAGCTGATTGGTAACAACTAACAAGAATTAGAACTGTTAATGCATTTCTTTTTTCTTTTTTCGGAAAATGTCCTACTTATTTCTGATTGTTGGTGAACTATAGTTTATATGGTAGCTTGTATGATGCATTCATGTGTCCTATTCTTATCTGAATCATATAAACATTTCTATTTATAATGGCATTATGAAAACCCTATCGCATAAGTTATAAAAGTTAAGCCAGCTTGAACAGTTAAGCCAATCTGAATGGAACTCTCACTCTTAGCTGATTAACCTGTGTGCTGTAGCTTAAGGCAAATAAAACCATATGATTTTTGGCCACTGTGTTTACCAAAAGTGATCCAGTTTGTGGATATTCAAGAAGATTTATACTACTGACTCAACATTCCCCATCTAAATGCAGCGCCGTCTTCTCAACTTTGTTGAGAAAGCTCTTGTGGAGGATGTAATCCCAATCCTTTTGACTGCCTTCCACTGCCAATTGGACCAACTCCTTTCTCACTGCATCCAGAGAGTTGCACGCTCAGATCTTGACAGTATTTCTCTGGAGAAAGAGCTCCCTCACAAGGTTTCAAGCGAGATTAAATCACTCCGTCTCAAACCTCAACAAGAGATTGAATCTGGTGCAGTGGAAGTGGACCCCATGCATGAAAAGAGAATCAGAAGAATCCACAGGGCATTAGACTCTGATGATGTTGAACTGGTGAAGCTACTCCTTGTTGAATCTGATGTCACTTTAGATAGTGCTTATGCTCTCCACTATGCTGTTGCCTATTGTGATCCTAAAGTTGTGAAGGAGGTCCTCGGTCTGGATAAGGCCAATGTCAATCTGAGGAACTCCCGAGGATACACAGTGCTTCATGTGGCTGCAAGGTGTAAGGAGCCATCAGTGATAGTGGCACTGCTGGCCAAGGGAGCCTGTGCATTAGAAACTACATTGGATGGACAGACTGCTGTTACAATCTGTCGGAGGTTAACTCGGCCAAAGGATTATAATGAGAGTACAAAGCAAGGGCAAGAATCAAACAAAGACAGCATGTGCATTGATGTTCTACAGAGAGAGATGCGAAGGAATCCAATGGCTAGGAACATGTCAATCTCATCGCCAGTGATGACTGATGATTTGCAAATGAGGCTATATTACCTGGAAGATAGAGGTGATAATCTTTCATTGGTAATGATTTTCATTTCTGCTTAGCAGTGTAATTGTTATGAATTTTACTGCTGGGTGATGCAAATTTAGTCATAACACTGGCTGTTCACGTCTTAAAGATGGTATTTTTAGAGATAGATATTAATTTTCTTCTTCAGCTTCGTCTTAAGAAATTTTGTGACTAATTTGAATATGAAAAGTTCTATAATGTTGAGTAGTAATATGAACGATCATGATTTTGCTGAATTGGCGGTTTATTTATTAAACATTTATGCAAGAAAAAAAAAGTACACAACTTATATCTTGCAAGATACCAAGGTTCTTCTGTTTTTTGGTTAAAAAAAGAAAAATCAACACTACCGAAGACAAGATCTACCATTATATCTGTCCAAGTGATAGACATAATCCCCCTTGAAAAATTTGACTCCCAAGCAGCATTATTTTTTAATTGATGCCCCAAGTTAGCTAAGAAATTCATTGCTTTATTTCCTTCCCTATAATACATGACTAATTCTAGCGGTCATATCATTCTCCAAGATAATCATTCTTATATCATAGATAATACTATAGATAGTAAACTCGGAGTTTCTTTGTTTGATCTGAAATGCTCTCTCTGGGTTCTCATAGACTTTTGATTAGGCCACTGGAGGGGAACCCATATGGTCAACCATGGCCTCACATTTAACTTGAACCTGTTTTCTTGTGTGCTGGAATACTACAAAAAGTCTTAATCAGTTTCTCTTGTCTTACTTGGCGGAATTCTGATCCTGGGCTTTTCACTTCTGAATTGGATAGGGATTTATCAGATTACCAAACTATAAATTTATTAATTAAGATGTTTTCTTTTTGTAAACTGGATTGTGGCAATTATAAGTCACTAAGACTAGTATGGTTTCCTTATTTCATTAATAAAATTTGGGGTCCATCAGTCCATGGAACATGATTGGGAAAGGCTTAGTCTAGTCCTTTCCTTGATGCCTAAAACCCCCCTTCCCTTTTTGCTAAAAACAAAATACATGTAATAAATAAAGAATGTACCCACCTTCTTGCATGTGTTGCAGTGGAAATCCAGGTATCTATATAGGTTTCCATCGGAGATATGATGGCTCTCCATTTGTATACTAAAGATAGGTGATATATGTGATAAAAACTTAATATCTGACCATATCTCCCTGCCACATTTTTGAGTGAATATTCTTCTTTTCAGTCGTTTCTATTCTGGATTTTGTATCCTTTTTTCTTTGCCACCAATCTTTCATGCTGTTGAAATTTCGTGCGTCTGCAATCTGAATCTGTCATCCATTTCCTTAAGAAGTATAACACAGAGACATTATATGGGCAAAGGATTTCCCTCTGCTTTCTGGGTCGGCGCACATCATCAAATTGTGAAATAGACAACTACAAAATTATAAGCAACACAAACCTATCAGGTTCACACATGTAGAAATATCTGACATGTGTACACTCTGTGTTATCGAGGCCCTAGTTTTCTGATTTAATGAGTGTGTGAAAAATAGTAAATCTTGTATCTTTAGTTCTTATGCTGAAACAGATGGAGTCTAAACTGTTGAATTATATATAACAGTGGCATTTGCTCGATTACTATTTCCTTCTGAAGCAAGGCTAGCCATGGAGATTGCAGAGGCAGATTCAACATCAGAGTTTGCTGGCCTTTCAGCATTAAAAGGTTCGAGTGGAAAGTTAAGGGAGGTTGATTTGAATGAAACGCCCGCTGTACAGATGAAAAGACTCCGATTAAGACTGGATGCCCTGATGAAAACAGGTACTATCTAAACTTTAAGACCTCTATTATTTGGAGAATTTGTTTATGAATTGATTATAGTTCGTGAATCCATGGTCCCATCCCCCTTTTTTTTCCTTTTTATGATATCTCTCTCTCTCTCTCTCTCTCTCTCTCTCTCTCTCTCACACACACACACACACACAAATTGCACATAAAGATTTGATTTAAAATTGCATTTGACTCTATCTATTTAGCTCAGAAATATTTGTTAGGCCGTTCCATGTTTAAGCCCCACCTGACTCATACCACTTATAAAATATTTTGGACCTTTATAAGTCTCCAGTGTCTTCTAATGGGAGAAAATGGGGCCTATAGTGAACTAGTTTTGAAAATGGAGTGTGCGTTTTCTCATTTGTGGGCCCAAGTATTTAAAACAGTAGAGAAATTTTTATGAAGCAACTAGGCTGGGTTTGAATGGGGTGTATATTGGCCATTAGTATTGTGGATTGGAAAAAGGTTGCACATACATTTGATCTGAGTCCTTGGAGGTCTACACAATTTGACATCAAATCTTTTGGGCAATTTTCCCCTTTTTTTCTGGACTAATGATGGTAAACTGTGACTTCTCCCAACTACATTTTCTGCCCCACCCCCAATGAAAAAAACAAAGAAAGAAAGTAGGTTTCTGTGTTTCTGTTCTTTCCCATTTTTAATATAGAACATTCAGATTCCAAATTTAAAAGGGAAAACGAGAATAAAAGTACTATTTGCCTGAACTGTTCAGCAATGAATTCGACTACATCGGTACCAACATGCAATTGGACCAAATTGTCACAATTCATTAACAACCAAATGATAGGAAGGTCAATGCCTAGATAATTGAATGCGACAAAGGTTTTTGAGAGAGATAGTAAGCCAAAATATCCAGGTTCAGAAAATGCATGTTTTCACTTTATGATTAGTCTGTTTGAGCATTTTGTTTTTTACATGATGGCAGTGGCGATGGGTCGGCGCTATTTCCCCCATTGCTCGGAAGTGCTTGATAAGTTATTGGAGGATGATGATATGCCTGATGTTTGCTTCCTTGGGAAGGGCAATCCAGAAGAGCAGAGAATCAAGAGGATGCGCTTCATGGAACTTAAAGATGATGTGCAAAGGGCATTTGACAAAGATAAAGCCAATAGTAACCGATCAGGTTTGTCATCCTCGTCCTCATCCTCATCTTGTCCAAAGGAGGGTGTAAATTCAAAGGTTAGGAAAAAGTGAAGTTTGTGTTAATTATGTTGTTTTAGGATACCAGAAGAGCTTACTGAGTTTACTAGAGTATTCTTCCTCAAATCCTTCATGAAAACCTATGTCTATTGGCTTGCTTTTGTAAAGTGTAAGGGTAGCAAATTTGCTGTAAAATCTGTCTCTCAAGGTAACTAGGCCTGTAAAATGGTATAGATATATGAACAATACTTTGCTCCTGATAGCGGAGAAGCAGCTCCTTCTTTATGGTGACGTAGCATGCTTTTTGATTGCCACGTATCTCACTTGCCATCTCTTGAAATTAATTTTTGGTGCATTTTGAAGAAGCTCCATCTCCTGCAATGGCAAGCTCCATATCCATCTTAGGTTATCGACGCCAGCAACAGGCAACGAGAATCCTCTTCTTCTATCTTGCCTCTCTCTTTTCTACTCTATATATATTTCTATCCTCTTTTCTTCTCTCATATTCACAATTCTAAAAATCATCATACCTCATCTACACCGAGCACCACCATCTCTTACAATACGGGGCAGATGAAGAAGAGATTGAGGACAAACCCATTTAGTTCTCAAATGAATTTGGGCACCTCACAAACCCATTTTGCACCTTGCTTTGTTTCTTAGTTATTATTTCAGTTTTTCTTTATGCTTTGCCTTGTTCTGTTTCTTTTCTTTTCTATATGGATGCAAAGTTTTGGAACCTTTTATAGACCCATATATCCTCTCCTTTGCTATTAATTCCAATCCAGTCAAAGCCCCTCTACAACCTAGCAACCAATCAGGTGGGTGCCTGTTGCCGGCGTTGGGTTTTTGGCGGGAGATGGATATGAACCCTGCCGTAGACGAAGGGTCAGACTTGGGAGAAGATTTGCTTCCATGAACAAAAGATTTTCTGAAAAATGGGTTTTGAAATGCACATGAATGGCATGTGATTGTGAACAATTAACCAAATTAGCCTAATGATATTTTATAGATGTATGCACAATTAACCAACTCACAGGTATTCTAAGGTCTAACTAAGTGCTAACCATATATATATATATTGGTTATGAATCCTGGGTGTCTTTGCCATTTATCATCCCAAAATGAGATAGAAGGTCTTCAAGAATGATCTGTGCACAAAATAAGTATTCATCAATCTTTTTCAGAACTTGACGACTTAAGGGTGGTGACCAAAGAACCTTTAAAACCCAAATCATGTTTTGCACTATGGGACTCAACACTCTATAGTGGATGAAACAGAGAACACAACTTGTATGAAGTATTTGCCTAGTGGTGTAAAAAAGGACGGGCTGTTTGATAAGGCCCGCTGACCGATCCGATAAATTAATGGGTATAGTCGGGTCAGATAACTAATGGGCCATCCCGACTGGTCCAACAGTAATGGATTAGACTGGGCTAATATGTTCTGTTCAATGGATTGGCCGAAAATTGGCCCAATCCAGTCCGTTAGCCTAATATGTCTGTTTGTCCGTCCACTAGCCAGTTTAATCCAACCTATTTGGCCCAGTCCGTTAGGTCCGATCCGTTTGGCCCAATTTTACATTAACGACTTTTTTTATGCTTTTGTTTTTTTAAACACCCTTTTTACACTTTCATCCCTTCTATTCTAGCATCCATAAAGCAGCTAGTTGAAAGGGTATTGGGGGAAAATGGCTCTCCCAACATTCAAACAATAGCCACTTTTATCAGCAGTTCTCTTTGCCGCATTGAATCCACATGGCACTCTCGCCTGTCACGTTAGCAATTCTCTTTGCGGCATTGAATCCATGATGCTATCTATTTTTCGATGCAATATTTTATTCCAAGCGTAGGATGGTGTAGTTGCAAGCACAATGCATGGGGAGGCCCATGGTTATTTCCACATGGAATGGGAATGAACTTCACAAAGAAACGTCTTACGAGTTGAGACTCAAAGAATATGTGCAAATAAAGTAAACCTCGATTTTTTGAGATTGTTGGTTGTTTAAAACTAAGATGAACACAAAATGGAAGTTGTAAACTATGTAAATAAAGAAGGTTGAGTTCTATAGTCTCATTCCATCCAAACATATTTGGTTTATGGTCTCTCAAACTTGTTCTTAATAAAAAAAAAAATTAATTGAAGAATGGTTTTGATCGGAGGATATTACAATAGAAGCTCAAATAAAAGAGAAGCTAAGGTAGAATGATGTTAAATGCTCTCTTGGGGCATTTTTATAAACACTTGGAGTAGTACATAAAAGCTCAAGAATAATTTGTGATAAACATAAATGGTTAAGAAATACAAAACCAAGACGGTTCTATAAATTGGAGAGTAATTTTACATTCTATAGGAATTGTTAAAACAATCTTTATTATTGTCTTTGAGATCATTTTGGTATTTTTGTTTATAAGCTAATTGGTTTAAATTAAATGAACATTGGTGGAGCCGCATGCATGCATGCTTGTCGCTAATTCTTGGTGGAAATCACCAACTTTAATTTAATTTATAATAATGTATTAAATGATACCTATCTTTGGTTTTTGTTTTTTATATCCCGGGAATGGAATGGAATGAAATGAAATGAAAGGATATCGGAGGATTTGGTAAATCAAACTTTCTTAATGCTCCTCTCTATCAACCATTTCAATCCATATTTATTGATATTAATAACGACCGCGCGTCATCTATCATATACCTTCTTGAACTGATCGATCAATTTTTTTTTTTTTTTTTTTTTTTTTTTTAAATTAAGACATATCAATGTATATACATTTTCTTGCCTACAACAATAAATGTTTATATTTTTCTAAATTCATAAAAAATTAAATTAAATTATGTCCTTGCACAACACAGTCCAAAATAGAATTGAAAACTTTTTGACATATAATATAAACCATTTGCGCGCAATTTTATGAGAGTGATGGAGGTTTTTGTCAACAATTACATAATTAAGTAAGTGCGACTTATATGCATGCCATTTATATATATAGAGGTGGTTATTAAAATTAATAATTGTTGCAGTGTCAATTTATGGACCAATGACCAAATTTCTTACTTGTAGGACAGACCAAATTAAAGGCCAGTGAGCATTGATCCGAGGCCCACTTTCCGTTTTAGATCACAATATGAAGAAACTAGCTTAGCTGCCCAATATTCAATATCAGTGTCGTCATCATGTATTGCTTTTAATTTTTAAAATTTCATTACTTTCCTTGTGAAAAGTTTCCACAACTTTTAATAATATAATAAGTTTATAAAGTGAGGTATAAACAATATTGTTGGGAAAATGAATTAGTTTTTAAAAGGAAAAATTATCCAAAAGTCCCATTTTGACTTTTTTTTATCCAAAAGTCTTACAATTTTTTTACTTTACCCAAAAGTCCAAACACTTTCAAAAAACTTATCTATGCATCAGTTTTCCAAGCACTTCCGAAAAATTGATCTATACATCAATTTTCTGCAAAAATGATAAGTTTCTGGAAAATCGAATAAACAAACTGATGTGTTCCTCATTAAAAATAATTTTTGGATAAAGTGAAAAGATGGCGGAGTTCAAATCATACCTTCGCATTAAAAATTTTACGCTAAAGCTGATTGTGGCAAAACGTTGCCCCCTTACTTTTGCCAACTTTTGCCACAATCAAATCAAGTATGAAAATTTTGTCAACCATACTATCACCCTTCAAGTAATCTAAAAGTGTTTTCAACATACCTCTCATTAAATTTGTTCAACATACCTCTCATTCTTGAGCTACAACCAAGCACGGTATGTATATATATATATATATAGAGAGAGAGAGAGAGAGAGAGTAATGAGATGATCTAAGTCATGAGATGATCCAACGGCCTTAAGTCTTAGCTGACTTAGATCTAAGTTAACATCAGCTGACTAGATTATTTCACTATATATATTACTAGAAATGATCTAGTCAACATATGCTTATATAAGTTTATGTAAACATGAAGCTAGTAGATAATTGTGGGATACATGTTTTAAAAAATTGACCGTTGGATTGCATACTATACTTATGTATGTCATGCATGCTAAAAATCACAGCGATCCAATGGTAGGTTTCTCAAAAATGTTTCTGGGAAAAACTGTATCAATTTTCAGTTGGCACATTTTTCTAGTCTGTATTAATTTTGAGAATTTGAGATGTTTATAATGGATCACCATGATTTTTAGCATGCATGGTATCCATAAGCAAAATATTTAATCCAATTGCCAGTTTTTTAAAATATGTATATATCCTCCAATTATCTATTAGCTCCATGTTTTCATAACATATATAAGCATATGCTAATTAACTAGATCGGGACTATATATCTTATATATTCTAACAGCCATGGAGTGAGATCTAACGGCGATGGAGTGTTTGCTGAGTTTATTAAAGTTAGTAAATGCTGACAGATCATTACTTTATGTATATAGAAGGGCAAATCCCCGCGCAATGGGTGAGACTTATCAATAAGGTCTTATCTAGTAAATTATAACCGTATAAACTAATTAGTTTGATTAGATGATTTTGACCGTTTGATCTAAATTAAAGTAGGGATAGAATCAATAAGAAGGAAGAGAATGAGAGAATTAAGGAGAGAAGAGCTAGTATATATAAAGGTGGGAAAGATCAAAGTGGGGCTTGTACACACAAATTTCGTGTTTTTAAATGAACACCGAAAAAAGAGTCGACAAATATTGATTTTGATTAATATTTGAAAAGTGTAAAGTACAATCTCTGTTGATCTTTTACAAAAAATGAATATCCTCTGATTCTTCTCTTGGTAGATTTCTTGATTCAAGGGTGATGATTACTTGTTCTTAAATCTGGTTAGTTTAAAGACTTGTTGAACTTGATCTTCAATATGAAGCTTTGATATTCAACTTGAAGGCTTTGGATCTTCAAGTTAAACGATTTGATCTTCAACTTGAAGGGATTTGATCTTCAACTTTAAGGTTTGATGAAGACTTTGATTTCAACTTGAAGGTTTGATGAAAGCTTTGAATTCAACTTGAAGGGCTTGATGCTTGATCTTCAACTTGAAGGGCTTGATAATTGATCTTCAACTTAAAAGCTTGATTGTTGGGAAGTTCTTCAGTGCTTTGATGCTTCAATCTGAAAGAGTTTTTTTGCTTGTGAATTGTTCTTCTTCAACCTTTGGAGGCGACCCCTATTTATAGTGGTAGGGAGTAGAGTGTTTGGATAGGAATTGGTTTCTTAATAATTATCCTTACTTATTTAATTTATAAGAATAAATATTAATTATTTGGAAGTCATTCTTATCTGACCATGTAGTACCATTTGATTGGTTTACTTCACTTGGATGACAAGGATAAATAATTATTTTAATAATTATCCTTATTATTTATTGAGTGAAAATGATAAATATTGATTTTAAATAATTATCCTTATTTGGCCCAATGTGATTGGTGGCAAGATTTAATTTGTCTACTTAATCACAGATTTAAAAAACATAGCTAATATTAATTTGTCAAGCCTGTGTAAGGTAGGACACTTGGCGATTTCTTATTTGCCTTTAGGATATCCTAGTGGGTCCATTTGATGGCACATGACACATTTTAATTGGTCATGATTTAATTGGCTTAAACCATGTGCGTGGCAATTTGTGATTGGCTAGAAATTTTCCATCTCTATAGGGCTGTAACCAATAAGAAAGAACAAAATGAGAGAATTAAGGAAGGAAGAGAATGGAAGAGGGAAAGACTATAAAAGTGCTACATAGGACATGGTGTATTATATATAATAACATATATATGGAAATGATCCTATCAGTATAAGCTTACTTTAGTTAGGGTAAGCATGAAACTAATAGGTAATTGTGGAATACATATTTTGAAAAATTGACAGTTGGATTAATTATTTTTTTTATGGATGTCATGCATGCCAAAAATCACAATGATCCAATGGTCGGTTTCTCAGTAATGTTTTTCATGGACTATATTGAGAAAGTTAATAGGTAATTGTGGAATATATATTTTGAAAATTGACCGTTGGATTAATTATTATTTTTATGAATGTCATGCATGCTAAAAATCACAGTGATCCAATGGTCGGTTTCTCAGTAATGTGACCATGAAAAACTGATAAAAACTGTTATAGTTTTTCATGGTCTATATTTTGAGATATTGATATTGGATTACCGTTATTTTTAACATGCATAACAACCATAAAAAGAAGAGTTTTATACTAATAGGACTTTAATATTATGGTCTTATACCAATAAGTTCTTAGGATTATACATATACATGACCGGGGTGTTTTTGTAAAAAATAGGACGGGAATGCCCTCATATATCCGTTTGGAGAGCGGAATGCTCATTATCCATTTCCAAAAAACACGGCGAGAATATTAGGATTTGGGTGTATCATGAGTACCGTGGGTTTATCAGTTTCCATATTCGACTGAGGTGATTTGGGGGAGGGTTTCAAACGATGTATTCACGGTCGACATTCTCATACAATTTCTTATCTCCTTCTCCGGTATGGCGAAGAAAAGAACTGTGGCTTTGACAAAAAAAAAAAAAAAAAAAAAAACCCGTAAGTTTCTTCTCCCGAACAAGATTTTGGGAATTTTTTTTGTTGATCGATTATATTTGATGGGTATACACATTGATCTAGGGTTTTTTTTGGGGAAGATTTTTTCGTTAATGGTTGTAGGTTTTGTTCATTTTTTTTTCCGCATAATACAGTCATGTATACAAGCGAATGCAAAGGATTTTGGTTTGAAACATGAATATATAACGATTTGCCTGTGTCGTTTTGGTATTATAATCGATTATGGTCTTGCTAATTTTTAGATTTTGGATAAAAATGTGTTCTTTTGCAAATCAGGGTTTGGAAATATGATTTTTGGTTATGGGATTTGAATGGGATTTGAATGATTTTTGGCATTGAAATGAATAATGGATTATTTCCCATCCGAGGTGGGTTTTTTTTTTTTTTTTTTTTTTTTTTTTTTTTTTTTGTGATTTACCAATGTGTACATGTATACAATGCTAGTTTGTGGATTTGGTTGTTTGGGTTGGATAACGGAGCCATGTATACATGGTTTGGTAGTGTGGTTGGGTTGTATAGGTGATGCCACGGTGGAGCCAATGTGCATTATTGGGATGAATTTGGATGGTTGGTGGTTGAAATTTGTGAATTTTTTGGCATTTTGCTTTTACATGAATACATGGATTGAAATTGTGGTTTGGGTGGTTTGGATGGCTTGAATTATAGCCATGTATACATGGTTTGGTATTGTGCTTGGGTTGTATAAGTGATGCCACGATGGAGCCACTGTGCATTGGCATGAAATAGGATGGTGGGTGGTTGAAATTAGTGATTTTTTTGGCATTTTGTTTTGACATGAATGCATGGATTGAAATTCGTCACAAAATACCGAAACATCGAAACTCACAATCTTCAAATGGGACGCAACCAAACGTAAGATTTCTAAATCGTCATCGTTGTCAAGCATGCAATTTTCATGACCGGGTAATGAGTACAACAACTTGATGGAATCCCAATTATGAATGCCCCATTTCTAACATAAAACATCTAGTATATTCTCATAGAGGGGCTCGTTATCCAACTGCATAATTGTGGTTTTGGAACGGTATTTACATAAAAGAAGTACTGATCTATTCAAATCCATATGCAAACACAAAACAAAAAAGAAACATAGCAACTAAAAACAAAAACAAATTTTAGTCTAAAATTTTAAACTTATACATATGTGCGCGTATACATAGTTTAGATTTTCAGAGATATATATGTTCATGAATACCATTTTACAAGTTAACATGATATGTTAATGTATACTAACAGTTGTCCGATTAAAAGAGATACATATGTACATGTATACTAAAAACTTTCGGATTTACAGAGATACATGTGTGCATGTATACATACGAGCAGATCTAACAATTATTTGTCAATATCTGGTTTTTCAATATACATGTATACATGTATCTCTGTAACACAGAAACAAAACCATGAAATTGACTTTTTCAACTTTTAAAGCTAAATTTTTTTGGACATATTCTCCAATCAATAGTTTGGAGAATATGCAATCCAGAAATTAGATTATCAAAATTCAAATTCAAAAATACCTTCCATAATTCAATCCGTTACAAAAATTATTCAAAAATAAAAACCTCCATGGACTGATAAAATAAAAACTAGCTGAAATTAAGGAAAGGGTATATTAGATAATATATGTCACTAGTTGACTTTATATTTGACCTGGAAGAGGGACCTATTGGTATAGCATCTTATGCTTTGGAATTCTTGATAAATAAAACCGTATTTAGAGTCTTTTTGATCATTTTTCATAAAAAAAAAAAATATTAATTCAACGGTCAATTTTTTACAATATATATCCTATAATTATCTATTAACTTTATGCTAACTTTAACTAAAATAAGCATATGCGGATGGGACTGGTATACATGGCTGCTAAGGAAATTAAACCCACGATGACACTCCACCCCAACACAACACGAGCTTAGTGTTTCCAGGAAAAGCTAGGTAGGGATCTAAAACTAACATTAATTGTATGCATCATTCATCATCAATCTTATGTGTATAAATTGAACTTTCATTCGTGTAGGTCTATTGTTTTTAGAACTTGGAACTGTATATAAGATCACTGAGAGGGCGAGAGGTACATGGATGTCCCATTGGAGCAACCATCATTCACTTGAACTCGCAGAGTCCTCCACGGCTAATCCACGTCCATTAATTGTATTTCGTGGATAGTGAATGCGCTTTTTTGTTGGCTTTTAGTTATTTTATTTGTATTTTTTTATAAAGTAGGATATATATATATATAGGGATATACTATAAGACCGGCTTTATGCAAAGTTGCGTAAGGCCAGCTCCATATGGCCACTTTTAGATGAAAGTTTGTAAAACTGACCGTTGGATTAAATGCCACTCCTTTGTATGTCATGCCTGCAAAAAATCACAGTAATCCAATGGTTGGTTTTTGAAATTTGTCATTGTGAAAATATGCAACTTATTTATTCTTCAAAATATCACCATTTTTTTAAAGGCTTTGATTTCAAAAACCAACCGTCGGATCACTGTGATTTTTTGTAGGCATGACATATAGAGAAGGTGCATTTAATCCAACGGTCAGTTTTACGAACTGTCATCTAAAATTGGCCATATGGAGCCGAGGCTGGCCTTATAGTATCATCCCTATCTATATATATATATATGTATAGAAAAATGTTCTAGTGAGCATTTGCTGACTTTAAGCTAAAGTAAGCAAGTAACACAAACCCTTGGATTGGAATCTTGAGATGAATCATCCATTAAGTGAATGAGAATCCAAGGGCTTGTGTTCTTTGCTGACTTTAGTTAAAGTCAACATTTGCTGACTAGAACACTTCTCTATATATATATAAGTATATATATATATATCTTCTAATATAAGGTGCACCTGATCCAATATGCAACAGGCGGCCTCTTCTAAAGCCACTCGTTGAGCATATTTTCAGAAACTGATCGTTAGATTTGATGCTCCTTTTATGTATATAATGCCTGCCAAAAATTATAGTGATCCAACAGTTGGTTTCTTAAAAAACCGACGGTGAAAAAAAGGGTGACATTTTAAAGAACAAAAAGCCACAGTTTTTCAAAGTTAAATTTTTTCGGAAACCAACCGTTGGATCATTGTGAGTTTTTGAAGGCATGATATACATGAAAGGAACATCAAATCCAACGATCAGTTTTCGAAAATATGCTCTAACAAGTGGCTCTAGAAGAAGCCATCTGATGCATCTTGCATCAGGTGCACCCCACCAAATTGATTAGACATGCCATTATGATTATATTATATTATATTACAATATCATTTTTTCATAAACTGATCCACTTAATTAAATCTATCTCCACCGCTTATTTGGGCTCATTCCACTCTATTGGGCAAATGGGAGCCACTATTAATATCATTTAGAACTTGAAAAGAAACAAAAATTGTTTAAAAATGAATTCTTTTGTCAAAAAATATAAAAAAAGTTTATTTCATTTTCTCTCAACTTTTCTGATAACAAAATATAACATATGGGCATCTCTACACTACTAGTATTGTAAGAGCCAAGAGGAGGTGCCAAAATTCTAGAATCCATTAAACATTATACAGGATTCTTAACCTTAACTTGGGGTTAAGGTTAATCCAAAAACAACTACGGAGCATTCCTAACCTTAACTTAAGGTTAAGGTTAACCCAAAACCCCCTCCCACCTCATCCAAACACCCCCTTAAAAAAGAAAAATATATATATATATATATTTAAGTTGTGTGAAGAGGCCCATTCTCTGGGTCTATTCATAACCTTTTTTTGGTACAGAGTTTTTATTTTTAATTTTTATTACCTTCTGAACACGAAATCAGGGCCCCCGGCCCCTCCTCTCTCTCTCTCTCTCTCTCTCTCTCTCTCTGTATCTATATTAATATATACTAGCGACTACTCTCTGCAAGTCAGACTCCCTCATTTTCCGGTAACTCTCCGGCGAGTTTCTAGCGGTTTCTTCGGTTTTGGTAAAACCCAGAAATCCTTTTTCTTCTTCATCATCATCATGTTCTTCTCTATACGTAGGATCATCAATTCTCACGTGTTATATTTATAAATAAAATCAATGCTGTTTTTCAGGGGTATGTATACATATATTTTACCATTTATACTGTTTTGACACCCAGAAATTAGGTTTGAATGTAGCCTTATTATGCTTCATCTATTCAGTTTCATATGTATAGATAGCCTTGCCCCTCCTCCATAATCCATTATCCAACTTACTTGTATTATAATACTTTCTACTTTCCCTTCTTTTCCTTTTTCCCACCCCTTTTCTCGGCAACCTAACTGTTGTTTGGATTACAAGGGAAAAGAGGATGATAGCGAAAGCATAGAACCGTCTCTCTCTATACACACACACACACACACACACACACGTTTATATCTATCTTATGTGCACAATATGTTGTTTTTCATGATGTTTATAACGGGTTTTATTGGTTATTGTCTGTAACAATTTCCTTTGACACCAATTGATTGATTTCAATCGAAATTGTTTCTTCTTTCTTCTTCTCCTTCTTTTTTATTTTTATTTTTTTCTCCTGTCTTCCCCATTAAAGTGAGATTGCTTCTTGAGTATTAAGATATGAGTAATTCCGAAAAATTTAGCTTAGAAATGCAGAACATTGTGGGTAGGATATATAATAAATTGCATATACACTGGATGACAACTGCTCTGACTTGCCTGTTTTGGCAACTATTGAGTTTAAATGATGTCTTGCTGACCTTAATGTCCAGAATTATTCATCATCATCAATGACACAAGTAATGAAGAAATATATCATTAAATTAAATTATTAGTTTATCTTTTAATGCTTTGATATGTGTATGTGTAATTTCTTTGTCTACTTTGCAAGAGGAAGAGACAGACTTTGATTATTTGCTATTATTGGGGTACATTAGTTCATTTTGTTAAGCCTCGTTTGGTTGTCCCATCTAAATTAAATTGTTTCATTATGTTTTGCATATAATTTTGTGAACAAATTCATCTTTATGAATGGGGAATTTCCCGAGGATAGAAATCATCATTGCATATGAGAGTTAATATAAAAATAGAGACATTTCATGAATTGCTTAAAATGATCGTTTAACTCCAACTATGGTGATAATTCTAAACTTTTTAAATGGTTCCATTCAACAAGATGGATTAGTACCTTTAATACCATGTAAATTACAATGAATCTATCGGACAACCAAACAAACTTTTAATATTTTTGCAAGGTTGAGAATCTCTCTCTCTCTCTCTCTCTCTCTCTCTCTCTCT
>JAESVK010000258.1:40400-63035 GCA_017140935.1 Hamamelis virginiana
TATATATATATATATATATATATATATATATATATATAGTTTCCAAATGTTTTTTCTGATGCTTACATTTCAGCTATGTGAGCAATCGTGCTTTTATAGAAGGTTTTTCAACTCTAAGTAACTGTCAGTTATGATCACTGTTTCCACAAATTTATGTTTTTGTGCTAACTCTTTTGTGTAGTAACTGGCAATTTTCTTTCTTTTATTTCAAAGAAAGTGGAACATGGGAAATATGTGGGTAAGGTCAGTTTTGAGGCAGGGGATGAAAGTTTTGGTTGTGTTATTTGCAAAACAAAAGGAAAAGAGAAAAAAGATTATGTTGGCCTCGAGGCAATTGAGATTGCATTTGTCACTCTGGACAGAGTTCTAAAGATACTCGAATGGGTTCACGCATGATGTTAGGGTTTGAAATGTTTATCTCAAAATGATTAAATGGTTACTTTTTTTTCTTCTTTTTTACCTCCCAAATCTGACTCAAAACTTCAATGTAGAATTTTAGATCATAGATTCATTATTTTAATAAAAAAACTGAAACTCACTGATGACTGAACATCACTAAAACTCATCAATATTACAGAATGGTGAAATAGGGGAATTTCTAAGATTTTAAATTTTTATGTTGATTTTTCGCATTTTGAGAAATTTCAATATTTCCATTTGTCAACTGCACTTTGAAATGGCTTTGGAAGCAACTCTTATATCATAATGTTTTTTATTTTTTATTTATTTATTTTTTTATGGACTCTAGATTTCATTGATTTGCCAAGTATAGGTTTATCTTTTATTTATTGTATCCAATATATTAAATTATAAGTATGAGCCAACACTTACCTGTCTGTTTAGGAAAGCTATCTATTTTTCCATTTGAAATTCACTACTGTATGGGGTTGGTGATGAGGATGGGAATGCATAAGGATTCTTGTTGTATCGAAAGATCCTTTTAGGATTAAAATGTGTGCCTAAATTTCAATCGAGTCTTGATAATCATTGTTTGTAGTCACCTCATCTGTATTCTGATACAGGCATTACTTTAGGCTGGTAAATACCTATCATTTTGAAATCA
This sequence comes from Hamamelis virginiana, assembly GCA_017140935.1. Classification (NCBI taxonomy): domain Eukaryota; kingdom Viridiplantae; phylum Streptophyta; class Magnoliopsida; order Saxifragales; family Hamamelidaceae; genus Hamamelis; species Hamamelis virginiana. The sequence goes on from JAESVK010000258.1 coordinate 41,464, forward strand.
GAAAGTTTTATCTGCTGTTCTGGAAGATGCTTACATTATTTTTATTCTATCCTTCTCTCATTCGCAGAAGAAACAAAAGAAGAGAACAAAGAAAACAGGAAAATAGAGGACACAGGGCAACAAAAAGAGTTTCTTGTTAAACCTGTGGCCTAAAGAATTTGCTATGATGCTGGTTTCTAGAGGAACAGCTATGGCAATCAAATCTTACCAAAACCAGGCTGAGCTGCTGCTTAAGGAATATTTACTGGCAGATCATTTAATCCCCTACACTTCAATTATTGGTGGCATTTTTGCCAGCAAGATGGTATGTTAATCAGTATTCTTTGGGATGCTTTCATTATAACATGTCCCATATCTGTCTTCAGTTCCATTAGGGTGGATGTCCACATTATGTTATTTAAAAAGTCACGTTTGTATTCATTTTTATTATTTATTTATTTAAGTTTTATCAATTGATTAAATTTTTTAGTTTAAAGGTTCTTTTGAATTCATTTATATTCTAATTCCTTCTGTTTTCTCTTTGTATTCCATACTTTTCAGGTCTATGATCTTACCCAGTTGATCAGTGCTGTTTACTTCAAAAGCTATCCCAGCCTCTCCAAAATCCAACGTGTTGAGTGGAATAACCGGTAATTCATTCTGTCCATTTAGTCCAAATTTTTTTACTTTTCATTCTTATATAAATTCTATATCTCCGTTAACTGTTTGTGCAGGGCTATATCTACAGTTCATGCCATTTTTATCGCGGTTTTGTCATTATACTTCGTGTTCTGGTCGGATCTCTATTCTGACCACCAACTTGGCCTTGTTACATTTCGAAGTTCATTGTTGTCCACATTCATCTTGGGGGTAAGGATGTATCTTTTTATATATGATTTGGATTTCCGAGATAGTTTTAAACCTTTTATTTCTGCTCTCTTTATGGACATAAGGGTTTGGACATTGCCATGCTTAGACTTGAATATGCTATTCTTTCTGGAGAATAGAGGCCAATAGACTAAAGCTGTAGCCATGCCTAGAAGATCCAGAACTGGCAGAAAGAATGAAGAGGAAAAGAAAAAACTACTATTTTGGCTTGGGTGCCAACCTCATATTTAGGAGTATTTTGCTCTATTTTTGAATTTTAGGTAGGATGCAACTAAATTAACTTAATTTTATTTTTATTTTTATCAAATGATGCAGGGTTGTCATACTTAGCAGCATATACTTGCATCCTTTTACTTGAAATAGATAGATGGGACAAGTCAGTGTATTCACTTTTTAATTTTCTGAAATTCATATTTACCTAGTAATTTGAATGGAAATGTAGAGAGAAGGAATGCATGCAATTTTGAGTTACATCTTGAAGGGAAACTATGTAAATCTCATCTATTTCATCTTTAATTATGACCGCCTTTAAAGATATCAGCTTTTTTGTCTGATAAATAAATAAAACTGTCAAACGGGATTCAGCTATAGTGACTTTGAACCATGGCTTTAACTAACAGTAAGTTTCTCTTCCGACGTTACTCATCATATCAATTGAGTAAATGGATGACGTCTTTGAAAGATCAACCTAAGTTCTACACCTGTTAAGGTCACTTATTTCTGGAGCCAGGTGGCTGGTACTGGCAGCCATACAGCTGATTAAATCTCATGGCCAAAGGATCAGTTAGTCAGGGTAGTTTAAATTCAATTTTTTTTTTTTTTTAAATCTTCGATTATTAAAAAAGAATATAAAATTTATTCTTGATTAGCTCCAGTTGTTCTTTTTTGATTTGAGGTAAATATTTTGACTGCATGCTGAAAAATAAATTCATGATATATTAATTGTGTGCAGATATATTTTTGAAATGTTTCAAAGCAATATTGCATGATTTGAACCCTCCAGATCTAACCTTTTCAAACATGAAAAAAAATGGAGAAAACAGAATCATTCAGTTTCGGTTATATCAAGTGTTGAATCAATTTTACGGGTTATTACAATCTCATATCTTGAGAATGTGATTCTTTTAGTTTTTAACATTTTGGTAATAATTCTTTGCTAATCTTGATGTTGTACTTTTGAATGTTCTATTTGGTTCATTTTTTTATTTTTATTTTATTTTTTATTTTTAATTTTTATGAACAATATATAGCAATGGGAAAAAAATTGTTTGCTTCTTTGATAGGTGCTTGTTTTTTAAGGATTTTAATCGCTTATAATCTTATTGGAGTCACAGTACTTTTTTATTTATTTTTTTTCTGGAAAAATTGTTGTAGGTTTATATTTGCAGCAGCCTAAAACTGTTGCTGTGTCAAAATTGGCATAAGATCTCAAACCCTAGGTTTTGACTATTATTGGACATAAGGGTTCTAGTGGAAGTGGAAATTTGACCAAAAAACTGTCAGTTTAGATTGGCCTATGATTGAAAATTTTTCATGAACAATGCAAGCACCTGAGCAATGTGAACTTGCAAAGGCTTGTATGGAGGTTTCGTACAAAGCTCAGTCTTGTAGAATGATATTTTGAAGGAGAAAAGGAAAACTCTTCTCAGAGTGTTGGACGCAGATGTTGTGGGGTGAAAAACTTGGCCTGGAAGAGAGATTGATGTGTGGACAAGATATGAATGGAAGAATGCAAACATGGTTTCAAGTTTCGTAAAAATAGAAAGAAAAAGGATACATGTGGGCTGAGATGTATTTGTTTGGATCGGGGGCAATCCGAAGATATGTAACATTATAAGGGCTCCTAACAAGAAAGAACAAAAATTTCGTCAGATTAGTTGCCCAAATATCATGTTCAAGCCTTACTAATGAAGGAACTCTACCATTACAAAAAATGCATCAACATCTTTCAAACATAAACTTACTGATAATAGAAATGCTAGATATCCAATCTTTTAGCTTCAAAGAATAGGCTCCAAGTTTTTTTATTTTTCATACAAAAAACATAAAGGGGAAGATTCTTGAGTCCGTACCCATGGTTCAAAGTCGCGGTTGCGGGCGTCGTTGCATCTCGGTCATGGACGTTGCGATCGCAGATGTCTCGTCGTGTATTGAGTGAGACGCATCTTTAGGCATGAAATAACATTAAAAAAAAAATTAAAAAATCATAGAAAAGTAGACAAGCAAAAAATATGGCTTAGAGCATGATATGACAAAATAATATAAAAAAAGGCGTTAGTGCGCTATCACGAGTCCAATTTTATACCATAAGGTCCCTAAGATTTTCAAATTTCTTTTCCTGTTTGTTATGCTAAATTTTTTTTTGGATCTAGTGATATAAAATGTTTACCTTAGGGACTTATGGACCTACTGGTATCCAATTTTATATCGTAAGGTCCCTAAGATTTCCAAATATCTTTGCTTATTTGTTGTGTTAATTTTTTTTTTATTTTTTTTAAACCTAGTGGTATAAAATCCTTATGTTAGGGTGCCTAATGTAAGGGGTATAATTATTAATAAAATATATAGAATTATTTTTATATAAAAAGTAATATAATTGGGTGTTTTTTATAAATAAATAAGTGGTCTGATTTATTTATAATAGTGATAAAAATAGGGGGTATATTAGTAAATTAATATGTTTTTACCTAATTTAATAAACCCCATCCAATTTCTGCGAGATTGAGAGAGTGAGAGAAAGAGAGAGAGCATGCGAGTGAGATGCAGGTCAATCAAGGGGGGGGGGGGGGGAGAAGAAGAACCAGTACTTGCTACTTTCTTGTTCCTTTTCTTTAATTTTTGTTCCCTGGGTTCCTCGTAGCCTTGCTGGCGGCAGTGGTCATTGCTTCTTCTCCCTTTTTTGTTTTTGTTTTTATTTATTATTTATTTATTATTTTATTTAGATTTGATTTTTTGGATTTGGATTATCGTCTCGTTCATTTTGTCACGTCTTGGCTTGGCCAAGCTCTCAGATGAGATGAATGATTCTATGGAACATCGCCGAGTTTTTTGACTTGGGTCGTCTAGGACCCTGCCAATACTTTGTTATCTCGGCCGATACGACTTGAACTCGCCCGATACTTCGAACCATGTCTGTACCCCGTTGGGTTGAACAAAGGGTTGTAGTTGTTTCTTGCTAATCAAGAAAGGAAAAAAAAAAAAACAAGGGAACATTACACTTTTTCCCCTCGAACTATTGGCCGTTTTCATGTTGCCCCCCGTGGTTTCGATTGCATTAATATGCCCCCTAAACTAGATTGTATCAAATTACCCCCTTATCTCAGTTAGCCATTTGTTTCTTTGACTAAAAAATGATGTAAGACTCGTTACTTTTTTATGCAATATTTATCCCCTAAACTGCTAATGGGTCTAAAGGCATATCAGTGAAGTTTCATGATTTTTATCAACATATTTTTTTTATGAATTATTTTCTCTATACAGTAAAAATTCATAATAAATAAAATATCTTGAGAAAAATTATGAAATTTCACTGTTATGCATAAAAAAACCAAATTGCTAACCGACAAGCCTAACCCCATTTTTCAGTCAAATAAACAAATTGCTAACCGACAGAAGGAGGTAATTTGATTCAATCTAATAGTTTAGGGGGTACATTGATGCAATCGAAACCACATGATGCAACGTGAAAATGGCCAGTAGTTTAGGGGAGCAAAGTGTAATTTCCCCTAAAAACAAAGGGGTGTAGACGCATAGTTAAGCATACATAGGAAAGAGATATAAGCCTTTTAAGCTGGTGGAGGGTTAACCCAGTTGGCATGCTAAGCATAACATTCAACCACCCAATTCTAGCCAAAAAGAGAGTGTCGGAGGCCTTATGTTAAAATGGTGGCAAAGGGAACATATTGTGTGAATATTTAGACTTGAGAAAGCAATAGAAGTCATTCCACGAAGATCGGTAATTGAAGTCTTTATTATATGAAAGTATGAGCACAAGCTTTTGGATTGCTGCAAAAGCAAGTTTGCAACAACTAGGAACTCACTTTAAGGCTCACATCCTGCTTAGCTTGATAGTTGGTCGCTGTCACAATCAAAGTCTTTTGGGACTTCAAGCTGGCGAATAAGCACTTCTATACTCAAGCCAACAAGAAAACGACTTGTGTAGGTAGATGACAGTTGCAGTCTCCTTTGATACCTTTGTTTAATTGAAGTGAATCCTTCCATGAAATGGACATAGCTCATAATGAGAATCTTTCTCGATTTTGGATGCATTCAACGGAATTAATTCATTACCATGTCTATATGGAATGATTATGAAATTTTATTGATCCGATGTTATGCACAAGTACCAATCTTTCTACTGCATGTCGACTTGGTTTGGAATAATGGGCGATAAAAGCTGATTCTAGGATCAAGGGTGACATTTAGAGTCCTTCGAAACTTTCCTACGATATTCCTTCAATGAATCTAGCCATTAATGTTTTCATTTGAAGAAGGATTGGTAGAGTTTTAAAAAGGTGGTGAAAGTCTCTTCATTGATCTTATGAAAAAGGTATTTTATTTTATTTTATTTATTTATTTTTTTGTTTCAAGTTGAGGTTTTTAGATTGAAAGGATTGTTTAAATAACTTCTTACTTTAGTGTAGATCCATGCTTCTTGTGGTTTATTGGGTAAAAATATTGTTATTTGTACAATGTAATTTTTCCATTTTCTCCTAAAATATATAAAATTTTGGGAATTCCAGATGAACCTAAAGTATGAGTACAACATGGATTTTGAAGCAAATACGTAGTTGAAATTACTTCTTCTCTTACTAAGCATTTTAATATGCTACTAACACTACAAGAACAAGTTTATAGAGTATTCAAAAAGCTTCCTTCTAAATTTCAAACTAGCATCATTTTCATGCTCCACCACCTAGTGCTTGAGAGGAAGAACAATACCATTACATCATGATCATATGAACCAATATGGGGAGGTAAAGTAAAATCACAAATGGCATGTCGTGGAAGAACCTAATGAAGAATGGCAAGCCAACTAAGAACCTAATGAGGGCGATGCTGATAGTACAGGGAAGGAATGATAGTTATTATGGATATGCTGAAGACGAGAAAGGTGGCACTGTCAATGATGCCATAGATTATGGATTAGTGAGAAGGTGATATGAGTCATCAATGGGCACTGGACGTGTTGATAATGGACATTGGACACACCTTTATGAAAAGAAAATGGATAGGTGATGCATGCAATCTCGAGCTTAGGCACGAGGTGATCTTGAGATGTGAAAAGCCCATGGCCTTGAGTTATATGCAACCTATGGCCTTGAGGTGTACATGTTTGGCAGCATTAGGTGTAGATGCTCCATGGCCTTGATGTGCAAGGTGTTGAGACCAACCTTGGGAAGCCTTGATGTGAAACAGGTATATCAATTAGATCGTGTAACTTGCATGTGATTTAGGTAGCCTACCTCACCTCATCCCTTGTCAACCTCCCACAACTTAAAAAGGATGTCCACCCTAGGGTGTGTGCCCAATCTTGAATGCTAACTTAGTGAATGCTTGCCTCAATGGTGGGAAGTGGGTTTGCAAATCACTTTGGTTCCCTACTTCCCTTCAAAAGTATGCAAGGTACTGTACCCTAATATTATGTTTGCCTGGGTTGAAGGCAAGCCTAGAGAGCTTAAGCTTGAGCTTTGTGTTTATGGTAATGGAGCTGAACTACGACCACACCATTGTTATGGCAACTAGATTGTGTTCTCGCCTCCTTAAATCTTTTGGGACTCCTGTGAGGTGTAAAAAAGAAAGGGTATGCCCATAGGCCATGGTGTACTCCTTTTGGGAGACATGCAATTTTTGTATGCTCCAAACCTTTTTATGGTTACCTCACTAGCTTTGCAAACACCTTTAAGACAAGCAGAATCTTTTTCATGAAGTGGATGATAGAGGAGAGGAGACTTGAAGAACCAAAGTGGAATTATTGTCTAAATATTGACAGGATGAGATTAGACCAAATTTTATCAAGATGGTTTGGCCATGTGCAATCGCAAGCAGAAGACGCATTGGTGTGGAGTGATGTGGTTCAGGTTGGTGGTGTGTTGAGGACATGACAGCCAAAAAGGACATGGCTTGTGGCAGCTGGACTAGATATTTTTGTCTATGATTCAATAGAAAAGACTGGATGAAGAATGGCAATACAATATTTGTGTGGTAACCCCGAGCCCAATATTCTATTATAATTTAATAGGTTTGCCAGTCATTTCATTTTGTTTCTTTTTTTTTTTTAAAAAGAAGAGATTTATAATTGTTCTCTGTCTCTCCGCTTTGGAAAATAATCTTAGAGCACAACTGATACAGTTTCCTAGTGTCTGAGCATGGCATTTTTTTTTAGGCATTAGAAGAAGATTGCGGTTTACATATATCTCTAGGTGAGACAGTGCAGGGTGTGACATGGTATTTATTAAAATTTTCTTTCTAGGTAGTTAGTTATCATTAAAAGAAACAAAATGAAAATGGCGAATTGCATGTACACACAAGGCATCACTGTTAAAAAGGGATCACTATTAAAAAGCATTTTGGTAATGTGCTGTTTACTAGATTCCTTGATTATTGTATTAATGGAAAAGACAATGTTGTTGACTTTGTGTTCTGATTTCTTCAAAACATAACTTTCCCTTTTACTTCCTCTTCGTCATAGTTGAAATATATGCATATGAGGCAGTAAATAACATATAACATCGTGATAGTTAATTTTCATAGCTGAAATATGTTATTTTACCTTCTTATGCAGTGTTGCATGCTGTTGTTGAACACGTTCTTGTGGTTCTTCCTTATATCTTAGGTTTTGTATCAGTTTCATATTATCTATGCCTCCTGCTGATTTTTATCTGGTCAAGAAGTTTAATGTTTCATACATTGATTTAATTTGGCAGGTTTCAGTTGGTTACTTCCTGGCTGACCTTGGGATGATATTTTGGTTTTATCCTTCCCTAGGTGGAATGGAGTTTGTAAGTACAACCTCTTTTGAGTTGAATATAATCAAGCCAACATATTTTTCCTTTTTAACCCCCCCCCCCCCCCCCTCTTCTCTTAAGGAAGTTTCATTACATGGTGTGTAGGCCACAAAATCTAGGAATTTTAAATTATAAAAACAAACAAACAAACAAGTAAAACTATGTTTGTTAGTAGTCTTTACTTGAAATTGGTCTTAGCAAGCAAATAAATTGTTTATTTCAGGTGGTTCATCATGTTCTTTCTATAGCGGCAGTAGCATATGCTATGTTAACTGGGGAGGGCCAGCTTTACACCTACATGGTTCTTATATCTGAAACAACGACCCCTGGGATCAATCTGAGATGGTAACCTCTGATAAATAAAAAAAATGGGTTTAAGTCTAACCAAGTAAGGTTTCAGTTTCTTTTTTGACCCTCATCTTGGGTTCATTAAGGTATCTTGACACGGCTGGAATGAAGAGGTCTAGAGCATATCTCATTAATGGGATCGTGATATTCTTTGCTTGGATGGTGAGTGAAGTCAATTTATTTGTATTTATCAAAATTGAACCTTTTATTTTAATATTTATTCGATATTGATGATATTGGTATTGGAAAATCCCCTCTGCTAGTCTCATATGTATATTCAATTACTATGGATGTTGATTCTTAGGCATGCTTAATGGAGTATAATGTGCAGGTTGCCAGATTACTATTGTTCATGTACCTGTTTTACCATGTCTATTTGCACTACAGCCAGGTAATGACAATTCCTTTAACACTGCACCTCATATTTGTGTAGAATTTCAGGAGCTAAATTTTTTTTATTTCGTCTTGCATTTTAAACTTGGATTAATTGACTGACTTTGAATGCTACTGTTCGGTTGGATGTTTCTAAAATGTCAACTTAGCATCCAAGAAATTGAAAGTCAACTCTTGTAAACACTAAACATTGCTTAATCCATCAATGCTTAGCCATTCTATTAAAATGTGTGTTTTCTTGCCAACAGATTAAGGAAATGCACACCTTCGGTCTAGTTTTGGTATTTGTTGTGCCATCTGTGCTCACTGTTATGAACTTGATGTGGTTTTGGAAGCTTATCAAAGGATTGAAGAAAACATTAGCCAAAGAGACAGTGAAAGTTGTATAAAGCCAGTTGCTCTTCGGGTATATTGTCCTGTGCATTCTCTCTCTCTCTCTCTCTCTCCTCTTCTTGTATAGGTCATAGGTAAAATCGCTTGATAAAGCAACTGAGCATTCATGGTTTCTGATTCAAAGGGATCTAAAGTATAGTTGAGTGATACCTGCACGAGAATTCATGATTGTAACATTGAAACAAGCTATGTGATGACTAAAGAGTGATCCGTGTATGTTTAGAAACAAAATATAGGATAATAACTTAAGAAAAAATTAATGTAGGTTTGGGTTCTTTACCCATAAGTCCTTCCTTACACATATTTATACTTAAAAGTTCAGCAAAAAAAGATTCATACCAAATGGTCCTTAAAAATATTGAAGGAAAAAACATACCCTCAATAACAATTAGATAGTCAATTTTCATTCAAAAATCATTGACTTTAGGTGGTTAATATTTTCCTTTATTTTTGACAAAAATTAAGGAATATTGAATTAAATATAAAATCAAAAAATAAAAATAAAAAATTCAAATAACATAAATTTGAAAATCAGAATATGATAATATCATCAGTTTTTCATTTACAATTAAAATGCACACACATAAAAAGAAAAATCACTTCCTCCGAAATGATAACCTCAAATTTTTATTTTTATTTTTATTTTTAATGAACAAAATAATAATAATAATCATAATAAAACAAAAAATAACTTCATTAGTTTTTTATACCATCAATACATAAAAAAACTGGTGCATGAGTTGTAAAAATAAAGATAATATTATCAGTTTTTAGAGAACATTTATTTTTTAAAACAAGCAAAGCAAAGCGTTCATCCTAAAATTTGGCTAAAGCCATGTAAGCACTGCAGATACAACCACGTGTATAAAGAAGAAGTTAGAAGAAGAATGAGACACGTGTTAAAGAAAGAGAAGGGGAGGTTGAATGCCTAAAATTGTGACCACGTGGAAGCAGGCTGAAGCTTCATATGCTTCATTTCTCGGGAAGCAGTTAGAGGAAGAAGAGTAAGTGGGCCACTATCTAAGTAGTTGATAGAGTAGTGGGCCACAAGCACTGCAGATTCCCAAGCCTATGGTCCAGTTTTCAGTTTTCTAGTTTTCTTTGTTCAACGTCCAGTGTTTAAGGTTCAAGTAATCTCAGTTTAGCAACACCTTTTCTTTGGTAATTCTCAAAGTATTCTCAAGTTCTTTATTTAGAATGGTAATGATACTCACTATAAGTATGTTTTTAGCAATGTTTATTCCCAATTTATCTAATGCTTAATTATGCAATGGTTATGGTTTAATTAATTCATTTATTTTCAATTTTATTTGGTTTTCTAAAAGCATTCCACACTATAATTCAAGAGGATCAACCTCTATTCCTCGCCAATCGCCTGATTCATTTTCTTTTAAAATGACTGACTAGGCATTAGGATTACGTTCTAATTTCGCGGCCTAAAAGGTGTTGGAGATCGTGTTCACACGGTCTTTTGGGCTTTTACTAGTCCAGTCGAGCAGTCTCTTTAAATTTTACTGGCATCGGCAACCCTCCTCTCCCATTTTCCTCTCTTGCATGATTATTTTTATTTTTATATTTTTTTTTGGGGTGAGGAATGGTGTGTATGGGCTGAACAATACATGGAAGTTTTTTTTTTTTTTTTTGATAAACATACATGGAAGTTGAATATGTATATATATATACACCGTTTACATATATCATTTTAAGCTAGCACAAGAGACAAATAGTGATCATTTTCAAGAATTGAAGTTGTGAGGATCATTTAATTTTTACGAATTGGGGATGGTTAAAAAATGGGTTCTTAGGCTGAAACTGTATTTGGGAAACGAATTGAGAATAGATTCAATTTGTTCGGTTGCTTTCAATCAAACATAACAATTATGTTTGCAATATTTTGTTACAAGCAACCGAACACAGTTAGGTCATCTCTAACCGAAAAAACCTATTTTGTTCCATTAGTTTAATTCTGCTAAACAAAATGATTTATTCAGTTTACTCTAATTGAACAAATCATTTTTTTTTTCCAGTTTTGTAACTCCAAATGGCTCGTGATTTTGGGGAAAAAAATAAAAAATAAAAAATAAAAGACATGCTTAAAAAAAAAAAAAAAGAATTTTTGCATTGCCAATGGTTTGATGAACATTCATTTTCTTCTATATTATTTGTAAACATATCAATGAATGTAAATAATATCAAAATCTAATGAATTTATACTAGGGTGATTAGAGAGATGGGTAGGGTTTAGATGAGATGATGATGAAGAAAAAGAGAAGGAGAGGGGGGGGGGGGGGGGAAGTGCAAGGAAATAGTTAAATGGGGGTTTAATGGGTTTGTTTGAGTAGGGTGTGGTGATCAATTTTTTTATGGAGTTAATGGATTTAAAAAAAAAAAAAAAATTTACATGTCGTTGACAGTGAATTTGTCAAGTATGATAATTTATGGGGTGTAGAATTCAATTTTAGGGGTTGCATTATTTACACACTTTCACTTTTTCACTTTTTCACTTTATCTAATGTGGGCTACTATGTGTCCGAATTTTCTATTAATGGAGCAAATCTTAAGACCTTCTAAGGTGGCCACAAATTGTTGACAGGCAAGGTTGTGCATTGATCCAAAGGACTATAGTCAAAATGGCCATGAAGGCTGTGTTTTGGACAACTAGCAATCTTAAGACACTACAAGAATAATGGGCTATGACTACCATTTTGTTAGACAAAAGACTAGTATTTTTTAAAACCTTAGTTAAAAGGTATGAAACGACTAGGGTTTTTTAAAAACCTAGTTGAAAAATAAGAAAAGACTACTATTCCTAGGACCCTAATCTTTTCTTACCTTTTAACTAGGGTTTTTTAAATACCTAGTTAAATGACAAGAAAAGACTACTGTTCTTAAGACCCTAGTCTTTTCTTTTCTTTTAGGAGAAAATATCACTACAAAAAAAATGAGCAATTGAGACTAATTTTGCGACGGATTGCAATTTGTTCCCGAATAGGGACAGAAATTGCTGTTGCAAAAATCCCTTACAATCCTTGATATCTAAACCGTCCCAAAAATTATTAAGTTTTTTTTTTTTAATAAATTAAAAATTATTTGGGACTAAATTTTGGTTGACAACCGTCCCAATATACATAAAGAAAAAGGAACCGTCCAAAACTTTATTTGGCTCACGCGGGAACAAAGTTTGGCTGACAAATTTTCCCTCTCTCTTTTCCCCCCCTGTCTCTTCGCTCTCTATCTCCTGCTCCACTCTCTCAAACGCAAGAAGAGCTTATCACTTTATTCTTCGGCCATTTTGGTTTTCTGTTCATCGTTGCCTGCTACCCTCTCTCTCTTCCCTCTCATCACTCCATTCACACGCGGGAAGGCATCGATCGTTGCCGTCACTCCATTCACCATCCGAACGGAGGATCATCCATCTGAACGGCGGAAAGTGCTCATCACTCCATTCTCCAACCATTTGAACGGCGGGAAGGGTTCATCGTCGTCGATCCACCTACTCCCATTCCGCGACAACAATCGGCCATCAGGTGAGTTTGGCTTTCTCTTTTAATGTTCGTTTTTTCCCTTTATATTTAGGGCTTTCTCTCTCTCTCTCTCTCTATGTCTCTCTCTCTTGTGTCCTTATGGAGATTCGACAATGGAATATGGTATTTATATTTAGGGCTTTCTCTTTATATTTAGGGTTTATTTAGGGCTTTCCCTTTACATTATTTACTGAATGCTGTTGAATAATCTTGAACATCTATATGCTCACATGTGTTTAATGTATTGTATAAATATGTATCCTGCTTATAAAATTCTATGCCCTTTTGTGTCGAACAGCTATATGTGGGTGTACATATTGTTCTTAATGTTTGTTATATTGTTGTCCGGTTTGTTGTATTTTTGAGGAAATTTGTCTCAAAATCTCAGTATTGCATACTTTAGAAATCGAAAATTATATGAATGCTGAATTTACCATGCTATATAGCTCTTCAGTTCATAAACTTTTCCATTAACTAACTTCCTTTATATTATTTAACTGTTTGCCTTGATGCATTTGGGAACTATCTTTTGCGTCCTTTGATTATTCAATTTGATTCAATTTGTTGTTTAGGTTTCACAATTGATGATTGAGGACTCTGGTGCAGTTAATGGGGTTAGTTTTGCTATGTGGATTCCCTCAATCAAGCAGGTTCCCAAGCTTGGATCAAACTAATAAGATATTGGGAGCATGACTGGAATTGTTTAGGTATTGCTAGCTGATGGGACTCAGGTTTATTCTTCAGTTGTTTTGTCAAATGCAATTCCTTATAGAACTTTCATGGTAAAATGTTAACTCTGCTATTTTTTATTTTATTTTTTAAAATTGAGTGCGAGAAGCATAAACAACTATTGTTTTAATAAAATAGGAAAAGGCATGTAAATTGAGCTTCTTAATTTGCTGTAAGTAATTGATTTTAGTTTGATTATAGGTTATGATTTTCTTACACAGGAATTAGTGCCTGAAAATTTTCTTCCTGATGATTTTCTCCGTGCTATTAAGTACTCAGACTACAGCTCAGTAAGTTTTCTTCATCGATACATTTTCTAAAGTTTGGACCCCTATAATGTAAATAAAAAGTGCTCAGACTTCATAAGTTTGAGTTTTGTCCGATTTCAGTCTCCAAAAGTGACTCAATTCATGAATAGTGGAACTTTAAAACCATGCTAGCATCCTGCATTGAATTTAGCTGTTGATACATTGCCCAATTTTTAGTGTTGCAAGTTGAGTCATCCTGATGCAGGTCCTCAGCACATCAGTACAATTCATATTGGTTCCGAGAGGTATGCTATTACTTGAATATGAATTATTTCTTTGGTTCTGACTATGAGTGATTTTCTGGTCTGCTCATGTTCTGACAAGGGAAGAAAAAGAGGGGAAAAAATTTATTATTTTTTAATGCAAAAAAAATTCATTATTTTTTACTGTACTTTCCCACCTCTTCAGTTTGTTTTAATTTGTTAATTGGAAGAAATTGGGTAATGAGGAGGTGACAGGTGGAAGTTTTGCCGACTCTTTTACCAGTGACGTATAGCAAAGTGGAAAGGCAGAGTAGAATCACTGTATTTGCCACAAAGTATTTAGGGATAAGGCTTAGATTACAGTTGTAGTGATATAATTACTAGACCACTTCACTTCAGTTAAAGTCTGTCAACTCTCACCCAAATATTTTATTGGAGCTCTTTGGTAATATCAATTTCAATCAGAACGATCCTGGTAATCTTAGAAGTTAGCCTTTCCCAACTTCTTTTCTTAGAATTCATGATAGTTCCTTAATTTCTATTTTTGACATTCAAATTTTTAGAATTCATGTTAGTTCATTAATTTCTGTTTTTGACATTCAAATTTTGATGATGATCCTATACCTTCTTATCTCTTTCACTTACTCTTTTGAAGTATGGAGGAGATCCACTCAGCCAATCAAGATGCTTTAAATGGCTTACCATCACAAAGACCAATTATTGAGATGACAATTCCTTTTTTGTTGGACAGGAGTATTTCCCCACCTGGTACTTAAAACTGCCGTCCTGATGCAATTTTTATATTTCGTCTCTCATAACATGTAGGGTTTAAGTTATGTACTTAAAATTTCCGTCCTGAGTTGCTAACTCAAGGTTTATCCGAGCCCCCTTTCCATAGCCATCCACAATCTTCTGATTTAGACGAGACCCTAGTGTCGAATTCATTCCAGCCTTAAACTCTTTGTGAACTTGAATTAGGTACGTACATTTTGCTAAACATTCAATCTATTGTGTTCACATGATCCATATACTGAGATATCCTTTGTAGGAGATTTTTTTTAAATATATTTTATACATTTTCTCAATGGGAACTAATTTCTGTGTTAGTTAGAGAAATCGTGTTCGATATAATTCTGATGACTCCATGCATGATGGTAGCTAACTTTGTTATATAACTTACACTCTTTCTCTATATATAATTAGCACATAATTATTTGAATTTTGGTGGCTGGAGTTGACTCTTGTTGGGTTTGATGGACATTTTGTAGTATTTGGGGGTGGAGGTTGGACGGAGACCCATTTGTTTGATTTTTGTTTTGTTTTGTTTTTTTTATTTATCAGTATATATTGTTGTTGTTTAATATTTAAATTTCTGTGGGTCAATAACAATGAAATATATATTAATATTTTCATTTGAACCATAGTGGCTTTGAGAAAAAGGAACTTGTTTGTCATTTTTAGAAATAAATCGAGGGCTTAAAATGTCACATACAAATCCACCATTTGGTCTCTGGTTTTGGAAAAGTTTTATGCTTATTGGATTTAAACAAGTTTAAAGTCTATAAAAGATTTAAACAAGTTATATTATTGAAAATTAAGATAAAATGCAAGATATGAATGTCTACGCCATACCAAGAGTGTATGTTTTGTTGTATCCATTTGAATAATGCTTGCTATCATACATGTAAAATTAGCTAACTATATGACTCCTACTTTATCATTTTCAAATTAACTATATAACTAGATGGCATAATTAATTAGGACTGCTTCTTTGTTTCAACCCGAACTGACCTTACAGACTTTAGAGGACGATTTAAAACCTTCCTTAAAGCCTTTTTTTTGTAGTAGTGTAGAGGTTTGATTTTATCAGTGTTTTAAAAACCAGACCGTTCATCGAACCGGAAAAGTTACCGGGTTAAGGGTTAACCGGTTCAACCGGTTGAACCGCCGGGTTGAACCATGACGTCATAAATATATTATTTATTTAATTATTTATTAGAATAAAAGCTATAAATGATTCAAAATATAAATTTTTTAAAAATATTTGTACAATCAATTCATATATTTGAATTTATGTGCAATCATTACAAATATTGGGACTATTTTAGTCATTTTAGCACCTTAAAAAAAATTAAAAAAATTATTTAAAAAAAAAAAAAAACCGGGTTGACCGGTTTTCTAACCGGTTTTTTGACCGGTTTGACCGGTTGAACCGGTTGACCCGCCGGGTTGAACGGTTTATTTGAAAATGGGTTTTTGAGGGTTGAATCAGCCGGATAAGGGACCGGTTCCTGGTCCAACCGGTTGAACTGGCCGGTCTGGTCCGGGTTTAATAACACTGGATTTTATACTTAAGATAGCTTGTGATTGTTGGCTGTTGATGATAACATGGCACATGAGGCGCCATTTAAATGGGATGTTATGATAATATGATTATAGAAGTGCTATAAACTGTTATTTTAATAGGTGAATAAATAGAAATGTTCCAAAAACAGACAAGATGTTGCCGAATTTTTATCTCAAAAAAGAAAATATTTCTTAGTACAAGTTAATTTAATTTAATTTTTATTATTAATAGAAGTGCATGTGGAAACATGTATTGAAGTTTTAATGGACACTTTTAAAGTGTCGCAATTCATCGCCTCAAAGGGGACACTTTTAAAAGTGTCCCTGTTGGGACATATCAGGGACACTTAAAAAGTGTCCCATTTGAGGCGGTCACCTTTAGTGACATAGCCCCTTGTGACACTTCCCAAAGTGTCGCCAAACACCTATGGGGACACTTTTTAAGTGTCCCCTTTGACAATTTTTGTAGTAGTGCAGGTTTCCTATTCCATCTAAGCTTTAATTTTCCATTTCTTTGATATTCATTATAATTCTATAATTTTGTGTGATTTATTTATTATTTTCTTTATGTAGGTTTCCAATTAGGTCTGTAACTCAACAAAAAATGGAGGACGGAACCAGCTTGCTTGTTGAGAAAAAGATGCATTCAAAGACTCATTATTAGAATTTAGTTTTGGAATAGAGGATGATTTGAATATACCCATACAGCAAGTATCTAGGATTCCATCATTAACTGTACCACTTTTAGTTAATTAATTATAAATCAATTAACTTGAACACTTATTGCATTTGTACAAATATTTTGTATTTTTCTTGGATAATTTTATTAATGATTTTTGCACTTTAATGGGTGGTTTGGAATGTGATTGGGTGTATATAAAGGTTACAGGTCATTTGTATGTAATATTGAAAACAAAATTGCAAAATACAGAAAATATATATATATATATATATATATATATATATATATATATATATATATATATTTTGTGGGTAAATCAAAGATGAAGGTTTAAAACCGTAGTCTTTTTGGTTTAAAACCGTAGTATTCTTATAAAAGACTAGGGTTTTAAACCGTAGTTGTTTCCTAAAAGACTAGGGTTTATAACTGTAGTCCTTTGTAAGAAAAGACTACCACCCGCCTGACTAAGGTTCCAAAACCCTAGTCTTAACCCAAAGACTAGGGTTTTGCACCTTAGTCGTAGGCGTTTTTTTGTAGTAGTAAGAGGTGTAACCATTGTTTTCAAATTCGGACTGTTCATCGAATCGAAAAATTACCGGATTAAAGGTCAATCGGTTCAACCGTGGGGTCAACCGAGTTGAACCGTGATGTCATAAATATATTATTTATTTATTTATTTATTAGAATAAAAGCTGTAAATGATTCAAAATATAATTTTTAAAAAATGTTTGTACAATCAATTCATATATTTGAATTTATGTGCAGTCATCAAAATTGAAAATTGATAATTACTATTGATCAATCTTTATTATATATATTTCTTAAAATGCAAGATAAGAATATTGTATTATTTGTAGGGAGCGGAAATCCCATGAACCCGTGATAGTGCTTATGGATCATGCCAAAAAAATAAAAAATAAATCCGAATCCTTTATCATAAGAGATGAATCCGTACCTTTGAGATATGTCTGGATTGATCTCAATGAATCACGAACCGTAGAAATCTGCTCGAGCTCTTCAAGCCTTCTACCGTATTCCTCCAATGCCAGAACATGAAGAGAGAGTGGCTCTCTTTGTGCTCTTCAGTTAGGCGACTGCCTTTAGTGTTTAGAAATAATATTTCATCTGACCTGGAGGCTGCCCAACATAGCATATATATAGGCTACGGTAGGGACTTAAAAGCAAATAAGCTTTGGGCTACCAATATAAATATTAATTATAATTCATTCTACTAAGGAATTATAATTGCACTCCCTTGCTCATTCGAAATTCTATTTCGAGCTCTTTGTTATTAAATACTTATTAATCTCTCCACGTTAAGATTACTGATACCCGTTCATTAAATTAAATTATTGACAATTTTATTTAATCAGCATCTGTTAATCTCCTTGAGACCTTCCACTTAACTTATTTGATATGTCGGATACAAAATCCACCTGCAGGGTTTGACATAATCAAAACTTATAAGCATCCTCAAGGGGGTATCATCAATCCATATTTCAGGACGTGGATTCCGTTAAAAATTAATATACACCATACGCTTAATGTTGTTACTCAACTCACTGAGTTTATTGACCCATAAAAGATCTCACTCTATATGAATCAAGATAACAAATACTAAGTGTATGTGCATATTAAATATTTTGGGATTAAGAGCATAAGCATTCATAATAACCATGAGGTATTAATTGTTTAATGTGTCAGTACAAAACAATTACCCCAAGACAGTCCCGTTCAATACACACAAGTGTACTAGCACAAGAAGTCGGAACTAAACCGTTCCCCATAGTCAAGACAGACCTACTGAAATCTTGTGCTACAATCTTACCAATGGTGTGTCCAGTTCCATCTCAGACTGTGAACAATAAGCTTATATTCTTCAAGAACTGATGATCCGATCCTCTGTGTGTAAGCCAAACTCTACACACCATATCATCTACTATGTAGAATAAAAGACACACATGCATAACATTAAAAGATAATATAATGCAAACATATCTCATACATTGGGTTGAACGGTTTTTGAATTGAATGGATTTTTGTGGGTTAAACCAACTGGAGAGGGGACCGGTTCTCGGTTCAACCGGTTGAACCGGCTAGGCCGGTCCGGGTTTGATAACATTGGGTGTAACTGTGGACCAGCCTCGTGGCGGGGCTTTAGGTGTGAGTCCACATCATCACCGGGCGATGTGATTAGGGGGGGTTTAGAAATCAAACAAAGGAGTCGCCACCTTATTTTTAAGGAATAAGGAAACCATTAAAAATATTTTATTTTTTATATCAAAACAAAACAAACTCCATTTTCAATGAAAAGACGGTCTACAAACCAGAGTTGGATCCGGGGGCTAGGTTACGACGTGGAAAGGTTCCAAGCTTTCACTTGTAGGCACCCACCTCGCCCTAATTAAAGGACTTCTAATTTATTTGGGCTATTTAAATTTCTTAATGCAAACAATCCTAAATAATCTAATCAACCAAAAAAAAAAATTGATATAAATGCATTATCTATATTTAGTTATATTAATAATAAAAAATATATACAAACAAACCCCTAAAACCTAGGACACCCTACGGGCATCCTAGGGCGGCCTTGAGCCCTATTAGCGCCTACGTAACTTACTAGTATCACCCAGCAAGTATCAAAGTCCACGTAGTTCGACTACCCTAGGACTCTCCTATTGTAATCGATCATATCATCAAAGGTATTTCAACCTAATTCAAGACTCTAACTTCGAGAGTTTTTATTCTTTCAAAATCATTTATTTGAAATAATTTCAAATTAAAAGATACTCATAAAATCCAAATATTCCAAATAATTCTTATCTTTAGAATTCAATTCCAATTAAAAATCTTTTTCAAAGATTTTTAAGAAAACAAATCATATGGGTAGGAATTTCATTCCAAAGTAAAAAATCTTTAAAACATTTCAAATCTTTTTGAAAATCATTTAATAATCAAATATCTCATAAAATCATGTTTATTTCAAAAACATTATATCAAAATCATTTTTAGAAAATCTCTCGAAGATAGACAATCAAATCGATTAAAATACTCAAATCTGAGTATGACTTTTACAACAAAGGAAATTCCTAGGGAAGGTCAAGTGACCTTCTTAGCCTAGGGTCTCTAACTAGCCCTAAAGTTAATCTAAAAACCTAAAAATACTAATGCAATGCATGCTGAAATTTAAACAAATAAGCATGTAATTAATTCTAAAAATGCATGAAAATGCCCCTAAATGCACACTAATTAATCTATGTGAACCTAAGCATATTTCTAAGTTGGATTTGGCCTTAAAATGATTTTTAGAATAAATTTAAGGACATAAATAAATCTGGACATATTTGAATATGTACCCTAAATTACTCTAAAAACCATGAAAACAAAGAATAAAAAATGTGAAAATGTCCTAGCATGCTTCCTACATGAATATTTTAAATTACTATGCAAAAACATGTAAAAAATTACACCAAAATATGCTTAAACGATTGATTTAAACACAAGGGAAGGATCTCACCTTTGCACGCTCCCTCGTACACATTTTATACATCCAAACCATCAAATTGATATCACAAGGGAAGGATCTTACCTTTGCATGCTCCCTCGTCCACATTTTTTAT
The DNA here is from genome assembly GCA_017140935.1 of Hamamelis virginiana. Lineage (NCBI taxonomy): Eukaryota > Viridiplantae > Streptophyta > Magnoliopsida > Saxifragales > Hamamelidaceae > Hamamelis > Hamamelis virginiana. Next base: position 61,884 of record JAESVK010000258.1, read on the forward strand.
ATTCAAACAATCAAATCCATGGCGAGTGTTTAAATAATCATAAAAGCATAAACAAAAAGACTTAAGACTTATCACATATTAAAATAACATATTGACGTACTCATATTACCATTAAAATCACCAATCAATTATCACGAGATTCAAATAACAACATGAATATATCAACATTTACTCTAAACATGCTTACACATAAAATAACAACAAATCTAACCCTATTCATGCATGCATACATAAAATCACGACAAAACTAACTAATCCTAAACATGCATACTAACAAAAATCACAACAATGCTAACCTAATCATACACATCAACCCTAACATGCATAAAATCACATAAAATAATATAGCTAACCTTAACATGCATACTCACATAAAATAGTGATAAAAACTACCCTAATCATGCTTACTCACATATAATGAAAATAAAACTAATTTTAATCATGCATCTATACATAAAATATCAATAAAACTAATCTTAACCATGCATCTACATATAAAATCATGACAAAGCTAACCCTAGCATGCATACTCACATAAAACCCTAACTAAGTTAACCCTAATCACATTTAATCACATAAAATAATAATATAGCTAACCCTAACATGCATTAAATCACAACAAAAGACACCCTAATATGCTTACTAACATGCAATCATAATGAAACTAACCCTAATCTTACATGCTTGCATAAAATAACACCAAGGTTAATCCTAATCATATATATGACATGAAATAACAAATAAAACTAACCCTATCATGTTAAACATACTCATAACAGAAAGAAAAAGAAAAGAGAATCCATCTCATATGAAAATCAAGAGGACTTACACCATAGCCTCATAAACCTATGTAAGAAATCACGAAAAATGAGAACCAAGGTTAAGGATTTACCCTTCGATCTCCTTCTTGGCTAGCCTCCTTCAAGCTCCTAGCCTTGAGTTCTTACCCCTTCAATGGTGTAAGAATGAAGAGCCAAAAAATCTGTAGCCTCCTCTCCCAAAAACCCTAAAATTCTCCTCCTCTTTTTCTAATTCCATAATGCAGCTTATATAGAGCTAGGGTTCAAAACCTTGAATGGTTAGGATTTAATCCTCTAAAAATGATCCTAGGGTTTAGAACAAATCCTCCTAGGGTTTGCAAGCTGAACCAAG
>JAESVK010000258.1:83035-115659 GCA_017140935.1 Hamamelis virginiana
CAGGAATGTGATACTCCTAGAAATGGGATTCATTTCCCGTGAACCAAACACAGCCTTATGCTACATCTAGGAGGGAGGATGGAAAAGTGGAAAGAAAGAAAGTAGGAGAGATTGTCTTTCCATTCTTAGGGAAGGGAAACCATCTTTCTTTCATGTTTTTTTGGTAGGATAAATGGAAGAGGGTCTTCCTTCCTTTGTGTTTGGTATGGAAGGAGAAGGAAAATGATGAGATATTTAATTTTCTATTTTACCTTCACACTCATGGCATAAATGATTTTTTAATGGTGGAGGGAAAAATAGTCATTTTGGCTAAAAATGCCCTCTTCTCTCCACTTATCCGCCCATTTTTGGGGGCTAAAACCCCCTATTTTCTTTCCTTTATTCCCTCCCATCCATACCAAACACACACTCAAATCCTCTTCCCTCCACTTTTCCGCCCTTCCACTTCCATCCTACCATTCTTCCCTCGTACCAAATAAGCCATTAGGGAATAGAAATAGTGGAGAACGTAAAGACATTACATTTTATTTTATTTTATTATCCTTTCATCATTTTTCTTGACAACCTAACATAGGTATCTTTGAGTTTTTAATCTCTAATGGCATAATTCTTTGTCAATGATAGCGCTTTTGGATTCGAATTTACGGTAAAAGCTAAAACATTTCACAGCAATCAAAGACAAGGCAATTTAAGGTTTAACAAAAAGGTTTATATGCCAAAGTACAATAGCTCCGGCCTCTTTTGCCAAAGCACGAACACTCCCCATCTCTCCACCTATGTGTCTTAACTTCTTTACCTTCTTCGCCTTATTATTATTATTATTCAAACAAATTAATCGGTTTTACTAATGTATAATGGGGTGATCTTTGATATTATATATGGTTATGGGGTGCTGATCGAATTGCACTAAAATTAATGGCGGTCCGGTGACGCCAAGTAAGATTGTTAGATCCTATGTTATTGGGCTCCGAAGAGATTCCTGTTGAATAGTAGTTGGACCTCATCCATGATTTCATGCTTTGCCGTGATTATTTGGTATCGTTTTCATTGTTGGATGAACACATCTTTTCTAGGATTGTTGGATGGAGCTTCCTCATCACTATTAGAGAGAGAGAGAGAAATGAGATTAGAGAAATAGAGAAATGTTTTAGTAGAGAAAGCTTGGAAGGTAATTGTGAAACCCCATTTAAAATTTAATCTCTATGGAATTTCAAATTAAATTTTTTTTTGTTTTGATTGGTGGCATTATATTATCATTATGGCAATATTTCATCATTAATAGGGTTAAAATGGATGAGGGTGTACTTTAACGCTATGCGGTACATCACATCAAATATATGCCATGTGAACTCTCCCAAAAATTTTCTTCCGCCCACTGCAACAAAGAAAGTTTCTACACCTACCAAACCAAACCTCCCTGATGGTGCAAAGTTTTCACTGGGATTGAGAAATTTTCTACACCATCAAAGAAATTTTCTACATTATCAGAAAAATTTTCTACATCGCTTGATTTCCTCTTGACTTTACCGCCCTCCTTCCTATAAATGCCCTATACTTGGGGTGCCGGAAGACACAAGTGGGAGTGAAAGAAATTGAGAGGAGCCGATTGAGTCTAGAGAGAGAAAGTATGGGGAAGATTTCCATATTCAACCATACACCAATGTAAGTTATTTCCTTTAGTTTTATGCAATTTATAGTTTCAATTGAAGTAATTTGATACCAATTAGTGTATTAATTAATCGGACTTCGGTTATGAAAAAAATGAAAAGCTTGCAAATCGGTGTCTTTAGGCTCATTTTCAGATGTGTTAAAGTGTGAGGTGTTATACACCTACATGATATTATGAAACTATGTTCGACAAGCTTTCCGTAGCATCTTGAATCGTCGAATTCAGAGTTGTAATGAAGAAGATATGAGCTTTTAAAGTTTGGAAAAAATTTGACGATTTTGCTGAAGAAAATTTTTAGTTGCAGAAGCTGTGGTTGAAGACGAAATGAACCGGTTTGGGTCTAAACCAGTTTTGGTCCGAACCGGGTTGTGTTTGGACCAATTCGGGTCAGAATTAGTTTGGGTTTGAACCAATTTGAGTTGAATCAAGTTGGGTCTGAACCAATTTTGACCGGGTTGACCAATTTTGACCATTAAAAAAATTGGGTAGTTGTGTAGACTTGAACCTAGGTAAGTTGTACGTGGAACTTAAGTGACTAACCACTTGTCTAATAAATGCCTTTTGTTTAGTTTTGCTTTTTAATGATACTTAATGGTTCTTAAACACTTGGTTAACAAAATTATTTATTTTATCCTTCATATTTGATAAATCAAACTATTTACTTATGTTGACCAAGTTGACCAAATTTATTTATATTTTCAAAAAATTACCATTTTATGGTGTCCAAAAATGATTTAAAAATAGTTTTAATTACTAAATTTTTTTGGAAAATTTCCTAATAATGGAGAAAAATTCTAGAAAAAATTATGAGAGTATTGTGGGACGATATACAATTCCGTAGAACTTAGTTTGACCGCTAGGGTGTTTCAGTTAAGTTTTGACACTCGGATTATTTCTAAATAAATGCATATTTCATTTGTCAGTTTTCAATGGTTCGTATGAGGACACACACATACTCTAGTACATCATTTACAATATGGTAGCTCATGGAGAGCTAATGATTGGATCGTTATCATCGCATTGAGGTAGGAATATGGTAGGATGGTTCTCTTTAATTTATATGGTTGATATTATCAAACTGCTTATGATACATGATTTATACCTTGATGTGTGGAATGTTTACGAATGATTTGGAATCGTGATTTGATGGAAATGTTATACTACTGTTTTGTGAAACCATGCTATATGTTTATAAATGAAATTATTTTTGGTAAAATGAAATAGCATGACTGATGAGAACATTTCCTATGAGAATGTTTCGATATTCTAAGACTGGTGTGTATTGGTTTGCATTACATGGGTTCAAGATGGTTAATGCTCGAATTAGAAGCATACGGACTACGGGTCCTTTGGTGAAAGTCCGAGAACGTAATGGATGATTCGTCCATTGGTGAAATTTCGTAAACCTCGAGAATTGACCCCTGTTTTGGGTTTTTTAGGAAAAAGCTGCTAAAAAAGGCTGTTGAGGGTACTAATGGAGCCGTTAGTGGAGCTGCCTTGATATCAGAAACGGGTTATACAAATCAGGTATTCCAGTGTTGAAATGGAATGACCTGAATTCCTATTGTTGGGATTTGAATTAAACAATTGAATCTTGATTATGTTTTGAACAAAGTTTGAAATGATAAATCCACACATTTTTTGTGGAAAATGATTTGGAACTTTCATTTATTGCAAATGTTTATTGAATTTGAATACTTGTATGAAAATTGATTATAAATCGGCCCCAAACAACACAAATCAGCAGGAGTGATCTAAAATCTATTAACTAGACAAATGCGGAAAATCGGAGTATTCAAAGACCACACATCAAACACATAAAAACAATATCAAAGATAAAATTAACCATGAGATTATTAAGATGGATCCATGAACACAGATATCATTCCATCATTCTTGATATTCTAATCAACAACCACAATAATAATCATCCACAAGAGAGTATATATGTGGAAAACCCAAAAGGGTAAAAAACCATGGGAGAAAACATGCTTACTATGACAAAGAAGAATCTACAAGAACTCATAAATTATACCAGCCATCCGCAACCTTAATTTCAATCTTCTTGAACATCTTCAACCTCCATCGACTCCACGATTAGTCCATAGTGAAATCCATCCACCTAGCTCCAATGGGAATTGCCGTTCTCCACATCTGTTCACTTGGAATCCACCAAGCACACCTTGAGTCCACAAGGTCACAATCTAATTCTCATTACAGCATCTCCAATGCAAATGCCAATCGGAGGTGCAAATGCCAAATTGGAGGTGCCAAAGCCAAATTTGGCACCCCAAATGGCACTTGCCAAAGCAAAATTCAAAATATAGCACTAAGGTGCTCCAATGCACAAGTGCCAAATTTCGGCGCTTCTCATCTATTTGACATATTTACCCCCATGCTCCAACTAACTTCCAACTACTTTTCAAAATTTATTTACAAGAACATATTAAAACTTATTTTAATCCCCGTAATGAAAAAAATTCATATTTTAAAATAAATAATTATTTTCGTATCTTAATTTAATAATTTAATAATTTAAAATTTTATTTTCACATAAAATTAGCTAAAATACTACTATTCTAATTATAATTTATCATTGATTAATTTTAATTGAAGGAATTTAATTACACACTAAATTTTGTGTCACTTTGTAGTTAAAATTTTGATTTTAATCTAGTTGAGCCACTCGCAGAAAAAATTTTGAAAAACTGACCGTTGGATTTGATACTCCTATAATGTATGTCATGTTTACCAAAAATCACAGTAATCCAACGGCTATTTTTTGAAAAATATGACTTTGAAAAACTGTGACTTTTTTGTTCTTAAAAATGTTATCATTTTTTAGCAGTCAGTTTTCTCATAATCCAACCATTGGATCACTGTGATTTTTGGCATGCATGACATACATTATAGGAGTATCTAATCTAACGGCCAGTTTTCCTTAATTTACACTGCAAGTGGATCTACAAGAGAGCACCTGATGCAAGATGAGCAACGACATTCCCATCTACCGAAGCATCTACCATTCTCCCATATACCATTCTCCCATCTATCAGTCTTCTATCTACCAGTCTCCCATCTACCAGTTTCCCTTCTACCATTCTCCTCTCATCTACCATTCTCCCATCAAACTCTATAAATATCACCCCTCTGCTTCTCATCACTCACACCATCTCCATCTCTCCACATCTCTACTTCTCTATCCTCAATTCCCATCACACCATTTTTTACAACACGATGAGCAAAGACATTTTTGATGAAGTCTTACAAGACGAGTTTGGGCAATCTGATTCTGATGATGAACAGAGGAGAAGAACCTTTGTGCGTATCTGTGTAGAATAGCAAAATTTAAGCAATGAAGAAAGTACTTATGGTGGTTCTTCAAGTGGTCGACGTCGAATCCATCGTGATAGAGCATCGGGCAACCGACAACTATTCAATGATTATTTTTCTGAAAATCCTGTCTATCCAGACAACTTATTTAAAAGATGTTTTCGCATGCATCGAACATTATTTCTTTGGATTTTGAATGATATTCAAAATTATGACAATTATTTTGTGCAGAGAATGGATGCCCTAGGCATTCCTGGTTGTAGCAGTTTGCAGAAGATAACGACGGCTTTACGGATGCTCGCATATGGAGTTGGTGCCGATGCCATAGACGAATACATAAGAATGGGCGAGACCACTATAACGGAGTCATTACAAAGATTTTGTTATGCGATTATTGCAGTGTATGGCTCACATTATTTTAGATATCCAAATGAAGCTGACATTGCAAGACTTTTGTGAGAAGGAGGAACGTGGTTTTCCAGGAATGTTGGGAAGTGTAGATTGCATGCACTGGGTGTGGAAGAATTGTCCAGCTGCGTGGCATGGAGCCTACACCGACCATATACGTAAGCCATCCATTGTGCTCGAGGCAGTGGCCTCCCACCACTTATGGATATGGCACGCATTTTTCGGTATGCCTAGTTCTCACAACGACATAAATGTTCTTGACCATTCTCCTTTATTTTCAGGTATAACAAAAGGACGTGCACCACCTGACAATTTTACCATTAATAACCACCGGTACAACATAGGATATTATCTTGTTGATGGCATTTATCCTAAGTGGGCAACCATCGTCCAATCAATTTCTCATGCTCATGAAGAAAATAAAAGGCACTTTAATGGAATGCAAGAAGCATATAGAAAATACGTGGAAAGAGCATTTGGTGTTCTTCAAGCTCGTTTTGCAATTGTTCGTGGACCGGCACGGTCTTGGTCTCCTGATGATCTTCATAACATTATGAAGACATGTATTATATTGCACAATATGATTATAGAAGATGAGCGAGATTAGTCCCTTGATTATGAATATGACATACCAGCACATATTGCAGGACCATCATTTGAAATCTCACGGGAAATGACACCACATTTCAAAGAATTTTTGGCTCGCCATCATATGATTCGGTCTTCTGGGATGCATCATATGCTTAGAAATGATTTGATTGAACACGTATGGGCTCGTCGTGGTAGGGAGTCATACAATTAAAGCTTTTGTTGTTTGGAATGTACGAAATTCGTATTTTTCTATTGTATTACGCACTATGTTATTGTATGAATTTTAAGTTTATGAATGCATATTTAAAGTTATATTTCATTTAAACAATTAAAAAAAAGATAATTTGGAGCAATTATAAATATGTAAGTAAATCCCAAATAAATATATAACTTTAAAAATAATTAAAGCCTCATCCACCCATTACATTCATATAAGCATTTGTAATAAATTTCAGAATAACTTTATTTATAACAGGACTTTTCATTATGAGCTAGTTGTCTCGCAAACATTTCATCTTTAAGCATTGTCCAGTAAAGCCTCGTATTGGTATCCATACCATCCAAATTCATCATCATAATTTCTCTCTCCTCCCTTCTTTTAACTGTCTCATTCATTTCCTTCTCGATTATATTCTTTTCTTTATTGTTTATATTCGCATCCTCAAGAGCCTTAATTCTCCGTTCTTGCATTTGGATCTTCCCAGTATCAAGTGATAGTGATTGTTTGTTAAAGTCCTCCATCAAGTTACAAAAACGATTTCCCTCAATGCCAATTAATTTGGACTTCCATTTTCTCACTTTCTCAGCTTTTCGTCCGCTTGGGCTTTTTCTAGGTGAGGAAACGCTTATCTCAGCATCATGATTAAAATCAAGAGAAATAGTTGTGCCAAGAATTGGGGAATTAAGTGGGGATTGATTGTTTGAGTCAGTATCAGTTTGAGTGAGAGGAGTACTGCTCGTACTGCTCACATCTACCCACTTAATGGTATTTTCCAAAATTTTCCAACAATGATAAAAAATAAATTGTTTCTTCTCGACAGTTGCATACAATTCTTTTGCTCTGTTGTACTGCAAATAAAAAAAAATTATTAAACAAAAAAAAAAACGAACAAACAATTAAAATATTAAAAAAAAATTACACATTAAATAAACATACCATATCGGGTATGTTCTCCCCACTTTTGTATGCATTTTGTATTTGTGTTAAGTGCCCGTGAAATTTGGAGCATGGATGCTTTATGTTAAGCCAACGTGAAGCACAAGATACTTGGGACCGCACCCCATTGTTTTCGATGAGGTCGCAATAAGTAGAAAAAATACACCTCAAAAAATCCACAGACGGTTGGTTGGTGCCTACAATAGGGTCTTGAGATATACATTAATATTCTTTACACAGTGCAATATCTTCAGCTTTCGTCCAATTTTTTCCCCGGCGTGTATGTGAAGGTTCACCCATGCTGCTCCTCGTTATTCAAATTGAATGTGTATCTTATTTCTTTCAGAAATGAATAAGCTGATTGTTTGGACGAGTCCCTCTTCTACCTGTATTATATTGCATATATGGTTGGCTATGAAACATGGCTTTGTCAGAAAGAATCAAACAAATTAAATGTTTTGTCAGAAAGAATCATAAAGCTGACATAAAGCTTTTTTTGTCATAATTTATAAAAATTATAAAAATATTTTATAATTTATAAAATATAAATTATAAAATATTTTAAAAGTAATTTCCTTCTAGTGTATATTCTTTTGTCATAATTTATAAAAATATTTTAAAAAAATTGGGAAATTTTTTTTTTTTTTATCAAACCCATCTTTGGCATAAAGCTGCCGAGACCCATCACCCCCCCATTTCAATCACCCTCTCCCCCCCTCATCTCAATCACCCTCTCCCCCTCTCGAGTGGCTGTAGACATCCATTTTTTACCACGAGTATGATCATGAATGGTTGCCTGTGATTAGAGGTAAAATAGGGTGTTAAAACCCTAAGTTGTCAGTTTTACCCTTGTAGGTAGTTAGTTAGAGGTCATTATCGCATGTAAGTTTTTAGGTTAGATCGAGTCGGTTCTTTTTGCATTTAGTTTTTAGAGAGTCTAGGAATATCCTTGTAAAGTTTCATGGCATTCTGAGTCAAGCTGGATATAAAATAAGGCCTTTTGTGACTTGAAGGGCAGTGCTGTCCTTTGAATCACAAAGGCTTTGAATGGCTATCGATCTTGTCTCTAATTGTCCCGAGACTTTGGCATGGATATTTAAAGTGTGTTTTGTAGCTAAGTTGATCAGTGGCAAGTTCTGTTAAGCCTTCTGGCTTGTGTTTGGCTCTTGAGGCTCGAAAGACCCTTTCAAGCTCAGATTAGGGTTTCGACCGAGAACAACCGGGATTCGATTTTTTTTATCAAAGCAAAGCCTTCAAAGGCTTCAAAACACTTTCTAAAAACATTTTAAAACTTGTTTCGAGAAGAAGAAATGATTTCGAGAGCAATCGGTTAGCAAATTTCAAAACCCTAATTTGGGCCCGGCAGGCCCTAAACAGCTAATCGGTCAGCTTTTCCCTAAAAATTTGACTTTGGTCAATGCATTTTCACTTCAAACACTTCTTAAATCATGGAGAATCGAATCACGATCGTTTGAGCGCTTGAATCGTCGAATTTGGACTTAAAAAGGGCCCGAAAAGCCGAAAACAACCGAGACGGGTCGAGAGAGGCCCAAAATAGGTCAAATTTAGGCTGAAGGATCGATGACCATCCCTCCCCGGACGGTTGGCCGTCCCTAGGGGACGGTTTGGTTTGGCCTTGGAGACCTTAGAAGACACATTTAGGGCCCTTGGATTATTCCTTAGGGTTTTAATGTGGACCATTGATCAATTTGGAGCTTTTCTATATATACATCACTTAAGAATAGGTTTAGAAAAAGCTAACTTTGCATTGGAGACTTGGAGGCACTTGTAGCAACCCTCTACACCATAGCCACTAATTTGGAGGCCACCAAAGGTTGAAGAAGAAGGCTATAAGCAAGGAAGAAGAAGGCTAAAGGTTAGTTTCATACCCCATTGTGCTTAGATTTCAATTCTACATAACATAGTTGAGAATGGGCTTGTTTAGGATAGTTTAAATTTCTGCATAATGTATAGCTTAGTTCCTTCTAATTATATGCATAATGTAAGATAGGAATATATGTTTAGAAGTGATGTTTAGGTGTCTAGAAGTAATGTTAATGGAGTCTTGCATATAGTAGTTTAGTTGTGCATGAGTATTCTTCTCTTTTGAGTGATAGTATTAGTTTCATTCGTTTAAATGTTCTTACATGATGAACATGGTTTTCTTCCTAATTTAAGAACATGATTATTGATATATGAATGTTGTGAGCATGATTGTGATTAATTCCATGTTTAGAATGTATGTTAGAAATTGATTTTAGTCTTATGTTTTTTTTTTTGTTTTCTAATAGGGATGCATGTTTGGGTCTTTTGTGTCAATAGTCATTGTTGGAATGATAGGAGTAGTTTTAAGCATTGTATGTCAAGTTTAGTATTATTCTTGTTTTATTTCAATTAAGTTTACCATATGGAATGCATTGATGCGATTGATATATGAATTGTGATCGAGGGAGCGAGCAAAGGTAAGTTTCTTCCCTTGTGGTAAATTTGATAGCTTTAAGCATGAATATATACTATCTATTGATTGTTTTGCATGAGTGTCTTAGTTTATTATGTTAGTATGCATGTTAGTGCTTTTATTTGGTATTTTTGATGGATTAATAATGATTATAAGGCCATTTAAAGTGAATATTCAAATCTGTCCATATTTGAATATCCACTTTAATGTAACTTAATCATCATTTTTAAGCCATCTTTTACATGTTAGTTTAGTTCATCATGATAGGGTATTTTCTAGGCCATTGTCATAATTTTTATTTGCTATTTTCATGGGTTTTAAATTACTTTTAAAGCCATATTCAAATCTGTCCATGGATTGAAAGTGACTTTAAAGTAAGTTAAAAATCACTTTTAAGGCCAAATCCAACCTAGAAATATGCCTAAATTCACATAGTTTGATTAGATTGCATTTAGGGTCATTTTTCATGCATTGTTTGCATAGTTTGTTGCATTTTTTTATGTATTTTATTTAAATTCCAGCAAGCATGCATTTAACATTTTAGGTATTAGACTAACCTAGGATTAGCTGGAAACCTTAGGATTAGGGGGATCATTTGATCCCACTTAGGATTCTTTTTTGTTGTAAGAATTACACTAGATTTAGGATTCTAATGAATTTAGGATCCTATCTTCGAGAGAATTTCTAAAATTAATGTTTTATCAAAATTAATCTACAATTAATTGAATCCCAATGAAATTGGAACTCTGAGTTTGATTTGGAATGAAATTCCACCCTTCGAAAGGATTTAACTCGGGATAGAATTCCCATTTTGAAAAGAGTTGTGATTGGATAAGAATTGAGTTTTAAAAAGAATTCTAAATTCATTGGAAATTTATTAATGGATGAATTATTTTTTAAAAATGATTTCAAATTAATAAAAACTCTCGAAGATAGAGTCTTAGATGAGATAGAATGCTAATGATAGTGTAGTTCATTACAATAGGAGAATCCTAGGTAATCGAACTACATGGACTTTGATCTTTATCAAAAAATTGATAAGGTACGTAGGCAGTTAATAGGGCGCAAGTCCAATCTTAGGTTGACTTCTAGTCTCCTAAGATCCTTAGGATTGTGTATACTTTTTGTACTATATATTATTATTATTATTATATATTATTATTCATATTTTGTGGTTGATTAGATAAATAGCATTGTTTTGAAAAGATTTTGATAAAGCCCAATAGTAATTAGGAGACCTTTAATTAGGGCGAGGTGGGTGCCTACAAGGAGTTTCTTGGAACCTTCCCACTTCGTAACCTAGCCCCCGAATTCAACTTTGATTCAAAGACCATGCTTTTCCAAAATATGGGGTCAACGTTTTATTGAAAATAAAACTCTTTTTGTGGTTTCCTTATTCCCTAAAAATAAGGTGGCGACTCCCAGTTTTTGACAAACTCTCATCCTTTTTCAAAAACTCAATCTGGAGTGGATAATAAAGAAGGATAAATGTGGATAATAGAGAAGGATAATAGAGAAGGATAAATCGAGACGGATAATGAATAATCCACAATCCACTCAAGAAACACCCCCAAAGTGAACGAGAGACCTCCCGATCTAGGTTGGCTGGTTCACAGTGGCCTCCCTTTCTGCAGCCTTCCCCCTTTCTCTGCAAACCCTCGCTGCTACCCCCTCACCTCAATCACCCTCTCCCTCCCCGATTCGGCTATCTCTCTTTGCAACCCACCCCCTTTCTCTGAAACCCTCTCTGTGCAAACCCTCACATGGAAGAAAGTACTCACATGGCAGCGAATCTCTGCGTGCTCCATCACCTCTCTCACTCTCTACAAACACTTTATCTTTAGCAGGAATCTCTCTGCGAATCTCTGTGAAAGGAATCACGTCTGAGATTAGGGGTTTGATCGGACGACCATGATAAGATCAAGGGTGGGGTTTGATCGGACGGCCATGATGAGATTTGGAGTTTGATCGGACGGCCATGATTAGGGGGTAATTGTCCAGATGCGTGTCAAGGATCAAAGGGGCGAGCCATCCGTTGGGGTATGTTTGTTTCTCAGGAAAGTCATGCCACCAAATTTTCTAGGAAAAAGCTGAAACGTGTGAGTTCTTTCTTCCCTCTGTTTTACTTGATTTGTTGCATGAATATTTTGAACATCTTCTTGTGGATAATTGTTCATGTTGCTGTGTTGATTAATGTTTTATTATTTATTTTGATATTTTTTTTCTTGACTTTTCTTAGCTGCCAAACACATATTTGTTGGGGGTAATTTATCATTTGGAAGTTGGGGGTAGTTGGGGTGGTGGGAAATCTGATGTGGCACAAATAGCAGCTACCATTCTCAAAGCCAAATTTGGCAACTTGGGCTGCCAAAGCCAAATTTGGCATTAGCAATGGCAGCTGCATTGGAGCAGCTGTTTTGGGTCCAAAGTGCCAAATTTGGCTTTGGCAGGTCATTTGGCAGCTCCATTGGAGATGCTCTTAAATCACTCTCAATCTGAGATATGTGATTTCTATCAACCTAAGAGTCTCTAATCTATGGTGGGATTAAAGGTCAAGGGTTAAAACTCTATAGAAATGAAGTAATTATGTACAAGGTATCAAAATAAATTTAAAAGGGAAGGATGTATCTTTTTTCTTAGAAATGTTCATTCTTCCTTACCCTAAATGGTACAAAAAGATGTATTTATAGCCCCTAAGTATGACCTAAACACGTAATCACATTAAAGGCCAGAAATATTCTTTTCAGAATTTGGAATTTTCTAAAAAACACGATCTTGGATCAATCCAGGAAAATCTTGGATCGATCCAGATGATTCATAGCTTCTGGATCTTTAATAAAATCGAATTTAGATCGATCCAACCAAAACTTGGATTAATCCAGAAGCAACCGAAATTCTGGACCATAATTCAAAATGAAATTAGATCAATCCAATAAATTTGTGAATCGATCCAAATGCTACTTAGGTTCTGGACCTAAATTAAAATCGATATTAGATCGATCTAGAAAATCTTGGATCGATTCAATATGCAAGAAAATGTTTTTTTGTAGCATTTTGATCAACCATATTTTGACATAAAACACTTAGCATATTAGGATCAATCACTAATCACTTATGGGGTAAAAACTAGGCCTCTAAGTCACTTACCATCCTATGAAATGGATTCAAGGATATTCGAGAAATGACTTGAGCTTTAGAGCATGCATCCTTTGAGATCTTCGACAATTAAGCTTGAGGAAGAGGACAATACAAGAGACAATTACATACATAAAAATAAACCAACTTTAAAACTAACATTGTATATTTCAAATATTTATTGAATATTTCACGTATTTAAAACTCATATCGTTACTTGAGAACCTTACTAATATTCTTATTGTGCGTTGTTGCCTTTTCGTGGGTGTTCAACGCACATACATGGCTATGGACGTGGGTGAAACATCAAGGGAAAATGTTGTGTTGACTGGAAATTGAGTCAGGATGACTAGTGGTGATTGCATGTCCATAATTGAAGATAAATGCATATGCATAGCATATGGAGCAGGTTTTGTAACTACAAGTATTTAAATTACTTATTTGTTAGGTATGTTGACACTAATTATTTTAAAATATCATACGCTTGGATATTGTGTGTGATAATTTCATATCATGTATTTATTTTCTATAAATATTAGAAATGAGCTGTTGCGTAATTGAATTTTAACCTAAGAGTTCAAGGGATTTATTATTATTGAAAAAAAAAATTCATAAGATTTTACCATATTTTCTTTAAACCTTGTGACGTGTTAAACCTCTTGGTTTGGGGTGTTACAATAATGGCTAATGGTTTTCAATTTTCATGTTGCTCGTCTTGAATCTGTTAGACTTTTACTATCCATAGCGTGTCATTTACGTTTTAAATTGTTTCAAATGGATGTAAAAATTGCCTTTTTAAATGATATCTTGCAGGAGGAAGTGTATGTGGAATAACCTAAAGGGTTTGAGGATCCACAACATCCTAGACATGTCTTTAAACTCAAATGGGCTTTGTATGGTCTAAAACAAGCTCCTAGGGCTTGGTATGAAAGGCTGACAAATTACCTTGTAGAGAAGGGCTTCTCTCGAGGGGAAGCTGATCGTACCTTATTTATAAGGATTGTCAAGGATGTATTTGTAGTGGCCCAAGTGTACGTTGATGACATAGTTTTAGGGTCTACTTTGAGTAAGAGTGCTAAGCATGCTCGTACCCTATGAGCACTAGTACTAAGTTAATCGTGCACCCACTCCCTTGTTGGGAGCGGAAATCCCATGAACCCGTGATAGTGCATATTGATCATGCCATAAAAAAAAATTAAATTCGAATCCTTTAATATCTAGAGATGAATCCGTACTTTTGAGATCTGTCTGGATTGATCTCAATGAATCACGAACTGTAGAAATCTGCTCGAGCTCTTCAAGCCTTCTACCGTATTCCTCCTATGCCAGAACGTGAAGAGAGAGTGGCTCCCTTTGTGCTCTCATTGTCAGGTGGCTGCCTCTAGGGTTTAGAAAACAATGTTTCGTCTGACCTAGAGACTGCCCAACATAGCATATATATAGGCTACGGTGGGGACTTAAAAGCAAATAAGTTTCCGGCTCCCAATATAAATATTAATTATAATTCACTCCACTAAAGAATTATAATTGCACTCCCTTGCTTATTTGAAATTCTATTTCAATCTCTTTGTTATTAAATACTTATTAATCTCTCCACGTTAAGATTACAGATACCCATTGATTAAATTAAATTACTGACAATTTTATTTAATCAACATCTGTTAATCTCCTTGAGACCTTCCACTTAACTTATTTGATATGTTGGATACAAAATCCACCTGCAGGGTTTGACATAATCAAAACTTATAAGCATCCTCAAGGGGATATCATCAGCCCATATTACAGGACGTGGATTCCATTAATAATTAATATACACCATACGCTTAATGTCGTTACCCAACTCACCGAGTTTATTGACCCATAAAAGATCTCACTCTATATGAATCAAGATAACAATACTAAGTGTATGTGCATATTAAATATTTCGGGATTAAGAGCATAAGCATTCATAATAACCAATAGGTATTAATTGTTTAATATGTCAGTATAAAACAAGTGCCCCAAGACAGTCTCGTTCAATACACAAGAGTGTACTAGCACAAGAAGTCGGAACTAAACCGTTCCCCATAGTCAAGACAGACTTACTGAAATCTTGTGCTACAATCTTACAGATGGTGTGTCCAACTCCATCTGAGATTGTGAACAATTAGCTTATATTCTACAAGAACTGATGATCTGATCTTCTGTGTGTAAGCCGAACTCTACACACCAGATCATCTACTATGTAGAATAAAAGACTGTGAACCCGCTAAAAACCTGTCGGCTCACTTGTTTTAGAATCGGATTCACTATCATCATGGATTGTGGATAATTCGTTATCCTTCTCTATTTATCATTCTCTTTTATCTACATGTTTATCCTTATCTATTATCCATTTAAGATTATCCAATCCTAATTATCCTTCTCTATTGTGGGAGTCCACTTAGATTGGGTTTTGAAAAAGGAAAGGAGTTTGATAAAAACTGGGAGTCGTCACCTTATTTTTAAGGAATAAGGAAACCATAAAAAGAGTTTTATTTTCAATAAAACAATGACTTCATATTTAAAGAAAAGCAAGTCTTCGAACCAAAGTTGGATTCAGGGGCTAGGTTATGAGATATGAAGGTTCCAGGACGCATCCTGTAGGCACCTATTTCACCCTAATTAAAAGTCTCCTAATTATTTTTGGGCTTTATCAAAATCTTATCACAACAATCCTAATTATCTTTATCAAAATCTTATCACAACAATCCTAATAATTTAATCAACCACAAAATAGAGATAATAACACATAAATAATAATAGTAGATAATAAAGAAAGCAAACAAAATCCTAAAGACCTTAGGAGACTCAGAGTCAACCCAAGATTGGACTTGTGCCCTATTGGCTGTCTACGTACTTTACCAGTGTCCTGATAGAGATCAAAGTCCGTCGTAGTTCGAATACCAAGGACTCGTCCTAAGATAGGGAACTATCTTCAATTATCCTTCAAGATCTACTTAGACTTCTAATCTGAAGAGACCTCTTATTCAAACACAATTCTTTCTCAAAAACAATTCTTTTCAAAATACAACTCTTTTCTTATCCAAATACCTTTCAAAAGAGTCTCTTCTAGACTAAAATTCTAATTAAACCAAAAAATTGACTTTTGAGAATAATCCCTTATCTCAAGGGAGTTCAAGGGAGGTAGGACACCTCACTTATGTCCCTAAATACATTTCCTACTTGTTTCTAACTACCAAAGGGAATCCTAACATATTTCTATATTCGAATAACAAGAAAATCTACCATGAATGCAAATGTGACCCTAATTATTTCTAGGTTGTCTTAAATTTGATTTATAACCTAAATGCCTAAAAATACATTAAACTAAATTGATTAAAGGATGTTTAAGTTGCTGGACAGCAACTTGAACATACATAAAAACACCTTAATGTAATGCCAAAATATGCAAAAAAACAATCCTAATAACAATGCATGCTTTCTACAATGCAAATATGCAATAATTGATTAAAAACCATACTTTCAAGCTTTAATATGAACATATACCATCATTAAACCACAAGGGAAGAATCATACCTTCGCAAGCTCTCTCGAACCATTATACATTGAACCACATAAGCACAATATGCGTACAAAGGTACTTATCCATGTTAAATCATAAAAGATCAAGTTTTTAATTTATCGAACACATATAAATGGAAAGACTCTCTATATGACTAAAGAAATACCTAAACCATCTTAAAGCATGCTTAAAACATATGTGAAAACACTCTTTTAACACAAAATATGAAATCATGCATTCTCATGTAGAGTCATAAGCCAAGACATGTGATGATACACAAATATCACATCTTTATATTAAAAAACAGCAACTTTAACATCCTAGCATACATTCTAGGCAAAAACTAACCGAACAAAAATCACCTAAGACATGCTTCTATCATTCATACAATACTTACCATGCTCCTAAAATGAGAAAACACAACTTTCATATGCAAACATGAACCTATGACTCTAAACATGCCAAATATACTCAAAACAGTCTACTATGCAATAGAACATGCTAAATGTTGTCCCAAATATATAACCCTAGAGGGGGGCTGAATAGGGTTTATAGCAAACTTTAACAAATATTACCAAATAAAATTATGGTTCAATTAAATTCAATATGAACAAAATATATAAGCAATTAATTGAAACAAAAGAAGAGAGAGAGAAATCAAACTCAGCGATTTAACGAGGTTCGGACTTCGCCTACTCCTCGCTTTAAGCCTCAGCCCAAGGATTCCCAACAATCCATTAAGGCCCCGTTTGGATCGGGGGAGTCGGAGGCTGGAATGGGAATGGACCGGTATCCATTCCGTGAGTGAGTATTTGGATATAATATTTGGATTGGAATAGAATTAAAGGACCGGAATTGATTGGAATGGATTCCCCTTAGAAGGCGGAATCACATTACCTTCTCATGGGCGGTATTGTGATTCCAGCCTTTGGGCTGGAATTAAAAACCACGAAACCTTCCAAAAAGACCCGATATTCTTGAGAATGAAGAGCAACATTCGTCTCTTCCAAAAGCCTTCTCTCTCACGCCGCCATTAATCTTTGGTTTCTCATCACCGTCAGCTCGTCTGCGGCGGCTCGCCGGCGTCTTCGATCATTAATCCATCCTCACTAAGCCTCAAGTACTCTCTCTCTCTCTCTCTCACGACGCCATTGGTCTTCTTCATAGTCTTTGTCTCTCTCAGGTTGCCCCAGTCAGCTTGTCGTAGTCCAGATGGTCTTGTAATCTCGCATTGGGTCTGTGGTTCCAGCAACGTTTGAGGATTTGGTTGACGATGTCGGGTGTCCATTTGATGGGGGATTTTTCGAGGCTCAGGGTTAGATTTTGTGGGTTTGTTTTGAGAATTAGGTTGGTAATGGCGACTGCGTCTTCTGGTGGTGGTGCGGTGGTGGTTGGGTGTTGAGATGTAGGTTTTTGGTGGGTTTTTGGTGGTTGGCTACGTCTGTCGATCTCTCGCCGCCATTGACGTGAGTTTTATTTCTTGTTTTTGGAAGCAAAATTACAGGCAATAGATATTGATTTGAGGTTTTTTTTTTCCTTTACTCTATATATATATATATATATATATATATATATATATATATATATATATAGCTCTGTTTGGTTGCCGAGAAAGTGGAGGAAAAGAAAAGAAAATGAAACCATTTGATTGTGTGTATTTTTTTTTTTTAAACAAAGTATTGGAGATGATATATAGCTCTGTTTGGTTGCCGAGAAAGTGGTGGAAAAGAAAAGAAAATGAAACCGTTTGATTGTGTATTTATTTTTATTTTTTTTTTAAACAAAGTATTGGAGACGAGTAAAGGGGCAAAATTGGAGAATTACAGAAAATTTCATTCCATTCCTGTCATTACCAAACACAGGAAATGGAATGGACAGTCATTCCGACCCCTAATTCCAGTTAGTATCCAAATGCTTTATATGGAATAAATTTTGATTCCATTCCATGCCATCTTGGGAATGGAATTGGATTCCATTCCGACCTATTTGATTCCCCCGATCCAAACGGGGCCTAAGGATTAGCTCCTTGAAGGTGGAGAAACTTTTACACAGTCTTCTTTATCCCAGGTGGAAGACTCTCACCTCAAGCTCACAAAGAACTTCAACTATGGCTCACAAAGAACTTCAACTATGGCTCACAAAGAACCCCCAAATGTGCTCACAAAGAACACCCCAAGTGCTCACAAAGAACACCCCAAGTGCTCACAAAGAACACTCAATACAATCTCATAAGTAGGTGTGTACAATAAATGCTTCTATAAGCTGATTAACACAAGAATGGAGCACAACTAATAGCTTCTTAAGTGATTAACAAGTATAGCTCAAGAGTTTGGTAGAGAATACTTTGAACAATGAATGCTTTCAATCAATGATAATAACTAATGTTGGTTTATTAGAAATAAATGAGGGACAAACCTCTTTATATAGCCCTCAAGGTATGATATGGCCGTTTGAATGGAGCTTGAATGCCATTGGAGAAGAGGATAAGAGCAGGTGTTTATTTAATGCTCGAAATGCCCAAAATAGAAAGAGCTGTTTTGATTTTGCAGGCTCATTAGTCGACTAGGCAAAAGGTGTTAGTCGACTAAACAGTTAAAACTCAAAACAATTTTCGTTCCCGGGCACGGTTAGTCGACTAGGTAGTTTGGTTAGTCGAGTAGACTAGTTAAAAATGGTTTACAAAAATTTACGGGCACGATTAGTCGACTAGGCATGGGTATTTAGTCGACTAGCTCTTCTGCATTTCCAACTATGGCTTCTGGACTGTCTTTAGTCGACTAAAGGTCTCATTAGTCGACTATTCTAGGTAATTAGTCGACTAAACTTAGAATTTCATAAATTCTAGCTTCTGGACCATGATTAGTCGACTAGACTAAGTTGCTTAGTCGACTAAGCTGCTTAGTCGACTAAGCTGCTTAGTCGACTAAGCATACTCTTGAGCTAAAAACTTGGAATTTTTAAGTTTAATTCAACTCAAATCATCTATGGTAGTTAACTTAAGCATACAAGAGCATTTTTGCAAGTTTTCTAAGTTAAATGAATGCCAATGCAACATGAGAAAAATTTTGGCTTGAGCTATGCAAGATTAATCAATTGAGTTGCCTTACAAAATAGTTCCTAAACATCTTGGCTTCAAAGATTTTCAAAGAATGACTTCAAGATGTCCTCCACAATTTTCATGATTTAATGACTCTCCATATTTGAATAATTGCGAGGCTTTGAATGTGTTGATGAGCTCCAACAAGATATGCCTTTGTTTTAATGGAGACAAAAACACTTAACCATTTGTTAGTAACTAAAGAAATGTTTGTTGATCATCAAAATATGATCAATGCAATTGACCTTAGGGCTAACACTAAACTATATGCAAACATTAAGATACTTAATCCTAAACATACATGCATGATATAAACACTCATCCTTCACCTAACTTATGCATATAACTAGAAGAAACTAAAGCATACATGCTGTAGAAATTCAAACTACTCTAAATAAACTAATTCCTAGCTATGTTATGCAAAACTCAATCCTAAGCAGACTGGTGTATTCAAACTAACCTTTTACTTTCTTCCTCCTTGCTCCTAACCTTCTTCTCCAAGCTTCAATGGCCTCCAAATTAGTAGCTAGAGTTCTAGGGGGCTGGTTCAAGTGCTAAAGTCTCTCTCACCAAAGTTCATCATTCTTAAACTGATTTATAAGTGGTGTATATATATGAGAAGCTTCAATTTGATCAATGACTCTCATTAAAACCCTAAAGAGTGATCCAAAGGTCTTAAATGAGTCTTCTAAAGCCTCCAAGGTCGTGCACAAGCCCCCAAGCTGCTCTAGATAGAGTTTGGAAGAGTTCCAAGGGCTTAAAACACTCAAAATCAAAAAACTTGGCGGATGATAACACTAGGCTCGGGTGACCGTCCACCTTAGGACGGTTGGCCGTCCCTAGGTGGATGGTCATCGAGTCATGGGTCCATTTTTCCCCAATGTGGGCTTATCATAGCCCATTTCGACCCTGTTTCGGTTTTTTCAGCTTTTCGGGCCCGTTTCAAATTAAAATTCGACGATTCAAGAACTAAAACGACCTGATTCAATTCTCCATGTTTAGAGAAGTGTTTGAAGTGAAAATGCATTGACCTCAGTCAAAGTGTTTAGTAAAAAGTCGACCGATTAGCTGTTTTGGGCCTGTTAAGCCCAATTAGGGTTTTGAAATTCGCTAACTAATTGCTCTCGAAATCGTTTCTACTTCTCGAAACAAGTTTTGAAATCATTTAATAAAATGTTTAAAGCTTTTAAAAGCTTTGGTTTGACAAAAAGATTGAATCCCGGCTGCTTTAGATGAAAACCCTAATTTGAGCTTAAAAGGGCCATTTGGGCCTTAAGAGCCAAACATGAGTCCAAAGGCTCAATGGACCTTATCACTGATCATTTTAGCAACAAAACACACCATAAATATCCATGCCAAAATCTCGAGACAATCTGGGACAAGGTCGACAGTCATTTGGAGCTTTTGTGATTCAAAGGACAATGCTGCATTTCAAGCCGCAAAAGACCTTATTACCTATCAAGCTTTACTCAGAATGCTATGAAATTTAGCAGGGATATTCCTAGACTCTCTAAAAACTAAATGTAGAAAGAACCGACTCAATCCGACCTAAAAAATTACATGCGATAATGGCTTCTAACTAACTACACAAAAGAAGACTATGAACAACTTAGGGCTTCACCATCCTATTTCACTTCAAATCATAGGCAACCATTCATGACTTTACTCACGGCCAAAAATGGATGTCTACAAAAACACACATGCGTAACATTAAAAGATAATATAATGCAAACATAGCTCATACAGATTCTAATTTAAAATGCAATATCATAATTCATTAATAAATAAATCCTAAGATCTATTACATAAAAGTATGGCTTTTAGTATATATTTCCAACATCCCTCACCCAAAAATGAGCAGTGAAGGACATCTTTTGCAGGTAAAACAAAGCAATGCAATGTCGTTTTTGTGGCTTTGCTCCTTTAAAACCACAACCCATTCAAAAATTTGGGGACACCAATCAAACGATTCTTTACCTAAATATCTCAAGGTATACTTTTTTTTTTTTTTTTCCAAATGATAGAAATCTACTCTTACATACTCCAATTCTCTAATACTAAAATAGAATTATTTGATTTATTTCCATGTATTTGAACTCAAAAATTTTCATTTGAAAGCGCGATACATGCTACTAGATAATGGCTTCAACGCCATTGGCTCCAAGATACACATTTTCCTACCTGTTAGGTTGATGCTGGTAGCAACTTTTCTTCCTAATTATAATTAATTGGTTGGCTAGAGTGAAAGATGCAAGACTGGTCCATTACTAATAAAATGATTAATTGCTGCGCTTGTGATTTTATAAAATTAGTAGCTTTTGACAGTCAAATCATATTTAAGTACTATTTGAATTAGTTTTAGGCCTAAAATCACTATCGGAAAACTATTATTACTTAACATTTCTATAGAATTATGTCCAAACCATCTCTTCATCTATCAAAATTTTCATAATAGAAATAAGTGATTGTGACAAAATCTAGGAATCTCTCACTTTGCTCAACCATCCTAACTATCATATCATACTTCAAGTTGATCGCCTAAAAGTGATTACTACTCCATTTCTTAGACCAAGTGAAATTTTGAGATTCAAAAGTGATTTTAGGTAAAACTAGTCCAAACAAAACCTTAGTGTCGTAAGGCTAGCTTGAAAAAAAGTGGGAATATAGAATTCTTGAAACCATAAGAGACAATATTGTCGTAAGGCTATGAGTACAGTTGTGCTCGCCTTCATATTTACCATCACCCCTTAAAAGTTTAATCTCTTTTGGAGGTGGCGTTTAGATGATGCTCATGTATGAGAGAGAGTGAGTTTTGACCTCTGTTATGGAGTTTGACAAAAAAGAATGTCATTTAGTTAATTAGGAACATCTTAATTACCTTGCAACGATATACCAAAATTGTTCCTTCGAAGCACATAATCAAGATTAACATTTACTTATTTTAATACTAAGACTAGAAGCAACAATCAAAATTTAATTTCTATATAGTCCATATCGTGTAATTCTAACCCACCTTGGGAGTAACAAATGCAAACTAATCTTTATTAATATATTTAGAGGCTACATACAATATAATGGAAGACTAATTCCTATTTCTAATCTGAGGAGGAGAAATACGTTCAGATGGTTAGATCCAAGTTTATTCCATTCTCTCCAAAAGTGTGGAAATTGGAACCATTTTTTGTGGCACTAAATTGGTGAATATGGTCGTCATTGGTTGAAGGCCAGAACTCTCTCTCTTCTTCACTTTGCATCTGCGGGGAAGAAGGGAAGGATAGAGAAAGCTCGCAAATATCATTTGGCCCGCTACTCTCTCTCTCCTCCTCCTTGGATGTTCCGCTAAGTAAGCTTGCATGTGTCTCCTGCAAAAAATATACAAGTGACGATTAATATTATTACCCAATGTGTGTATCATTAATTATATGCATATGTATTTATGTGCATGTCTGCATTTATATAATATTAATGCAGTTGAGTACCTGCTGCACATAATCACCAGTTTCTACTCTTGTATGGAGAAATCTATTGCTTTCTGTACAAGAGATTTCGTGTTCAAAATTCCTCTTTTCAGATTCCCATTCTTTGAAATTGTTTTCTACCAGCCTGCAAAAGAGAATTTTTTAAATATAAATTCTATGTTAAGAAAAATGATATATGATAATAAAAATTTCTTCCGATATTAGTTTACCGATTCTTAATATAGAAATTCTCGAGCTAATCCCATTTTAGAAACACTCTTTGCAATCATTTTAACAGCCCTCATATATGGCAAAGTTGTTGGTTAAGTTGGCATGTGAACATTATAAAACGAGAATCAACGAAAGTTGGCTTGGCGGCGTCAAAGGAGTGAGCTGTAAACCCAGATATATAAATTCTCTTGGCTAGCCACCAACCAAGGTTGGTAGCCTAGGTATTGTACCACCCCATGAAGTAGTGGCCTCTCGTGGGGATCGGAGAATAGTTGGGTTCTGACAGTTCGGATACCTCGTTGCTTGGAAAAAAAGAAAAAGAAAAAAGAAAACATAATCAAAGGAGAGGAACCCCCAATTTGATGAGCATCTTCAATAGCAAAATATAGTTTTGAGCCAAATCCATTTTTTGCATAGCTACAATTGAAATGGATAGCCATTTGAATCCAGAAGCTCTAACCCTGCACTATCAATAATTCAACTCAACAACCTTTTTCAAGGGTAAAATGGGTATTAAAATAAAATATGGAGATAAGGTTGGAATTTTTTAAAATGAAAAATGGGGACAAGGTTGAAATTTTTAAGAAGATTAAGTGACCCTAAGTTGACACATCAACAATTCTTGACATGGCAAGATTTGCATTGATGCAACTTTGGATCAAGTTTTGTATTTTATGCATTTTGCACCACCATTAATAGACCATTTTTTGCATCTCGACTCAAAAAATGGATTTACATCCCCTTTTGCATCCATGAGTAGAGCTACTCTAGAGCTAGTGTATCTTTTAGCAATATATATATATTATATATAGTTTGTGAAAAAAAGGTAATTGTAATATTTCGAAACTAAAAGGAGTTATCTATGTAATTGTAAGAAACTAGCTAGAGGAAGTGTAATTATATAACTTATCGAAAAATTTAATTGAATAGGAGGATCGTTATTTTTGGAGTGGGCATGAAATTTTATGCAACTTTGAAGTGGCATCTTTGAAATATCAGAAAACTTGGATAAATACTGAAGAAGCCTATCTTAAAGAAATCTTTTAAGTAGTGGAGTATGATCGAGAATTAAGACTTATATAATTTGGATTGGATATATGATATTAAGAAGACCCTATCTGAAAGGAATCTATGGCGCCCTACCCAATAGAATAAAGACATGATAGCACAAGCATTATATACGGTTGAGACATGAGAGAGAGAGAGAGAGAGAGAGAGAGAGAGGTCATTACAATTTACAAGTAACATGCATGCATATGATTGTGAAGTTTATTCAAAGTTATGTATGTCATATCATTAGTAATAATTAGTTGAGAAGATTACAAAAAAGAAAAAAAAAAAGAGAGAACACATATATACCTGTGGGGGGAAGAAATGGAGAAGGGTCTGAGATCATTAAAATGTGCTGTCTTCTCCCGCAGGTTCTTCGTATCTACAAGGACATCCATGTTTCTGCGATCCTTCATGCTTCTGTACATCTGATTAATGATCCAGGATTCATTTTACAACAACAATATTTTTCTTTTAAATATATGAATAAACAAGGATTGAATAATATTAAACTAATAATGCAACTTTTAATGTAAGACCTTGTAGCTAATTTGGATTGTATATATTTCTTTCCATATATCTTCTTAGAGGGCTTGTTAAGATGGGTGGAATTCGTGAGGTTTGGGTTGTTCTAAGCTTGGCCAATATATATATATATATATATATATATATATATATATATATATATATATATATATATATATTGTGCATATATGCTAACTTTGGTTCAAATTAGCTTGATTGATTTAACTAATTGTGGAAAACGAATTTTTAAAAACCAATAAATGGATTAGCTACATATATTTACTTCTTATGTATATCATGCCCGCCAAAAATCATAATGATTCAATGTCAGCATCTCAAAATATAGACTTGAAAAACTGTAACTGTTTAAAACCAATAAATATTTCATTTCAATTCGCTCTTGCTAGACGGATTAACTTATTTGAGATTGATTACACAATTACCTAACCAATATTCCCAGGGATAGTGTATTAGGTATTATATAAAATAAGTTGGAAACAACTGTAATTCCAGGTTTAGAGGGTCAGTCAAGTTTTCTTGATGTCATCACATGTATTGTGAAAATTGAATAACTCAAATATTCTGTTTTACATAAAAATTTAGAAGAAGCTTCTTTAATTTGTTTTCATGACACTTAATTCTTTAATTCATATTTAAACAGATTTTAACAAATTTATGAATGACCACATTTCTAATTTAATATTATCATTTTAGTGATCATAACAATGACACCATTTTACATGACAATTTTTGGGTGTTGAAATTTCATTTAGAATACAATTGAACAATTTGATCAGGATAGGATCTCTACATCCTCTTAGCCACTATATGTTCTTAAAACTGGACTACATGGCCCAGTTACTAGTTCACCACTTTGACCTGCCAGTTCAACCATGGATGCCATGATGTCAAGAGTAAAGCAAAACTGAAAAGATAATAGAGAAGAAAAAATTGAGATTTTTTGTTAAATTCTTTATTGTGCTTAAATAAAAGAAATATTGAAATTGCAAATACTCTGCACGCAAAAAAGATTAAGGCAGCATATTCTTACATAAGTTTATGTAAGCATGAAACTAGTAGATAATTGTGGAATACATGTTTTGAAAAACTAACCGCTGAATTTGATACTATACTTATGCATGTCCTGTATGCCAAAAATCACGATCCAATGATATGTTCTCAGAAATAACGTTACTGAGAAAATCTGTGATAATTTTAAGTAGTAACAGTTTTTTCGGTCTATATTTTGAGATGTTTACATTGGATCACCATGATTTTTAGCATGCATGACATCCATGAGAAGAATATTTAATCATACGATAAGTTTTTCAAAATATGTATCCCACAATTATCTATGAGCTTCATGCTTACAAAATATATATAAGCATATGTTGACTAGATCAGGATTGTATATGTGTGTATTAGGGTGCCTTTACTGCTATTTTTGCTGTTTGTTCTCAAAACACCACGTGCGATATGTATTTTAACAAACTAACCATTGGATTAAATACATTTCTTATGATGTCATACATGCCAAAAATCATAAATTCACAATGATTTGATGGTTAGATTTTAAAAAATAAAAACTATGTTGTTTAATTTCTAATTAAAAAAAAATGTAATAGTTTTTTACAGTGGCATTTTTCAAAAACCGACCGTTGAATTACTATGATTTTTGGTATGCATGATATGTAAAAGAAGAGTATTTAATCTAACAGTCGGTTTCTCAAAATATTGGACCTACATTAATGTTTCGAGAACGAACAATAAAAATAGCAGTAAAGGAAAATGACTCATTATATTTATAGAATTATGATTACGTAAGGATGTACTTACCTATCTTAGCGTTAGCCCACTCCCTATGCTAGCCATAGGATAGTATTTTGAAAAACCGACCATTGGATTATACAATCTACTTATGTATGTTATGTCTACCAAAATATATAGTGATCTGACAATCGATTTTTAAAATATTGTCCATAAAACACTCTAAGACCATGTTTGGCATGCCGGATTAAAAGGCCGGATTGGATAGGATTAGGTGGGATAAGCTTCCCAATCGAATAATTATATACCTTTGCTTATCTCTCATTTGCGTTTGGTACATATTCAAATATAATGCTGGAAATAGTTATGGAATTCCTATCCAACATAAGTGTTTATCTCTTCTATGGTGGTAGTAGTAGTGGTGGTGCTGGGTGGTGAGATTGGGTGGTGGGTGTAGTGATGGTTTTATCCCAGGATAAAATAATATCGGCTACTCTCTCATTAGGATTATTATATCATCTATATAGATGATATAATAATCCAAAACATAACTTATCATGTTCATAACTAATGTCACCAAACATGGGATAGGAGTAGAATTATTTATCTTGACCCCATATCGCGCATACCAAATGTGGCCTTGTTAGGGCTATATACTAAAAGCTATGTTTTTATGTAATAGACCTTAGTATTTATTTATTAATAAATTCTGATATTGCATTTTAAATGAGAATCTGTATGAGCTATGTTTGCATTATATTCTAATGTTATGCATGTGTGTCTTTTTATTCTGCATAGTAGATGATCTGGTGTGTAGAGTTCGGCTTACACATTTAAGATCAGATCATCAGTTCTTGTAGAATATAAGTTTATTGTTCACAATCTGAGATGGAGTTTGACACACCATCGGTAAGATTGTATCACATGATTTCAGTAGGTCTATCTTGACTACGGGGAATGGTTTGTTCCAACTTCTTGTGCTAGTACACTTGTGTGTATTGAACGGGACCGTATTGAGGTAATTATTTTATACTGACACATAAAATAATTAATACCTCATGGTTATTATGAATATTTATACTCTTAATCCCGAAATAATTAATGGACACATGCATTTATTGTTAGTTATTTTGATTAATAATTAGTGAGATCTTTATAGGTCAATAATCTCGATGAGTTGGATAACTGCTTTAATTGCATAGTGAATATTTATTATTGACGGAATCCACATCCTGGTATAGGGATTGATGATACCCCCTTGAGGATACTTATAAGTTTTGATTATGTCAAACCCTGCAGGTGGATTTTGTATCCGACATATCAAATAAGTTAAGTGGAAGGTTTCAAGGAGATTAACAGATGTTGATTAAATAATATTGTCAGTAATTTAATTTAATCAACGGGTATCTGTAATCTTAACGTGGGGAGATTAATAAGTATTTAATAACAAAGAGCTCGAAATTTATTTTCGAATAAGTTAGGGAGTGCAATTATAATTCTTTAGTGGAATGAATTATAATTAATTTAAATATGTTTTAATATTTGCATTGGAAGCCCGAAACTTATCTGCCTTTAGGTCCCTACTGTAGCCTATATATATGTCATGTTGGGCAGCCTCTAGGTTAAGACGAAATATTTTTTCTAAACCCTAGAGGCAGCAGTCCAACAAGGAGAGCACAAAGAGAGCCACTCTCTCTTCACGTTCTGGCATAGGAGGAATACGGTAGAAGGCTTGAAGAGCTCGAGCCATCTTCTGCAGTTCGTCATTCATTGAGATCAATCCAGACAGATCTCAAAGGTACGGATTTTTCTATATATGTTAAAATATTCAGATTTATTTTTTTTTTGTGGCACGATCCATAAACACTATCACGAGTTCATGGGATTTCTGCTCCCAGCAGGACTAACAGTATTTACTGTTAGATGCTCTAACAATCTATATTTTAAACATTATCCGTCGAATTACTGTGATTTTTGGTAGATATACATAAGAAGATTCTCTAAAATTGAATTAGGCACTAACCCGGCCATTATTGAATCAGTATGAACCAAAACGCCTAGACAATCGGTTTGACTAATCCTCAGACGACACGAGGATACAACCCACTTACATTCAACAAAAATCCGACTAGCTCGCTAGTCTTACGAGGAGAGTTAAATTTGCACCTTCTGCTTCTTGCTATGTAGGTAATGAAACCAATTATTCTATCCCATGCCATTGATATAGATGTAGAACAGTAGAATTGAAGTAAAAAAATCTCCATATATATATATATATATATATATATATATATATATAAGATCCAAACACTAAAAAAAATACATATTGATAATCATAAAAGCTTAATTTATTGATCTAATATTAGTTTTTTGTCACATACTAGAAAAGGTTCTAAGTTTTAAAGAAAACGATATATAATGATTTGGGAAATTAAAATAACGTTTTTGAACAAACTCATTTTGTGTTAGTTATAATGAATGACGTTTACCAATTAAGCTAAATGCAGGCCTAGCAATGCAACCACAGGACTAGCTTGGATGGTTATGAATTATACTAATTAAGATTAAAATTTCTTAAATAAGGAGATGCTTGAAACCATTTCTGCTTTCACAATACTGGAAACAGAAAGAGCAGTGGAAGGTTTAATCCGTTCGATTATAGCTGTTCAATGTAAATTCCACGCATTCAATGACTTCCAACTTTTCTTTTTTCTTTTCTAAATTTTTAGCTTTTATTTGTTTGGGAGGTGATTTCATAAGAAAGAAGCTAGCTAGGACCACACCTGCTATTATTAAATGTTTAGACTTGACCTAGCTAGCTGTGGTGCAAAAAAAAAAGAAAAATAAATAAATAAAAAGAAGAAGAAGAAGAAGAATAAGAAGCTGAATCCTCAGCTAGCGTGCTGCAATTTTTTAATTGTTTTAAAAAATTATGAAAACTGAGAACAAAATTTATACCCGTTCAGTTTTCTCCTTCATTTATTGTAGTGATGATATATATGGAATTAATGATTTGTACAGCATTTGAATCTTACCCATGCAGTGGAATAGGGCAAGCTTAACAGTACTTATTAATATTTAAATAAATTGTAATGCTATAGAAGATGAGAGGGCATCACATAGCTTGGCTTAATTATTTAACACTTTCTAGACTCATAATTTATATATATGTGATTAAAAGTCCCTAGCTAGGCGTCTGTTTTAAAATTTTGTCCATTTATGGAATTGGAAAAGTGTACCTGAAGATGGCTTTTGACATGAGATATGGTCAGTCCTTTCACACTCATCATTTGCAGAATACGCTTTGGTGTCGCTTCTGCAAAACCCAATCAAACATCAAATTCAATTCCCATGTTAGCTTCAGAACCCACCAACACATAACTTCCAAATTCCATTCCTTCTTCTTCTTCTTCTGTGTTTGGCAGATCGAGCTTTTTAGCTAAGTTAATAAAATGATAGGGCATCACAAAATCAAGAAAGTGAAACTTACTGTGTTTTCCGCCGAGAAGTTGAACAGTTTCAATAAAGTGTTGGTGAAGCTCCGGTGACCAGCGCAAACGAGGAATTTGAGATTTGTTGTATTGCCTTGGTCCAGTACTCACTGAATTTTTCATTTCTGGTTCATGAGAATTCGAAGCTGGTCGGTAAGATGATGGGTGAGCCTACCTTGAAGAATATGAATATTGCGGCTAGCTTACAACCACAGAAAAAGAAAATTTGTTCAAGTCTAAGACCATAGACTTTTTAACATGTATATATATATATATATCGTAGATATATGCAAAAAGGGCCTGCTATAACATACTCCCAACACTGTATAATATACACGTTAAACAAAACCCTACTTTGAAGAAATCTTGGGCATGCAAGACCTTTTCCTTGAATTTTATATATTACGAGTGCGATTGCGTATACCGCATACTTTTAGCAGATTTGTTTACCAGCTCCATCGTGCTTAGTTTAAAGTAAAATAGACTCAACTTGAGATCTGTTAATAATTACTAATTTACAACTCCGTAATAGAATTTAATAAACATATTAATTATTAATAAGGAAAACTTATTGATTGAGGAAGTGAGAAATTAAGGTCATCATTATTAGCAACAAAGTCATGGATAATCTAAAATAATTTGCCATGAATTATTGATGCAATTAATTTGAAATAATTCAAAAATTCCTAAACCCATAAAACCCCAAACCAATCCCCTCCTCCTTAAAAAAGAAAAAAAAAAGGAGGGATTTTATACCCATACATCTCTAATATAA
Source organism: Hamamelis virginiana (assembly GCA_017140935.1). Lineage (NCBI taxonomy): Eukaryota > Viridiplantae > Streptophyta > Magnoliopsida > Saxifragales > Hamamelidaceae > Hamamelis > Hamamelis virginiana. The sequence goes on from JAESVK010000258.1 coordinate 113,724, forward strand.
GTATTTTATGCCACTAGATTTAAGAGTCTTTTTAACATAACAAATAACAAACAGGCAAAGTCCCTGATATGAAACTCTAAATTTAAGGACTTTTGGATAATTTCAACATTTGTACAAGTCTTTCCAACCAAAAAAAAAAAAAAAAAAAAAAAAAAAACATATATGTATATATATTGACTTTCCTATTAAGTATGGGTTACCTTTTAGACGTACATTCATTTTTGTCTAGCTAGCTTAATTACATATAATAGCTAGAGGATTTTGTAACCATGGTTGCCTTGGTTTAGTGTATATATTAGTAATAATGGAGTAATTAATTTTGTTGAATGATTGATTTTATAAGTATGACAATGATTAGGCTGTAAATATATATTTAAGTCATGTTTATTAAATGGCAATTAAGATGATGCATGTTGGAAAAACCTAGGACATGCGCCACTTTTCACTTTGTGGCTAGCTAGGTATGACCTTTGGATATGTATTGAGGCATGAAATTAATTAATTAATTAATGGAAGAGGAAGTAAGGATTTAAAGCAGCAAAAGGCATCTTCCTGTCAATAAAAGACGGTGCCTACTTTTGGACCCATTCACTCTGTCTTCTGCTGCCGTGTTCAACACACCACTCCCTCAAATTCAATGTTCAAGAAAAAGGAAGGCGAGCTAGAGAAGAATTTCATGAAAGCTACCTAATACTCTCTCTGCATGCATAAATTCCAATCCAGCCACATCCATGGTAAAATTTGCAACTTTATATTCATCTTAATTTGGGTCCCTTAGATTCTGAGATTTTGACACATGGAGGGACTCCCATGCACTTACGTAATCCATACATGTGAACACAAAAAAGCTAAGCCGGTTTCCAATACTTTTCCTAGCCTCAATTATTATTATTATTATTATATAATAAAATAAGCACGTTTGTGTAGAGATAATGTGCATGAGATAAACAATGATGAAAGAGCGAATAGAATGAAAGGGCATAAATCCTTCATTCTTTCGGAAAATGACAAAGATAATTATATCTAGCTAGCCCTAGCTAACAACGTACCATATACCAATGTACATGATGCAGATGCCTAGCTAGACCTACCAATTAGTCGGTTTCTTCTTCTCAATTATTTCAGTCAAATGACATCTTTGAAACCACTCCTTTCTATTTATGATTTATCCATTAATTGACTAACATTAATATTTTGCCTCAAAAATGAAATATCAACTTACAACTCAATTTATACATGCATTTTCTCTAACATTAATTATACTGAGGAATTGAGATAAGGGGTTTATACCAATAGAATCCTGGTATAAGATGGATTTACTCAAAAATCCTAAATTAAATATACTAATAAAAAAAATTCAAATATTTATTTTGCCCCTGATTAAGAATCCAAAATTTGAAAAATTATCAAATATGGATTTATTCCATATTCAACGGTTATTTAAATTCCTCAAATCTCTCTGTCATTTCATCAATTTTGAAAATTCAAATTTTGATTTTCCTATCCATACAAGATTTCAAGATAGCAAAATCTTTTTTAAAAAAGAAAGTCAATAAACGTGTATAGCTTCAATTATATAGAAAAATAAACATGAATATAAATATACAAAAAATCTTAGAAATAAGTTTCATATATACATTTAACAAATCTTGGAGAGCCATGCATATATGTTAACCACTATAACATAAAATTAAGTTTCATGTATACATTTCAAAAATTTTTGAGTGATAGAGACACATGTTGCTCTGAAAATGACTTAAAAAAAAGTACAGATACATGTGTATCTGAGAAAAAAATATTTTACATAGTATTGAATGACTTTAAATAAAATAGAAAGATACATGTATTTCCGAAAAAGAAAAAAAAAAAGAAAAAATTGATCTACATTTAGCATTGAACAACTTTTTTAAAGGAAAAAAAAAAAAAAAAAAAAAAA
>JAESVK010000258.1:134435-158771 GCA_017140935.1 Hamamelis virginiana
ATAGACCGATGAGGAATTAAAAAATACATCCATCATGAGTTTGGACTGCCAAAAATTCGTAATTTATATGAGTACGAAGTGACTTAGAGAAAAGATGGCTTTGTTGACTCCTGGTTACTCTCATATTTTTATGCTGCTTTTTTTTTTTTTGGTAAAAAAAAAAAAATATGCTTTAATTAGTCCAGATCGAAAGAGCCAATAGTTAATTTGGTAGAAATTGGAAAATAATTAAATAATACAAATGTACAATGAGCATTACCAAAATAAGAGCTTTAGTGACGGCAATTTCTGTCACTATAAGGCTTAAATTTCGGTTGCAAGCACCTTTAGCAAGGGATATTTCCATCACAAGAGAGTCACAATAGCCAGAATGGCATATGTTGCAACGGATATTTCCGTCGCTATAGATTTTGTGAACGTTGTTTTCCATAGCTAATATAATTTTTAATCTGATTCATTCCACAATTTTAGGGACGGAATTTCCATCGCTAATGCTCAAGTAATTAATAAAATGACCGTTATGATTGAGCTTCAGCAACGACTATGTCCTTGCTAAAAATTCAATTTTTTTTTTATTGAGCAAAAATCCTACTGTTACGTTTGAGCTTCAGCAACAGCTATGCCATTGCTAAAATTCAAATATATATATATATATTTTTTAAATCTTTCTATATACAAATTCAAGGAAAGAGTTACTTGTTGCAAAATTGTTTAGTTCACAATTAAGAGAGTAATTAATTAACATAAAAACTCAGCCAAACCACAAACAAACAATCAATTAAGGGACAAATTTAAATAAAAATAGGGCAAGGCCGGTGATCATAAAAAATATAAATAAAAGGGAATTTTTAGTGGTCTCTCCACATAGGTTAAATTATGAACAAAAATAAATAAATAAATAAAAACCTGTTTCAGAATTATGGCTCCTAGGTTTCGAGTAAACAATGATAATAAGAGCTTAAACTATGAATACATATATGTATAGATTAGCAAACAAATACATGAAAAAGAAGCATAAATGTATGGTAAATATTACAAAATTATAAACTAAGAAATCCGGCCCTCTCATACTGTAATATCTCAAAATAAAAAACACATAGAACATCAAAACTGTCAGAAGTTCAATCAGAATTACTAGAATTTAGCATTGGATCATATGGGTAGTTCAATCAGAATTACCATAATAAAACCACAAAAATGGCAGTTCAATCATATGGAAATTAGTCCTATATAGTAAATTGTTAGGGTTATATACTAAAAGGCATACTTTTATGTATTGGACCTTGGTATTTATTTACTAATGAATTATGGTATTTCCATTTTAATGAGAATCTGTATGAGCTAATGTTTGCATTATATTATATATCTAATGTTATGCATGTGTGTCTTTTATTCTACATAGTAGATGATCTGGTGTGTAGAGTTCGGCTTACGCACAGAAGATCAGATTATCAGTTTTTGTAGAATATAAGTTTTTTGTTCACAGTCTTAGATGGAGTTGGACACACTATCGGTAAGATTGTAGCACAAGATTTCAGTACGTAGGTCTGTCTTGACTATGAGGAATGGTTTAGTTCCAATTTCTTGTACTAGTACACTTGTGTGTATTGAACGGGACTGTCTTGGGGTAATTGTTTTATACTAACGTGTAAGACAATTAATATCTCATGGTTATTATAAATTCTTATGCTCTTAATCCTAAAATATTTAATATGCACATACATTTAGTGTTTGTTATTTTGATTCATAAAGAGTGAGATCTTTTAAGGGTCAATAAACTCAAGAAGTTGGGTAACGACATTAAGTGTATGGTGAATATTGATTATTAACGGAATTCACGTCATGATATAGGGATTGATGATACTCCCTTGAGGATGCTTATAAGTTTGATTATGTCAAACCCTGCAGGTGGATTTTGTATCCGATATATCAAATAAGTTAAGTGGAAGGTCTCAAGGAAATTCATAGATGTCAATTAAATAAAATTGTCAGTAATTTAATTTAATCTACGGGTATCTGTAATCTTAACGTGGGGAGATAAATAAATATTTAATAACATGGAGCTCGAAATATAATTTCAGATAAAATAAGGAGTGCAATTATAATTCTTTAGTGGACTGAATTATAATTAATAAAATAAGAATTTAATTCATATAGAATTAGGTTTTCCTATTTACATTAGAAGCTCAAATCTTATTTCTCCTTAGGTCCCTGCTGTAGCCTATATATATGCCCCGTTTTTCAGTTGCTAGGGTTAGACATTCAGAATATCAGAAACCCTGATAACATTCGATAAACCCTAAGAGCAGCAGTCAGACAGAAGTTTACGAATTGAGCCACTCTCTATTCACGTTCTGGCATACAAAGGAATACAATAGAAGGCTTGAAGGTTGCAGTCGAGCGGTATTCGGATTTGATTGTATGGTTTTCCAGTACGTACTGAAACGAGATCAAATTAGAGAGATCTTGAAAGTATGACCCTGTTTCCTCCTTGTATGGGTTAATTAAACTCAAGAAATCGTTTGATCATATGGTTAATCAGTTAAATTTTTTTTTGGTATAGTTTATATGCATTATCATTGGTTCATGGGATTTCCGCTCCCATCAATTGGTATCAGAGCCACTTTGATACTGCATATGGATTAATCCTAACCATATGATTTATGAAAATTTTAATCTGTACATGCTAAGGGTAGAACATAGGATTGTGCTAACTTCTGTTTTGCAGCGTTCTGTCCTGATATTATGGTCACACTGGTTGTATGTTTATGTGTGATTGTTATGGTCACACTGGTTGTATGTTTATGTGTGATTGTTTTTCCACGATGTATTAAATTCGTGGTTATTATTTATTTGTTTTAAATTTAGTATTATGTGAACTCTAGTTTGGAGGCATAGAATTTGATGTAATAAATATGTAGCATGTGAACTCCTGTTTTGGAGGCAAAGGATTAATGTATACAGGTTGCTGTTCTGCGAAAAAGATTAGGGTACATATTACGTTTTTGTTTTAGTTTTGTTTTGTTTTTGTTTTCTTTTTCTTTTTTTAACAGCAGATTGATGCAGCGAAGTGAATTTCGTTTTTGTTACGGGGGCGCTGCCCCAGGACCCCGCTAACTGTTCGAAGTGGCAAACAGGGATTGCTTGGTGTTCTGATGAAGCAAAACTTTTTGTTGCTTCAGAATTCAAGATTGACCATAATAGATGGGAGTTTTATTTTGTCTTGTTTTCCCTATTTATATCTGTTTGTTATTTATTAATTCTTTAATTATGGGATAACATGGATTATATATATTATGGATATATGTTTAATTATATAAATTGAGAATTACAATTTTGGTTTATATATGTGAAACTAAAGAATAAAATTAATTCCCATGTTTTAATTTAAATATTTCCTAAATCAAGAGAATTAGAATTTTATTAGCCACGTTTATTAGTTGCCAATTTTGCAATTTTAAATTTATTATAATTAAACATATGTTTTAAATAAAAAAAGAACCCTCAATGTTTTTCCAAAATAACTAAGTGGGTGAGGGAATTTATTATGTATAAATCCCATGGTCTCCATCACTAGTTTGTAAGTGATGTAATTAATTTTGTGTGTTGGTTTTTGTACCTTTCTCCCTATCAGACAATTTAATTGCAAAATCACTAGTACAAACTTCCTTAAGGAGATAATTCTAGTAATTGTTAGTGTGAATCATGAAAGGATGTGACATACATGGATTCGCAACGGAAGTCATACGATTAAAATTTTATAAGATGAATCCAATTATCAAAAGCATTCATGAATCGTTACAAGCATTGGGTCATGTGTTTATACAATACAAGTACAAATATTTAAATGCTTTAAATAAACTTACTTGGATTTCTTGTTGTAGCTTTTGTCGCGAGCTTCAAAGAGTATGAAGCCTCCTATGGTATCCACACGAACACAAAATCCCTTGAATCCTTGAAGCTTTACAGCACTTGGAAGAATCAAGCTAGGAGAGGGGAGAGGTAGAGAACGAAATTGGGAGAGGGAGAATCCCCTTGGTGGATCACGGCCCTAGGGTAATTTTCACTTTTCTATTTTGCCTATTCTCTATTTGATGAGTGGGTGGCTTAGTGCTAGCATGTCCCACCACCTTGTATTTATAGAGAACCTTTAGGGTTTCCTTTTAATACTATTTCCAAATATAATTTAACTCCTTAATTATTAACAATTAATAATAAGGCTCTTTGTTAAATTATAATTAGAAAATTCCCTTTTCTCTTTAATTCAATTGACTCACTTATGCTCTTTGTTTGTGTGTGACCCATTGGGTTCACCCCAACCTAGTAGTGGTTCGGACATCTCAGGTTCCCTAAAATAAAAACTTTCTATTTTTGGTTCGATTGGAACAATTCCAATTTTTCCCTCAATGATAACACTTATCATTAGGCCTTCACTAGTCATGAGTGACATCTAGCAATATATCATGACGTACCCTAGGTTTGGGTGAATAGCAGAACTATATGAACCCTTCATGTTACTTAATCCTTTATCCCTTAATGTCACTGTTAAGATAATAGGTATGGTGATCTGTCAAATCCTATCTTAACTACTTGATATATGTTCCACAAAATATAATTTCAATGAGGTAAATGCAGTGAAACTCTTTTCACTGTTTACCTATCACTCTGGCCAGAGATTCACCTTGAGAATTATCTTTGTGAACTGATCATGACATTCTCTTTCATCTAGTGAGAGTGATGATTCCTTATTGCACACTCATTTATCTTCATAGATAACTTATTAGAACCAATAAGTATCGATTACATCCTTATGGTGGAGGCTGTACGAGATACTATCAAACCCTAGTAACCTATGCATAATATAGCTATGGTGTCTTAGGTCTAAGGACTACCAATTAAATGGACGTAACAAAAGAATATTCCTTTTGACTTGATCTCGATTGGAACATTCTAGTAGATCATGTTCAGTGTACATATTCTCTAATATGCACCCACAGATTAACTAAAGTGTCACTACACTGATAGGAAAGACTACCTATCCTCCCATTGGAGTTAGTTTAAATATGTGCTACTCTTAGTGGTTTATAAAAGGCCCTCTTTAATAAACCTCTGAGTAGGAACAGTTTAGAATAAATGTTTATGAGAAATATCAGTCTCTCTATTTCAACAACTTGAGATGCAAATTTCTCTTATAATTCATTCATGGACTTTATCATATATATAATTATATACAAGACAATTTATACCTTATAATTAATATAATATGAAATAGATATGCTCTTTAGGATTGGTTTTAGGGTATATCTCTAACAAATCACGTCTCCATCTGAGGGATTCATTATGGGATAATAGATCTAGAATTAAGTGATGGTATACACTTAGCTATAAATAACAGTATCCTCTCCATCAGAGTCACTGCTATTGTTTACAGGACTGAAGCTAAGTCAACTATTTAGCACAGTCTCTTGCCTAGATAATAAAATTAATAGGAATTAGCCTGTCTGGACAAATGATGAATAGTAGATGACCTCCCATCGAGGCATGCTATTCACGGTGTACAGGCTGCTGGCGGATTTTTTTAAAAATTGGTAGAGGGAACAAAAATTTAAAATGGAATTCAAAGTTTTATTATGCTCTTCATGATTTATTATAATTATGTGATTCTCATATTTTTAAAATGGCTTTCGACCCATTTGTTGTGATTCTCAAAGAAAACAAACTTGATGGAACTAATTATATTGACTGGAAGAGAAATTTGGATATTGTACTAACTGCTGAAGAGTACAAGTTTGTGCTCACAAATGTTTGCCTGCAAAAACCTGGTGAAGGGGCAACTGAACAGGAAGCCAAGCCTTACCAGAAATGGGTTAAGGCTGATGAGATGGCGCGGTGTTACATTTTGGCTTCTATGTCGAATGTTTTGCAACATTAGCATCAGTTTATGCCCACTGCTTATAACATCACGATGAACCTCAAAAAAATATTTGGGGATTAGACTCGTGCTACTAGGCAATCTACTATGAAAGATCTGTTAAACACAACCATAGCTGAAGGGACCCCAGTTAGGGATCATGTTATGAAAATGATCAGTCTTCTGAATGAACTAGAGATCCTTAGATCAAATATCGATGGGGAAACCCAATCGATATTATTCTCCAATCGCTGTCAGATTCCTTTAGGCAATTCTGCCTGAACTATAACAAGAATAATTTTCATTATACTTTGGCACAACTGCTTACAGAGCTTCAAGCAGCTGAGGGCCTTATCAGGAAGCCAGCTAGTACTCTTGTGACTGAAAAATGTTCTACTTTTAAGCCGAAAGGTAAAAAGAAGAAGAAAGAGGTTCAAAAATAGGGTCAAGTTCATCAGGCAAATCATGGGCCTCAAGGTGGAGTGAAAAAGCCTAAGGGCAAGTGTTTTCACTGCAAGCAGTCAAGGCATTGGAAGAAGCAATGTCCGGTTTATCTCAGCAATTTGAACAAACCAAGTAAATCTCATTCAATAGTTGTTGAGACATGTTTAGCGGCGTTATCTACCAGTACCTGGTGTGTAGATACGGGAGCCACTAATCATATTTGCAATTCTTTGTTGGGTTCCAGAAACCAAACAACTTAGTGATGGGGAGATTTATCTACATATGGGCAATACTATGAGAGTGGCAGCAGTTGCAGTAGGAGATGCTTATCTTAATTTTGGTAGAAACATAATTTTAATATTAAAGGATTATCTTTATGTTCCTTCTATTAGAAGGAATTTGGTTTCAGTTTCTAATTTGGTTAAATACAGATATTCAGTTTATTTTAATAATTCAGTAACTATTAAGTTTAATAAATGTTTTATCTGTTCTGGTTCATTGATAGATGATCTTTGTGTTATTAATCGTATCTCTCCAACATTGTAACTTAATGAATTGAATAACACTAATAGTTTATCATGTAAGAGAAAGAGACATTTTGAAATGAACCAAACCTACCTTTGGCACTTTTTTTTTTTTTTTTGGTCTGGCAACTTAAAGATAAGCTTTATTAACAACACAAAAATTCTAAAATGAACAAACTATATATATCAGACTATCAGTTGAAGGTCACTGAGCAATTTGCAAATGCTAGATTCTTACAAGTGTTGATATGTTTATATTTTATCTAGTGAAGGTGTCCCATCCGAGGACTAATCGGCACTGAGATATATATACAACCTAGTTACCTTGAACCAAAATTTTCCTTCCATAGCTCTTATGCCTAGGTCATATCAATCTAATACGGATTTCAAGACTGGATCAAAATGGACCATTAGGTTCATTAGAAGTGGAGGCACTTCTAGTCTGTGAATCTTGCTTAGAAGGTAAGATGACCAAACGACCTTTTTCGGCCAAAGGCTATAGAGCTAAAGAGAAATTAGAAATGGTTCGCTCTAATTTGTGTGGACCCATGACTATCAAGGCTAGAGGTGGCTTTGAGTATTTCATAACCTTCATTGATGACTACTCAAGGTATGAATACATTTATTTGATGCACCGTAAGTCCGAATCTTTTGCAAAATTTAAAGAGTATAGGGCGGAAATTGAGAAGCGTTTAGGCAAATGTATCAAGACACTACGATCTGATCGTGGTGGCGAGTACCTTTTAAGAGAGTTTAATGATTACTTATCAGTAGAGGGGATTATATCCCAGTTATCTGTACCTCGTACGCCACAACAAAATGATGTAGCAGAAAGAAGGAACATGACTCTTATGGATATGGTAAGTTCAATGATGAGCTATTTAGATTTACCTAATTCATTCTAGGGATATGCACTTGAAACAACATCATATATTCTGAACTTGGTACCATCTAAGCCAGTACCTACTACTCCTACAGAACTTTGGACTGGGCCTAGTTTGCGACATGTTCAGGTTTGGGGTAGTCTAGCATATGTGCTGAAAGGTAAAACAAATAAGTTAGAATCGTGAACAAAAGTTTGTTTATTTGTTGGGTATCCTAGAGGAACGAAAGGTGGTTTATTTTATAGTCCAAAAGATTAGTAGGTCATTGTTAGAATCAATGCCCGATTCTTAGAAGAAGACTATGTAATAAACCACAAGCCTAGAAGTAGAATTGTTCTAAAAGAATTAAGAGGAGATAGATAGTATAAACTTCTTTGATACCAGCAGTACAAGAACAAGCACCACAAGAAAGAGTCCTCGACATCCCATTGCCTCATCGTAGTGGTACTTATTGGGATGAATAACAAACTAGCATGCTTTATCCCCAATTAAGGTGTATAGTGATATTTCATTCCTTTTCAAGGATAAACCTGCCGGTCTTGTTATTCATCATCTTTTTGGGGATTCCTTCTTGTAGTTGGATGAACCACCATACATAATTACTATATCGTGGATTTATAACTAAATTGCATATTTGATATTCAATGGACTTCTCACCCAAGTTCCGTTCATTCCATTAATTAATCGCGTTTTAAATCAGCTTTGTGAAATTCAGAATTTCCGCTTCAACCCAATTAAAGCTCTTTTCACCACCAAATTAATTTGACAATATTCCTTTACTTTAATTAAATCTAATAGTTTCTCATTTTAAATCTACATATTTCCCAGTGGTTCGACACCCGTGCTCACCAATCGCAATTGAATTGAGATTAACAAACACACTGTTTTATAAATATATTAATCTTGATCGTTAACAAGGAATAATCTCCCTTGTTCTCTGACGATCAATTATACTGTCATCACATAAAGCAACCCTAGTGCATAGGCTGGGGAGTACATTTGCAGAACTAGCAAATACTTATTATAGGGATGATGGACGAAGGATTAAAACGCATATAGAAAGGAAGAGTTTCAATTCTATTGAATTGCATATCCGTGCTATTGCTTCAAAGTAAGGGCTTCAATTTTTATTAATTTCTGATCAAGCTAATGCTTAATCGGTTGCCATATGCCTTCCGTTCGTACATGGGACCTAGGGGGCCAACCCCATGCCACTTGGGCACCATAGATGATTGCCACGACCTTGCCACCACCACAAGGTTACCACCCAGCTACGATGTCACTCAATCTCAAGGTCGACCCCACTCATGGTACTTAACCCTATAGTGAACGACCTCATGAAACACAAAAAGGGGATTCATTATATCAACACTCCATGACATTAAGCCTAAGTGATCTCATGCTCGGCCTTGCCACGTGAGATCACTATCATAATCAACCTTGTTATGCAAGTCAATTTCATGGCCAAGCTCACTGCAACCGACCTCAAGGTCGACCCTACTAGGTCATGCAACGACCTTGATCACCTCCCTTTGTTGAGATCTCCCACCTCAACAAAGATACCTACCTCTGGGTGGATGCCCATACTCTTGGATGCCTACTCTCCGGGGTAGAAGTTAGAGGCATGCACGCCAGCCTTGGCACCTCTAAAGAACAAACCCAAACGATCAAGTTTGCCAGGATCAATGGCAAGATCCTGGGGCCTCAACCTTGAGCTTGGTATTTGGAAAGCAAATGAACTAGTTCACTTCACAGGGTTAAGAGAGAGAATGAGGATTGGAGGGCAGGACAAGAGGCTCGCCAAGGCGGAGGGTTATCCCTCTTAGGGTCGAGGACCAAATGAAGGTCAACCTCCGTCTTGGCCTTCTCAAGGAAAGGGCAAGGATGACGTTGTCCCCGGACACGTGGTGAATGCAGCACAATCCCCAGATAGCAGCCGTCAAACCGATAAACGTGCCTATGCATACACATACATACCTACACCATATAGGACTCTGGTTTTACTTGATTGGTCCTACTTTATTCAGATCCTGAACCTTTGACCTCAAACATCTCACATTCTGATGGGACAGTTCAGATTCAGGTCCTGAACCTTTGATCTCGAGCAGTTCACCTTCCAATGGGACAGTTCAAGAGGGACAGGGGTGGCATGCATGCATGCAAGCAGTGTCAGGGTGCAGAACTCTCTTATTGGCTCAACCCTCAACACCAGGGTGCAGAATATTGGTTCAACTCTGATCCCAGTTGTACATCACCTTTTACTCCACTATAAAACAAGGCATTCAAGAGGAAAACAACAAGCTTTCACTTTTGGCTTACCTACCTTAACCTGAAAAGCTGCAACTGCATTCACTCAAACTTATTCTCTCTTTAGAGAAAGTAACATCCCCCTTGGGAAGTGGGTAAGGTCGACTCAGGTCACCTTCACTATTTGCCTTGGTTCCCTTCGAAGTCCTCGAGAAGCTCTTGTTCTCTCTTCGCTTCTGGTTCTCTCTCTCTACGTCATCACCTCACGTGGCCAACCTCCAGGTCAGCAACCCTCCCCAGTTCCTACTATCAACGCCTTCCCAATTTCTTAAGATAAAATTTTTATTCAACAATGTTGGAACAAGAAACATGTTTTATTTTGGTTTTCAATTGTTGAAATTTGAACATTCTATGATCAGAAGTGGTATATTTGATTTCTTTGTAGCTTTTGTCCTCTCTGAGTTTGCTCTTATTTCTCATTTATTATCTTAACCTTTTGGATTGCTAGGTTTCCGTATATTCAAAGTTTATAAGAGATTGGGCTGAAGCTGTGAGATAGGTTTTATGTGGATGCCTATCAAACACTTCGAGAGGTTGTCTTACATTTAAACTCATCACTCATTTTAAATCTAGTTGTATCCATTGATGGACCCTTTTGGAAAATTTTATTGGCATTTCAATTGGCATTCTTGGGCATTCTAGGCTTTCTATTGTAGGAATAGCATCCTCATTAAACCATGTAATGGCAAGGATTTCTACTTAAAGTACATTATGGTGGTTAATTTTTGTAGTGTAAGATTTTATTACAAAATATCACAACATTAAGTTCGTCGCTCGGCAAAGAGAGAAGGACAAGATGATTGTGATGAATCTCCAAAAGTAAAGCATGATAACCTGAATCCGCTACAAAATTTCACATATCATAGCATAATTAGAGATGCATATATGAACCTTTAAAAGTTAAAACTCTTTTGCTATAACTTTTATCTATGTCTATGCAAACCTCTATTTTTATGAACCTTTTCTTTTATAACCATATTGAATTATATCTACAGATGATTGGGACATCAACAAGCTTGCTAGCAATTCAATGCTTAGTTGAGATAAAAACTGTTGCAGAGCAGTTGCATTTCAAGATATCAACCTTGTTACTACATGGTGGAAAGGTGATAGAAGCAATTATGTGGTTCCACCAGCACAATGCTTCTTACAGAAGGCTTGTAGGAGCACTAGTAGTTATATTTCTTCACTGGGAATGGATGAGCAGGCAGTTTTTGGTATTCGCTGAATTACTTGAGACAAGCTTTGCAACTATTCACAACGTTTCATCTCTAGTTTTTGGTACTGCTGATAAACCTTTGACTGAATGGGAATTCCATCAAGCTTATTATTATCAGGTGGGTGGTTTTCGTACCATTTAATGGGACGACTTACATAGACTTTCCCTGTATATACTCTTTTGCGGTCTCTTGCTAGTATATGAGCAATAATAGTGTCAATCGGATGGTTTGTATCATCTTGTTAGAATGACACCTTGGTTAGGAATACTCCTATGGCTTAATTTATCATATAGTATGCACCTCTATGGATATGTCCATATAAATTAGAGACCTGATAACATCATTTTAATGAAATAAATAATTACCCTGTTCTAATTAAGAAATCATATGAAAAATACCACTTTTCCTCTTTTGACTTCCACTACCTTGTAGCAGCACTGCCATAATTTCAATTTATTTTCCAGTGCAAATATCTCAAAACATGCATGTAAGCACGCGTGCAGAACTGAAATAGTTAAGAACTTATGAAAACTATTTCTTTCTAACTTATTAAAATATCAAAAAACTGAAAAACAACATGAGAGGGATCTGATCAATGCTTAATATTCATATGCAAGCAAAAATGCAAGTGAAGAAAAAAACAAGGCTCAAGGTGTGTATTAAGTGTATGTTCCTGTTTTCAAAGCTTGCTTTTGAGAGAGAATATGATGAGAGCAACCCCAAGCTTTCATGAAATCTGAAACATGAATTTCAAACAAAAGATTTGTAAACCAATCCCAATCAACCGCGAAATAATTCTATTCAAACATATACTACATGGAGTACCAAATGCTACACGTTCGAAACAATAACCCATCCAAAATTTCTTAACATAAGGGTTAATTCCTTTTCATTTTTTTAAAATCTTGCACAAATTAAGAAACCCTAGTAGCAGAGTAGATCTGATCCTGATAAGAGAAAAGGCATAGACCAAGGAGCTTAATCCAAAAAAATTATTCAAGAAACAGAAATATTCTACATTCAAGCATTTCAAAACCATATATATACAGTCATTTATTCAAGACTGAAACAAGGTTGCTCTTTGTAATTGACACTTCTACAATATTGTTCCTACTAAAATGTGAAAACATGGGAGGGGTTCACAAGTCTACAAGACTTTATGCAAAGATGTGAAAGCATGTTAGGGGGGTTTGCTCATGAAGCCATACTGCTTGTCGCACCACTATTTGATTTGGATTAATTGCATTTGCAAAGGACCACTTGCATTTTTACATAAATTCTGGAGACACATAGGATTGTATACTAGACATTGCTCAATGCAACTTACCCATGATAAAATACCAATGCTTGGACATGGATCACTAGTGTTATACTAATCTCAAAACCCAAAATCCTGAATAACTTTGTGAATTTTGCTCCTATTGCCAGGATTCCACAGCAAAAAGCATCCTATTTGAATATGAAAAAGCGTCAATTGACAAATATCCTCCCAGGTTATCAAAAATGACATGCCCCACTATCATATTTATCAATCTGAAATTATTGTGGAACAGCCCTGTTTTAATTTATCAATCTAAAATCAGGACCAGCAATAAAATAAAATTCTCCAATTGATTTCAAGACATGTGGAGCCTTCCTTTAAGCATTCAACCACCATAACTGAATATACTGTGGGCCATTCTTTATTTTATGTTTGTTAAAAGGCCTTCTTTAATTGATTTCAAGACTGCATTATCCTTCTATGCAACAAGTAAACAAAACCAGAAAATGAAACAAACAGTAATTGAAAAAGGACAAAAGAGTCCAAAACCAATTCTAAAAAACTCGCTAAAAAAAAAAAAGGACGAGGAAAACAGAATAACAAAAGTCAGGCAAAGTTGCCTCTCAAAAGAAAAAAATTAATATAGAACATAAAAGAGCAGAATATGGGTCTTTCTTAGATAAACAGAGCATTTAAGTATCAGGGAAAAAAATACAAAGGAAATATGTCGCAATGTTTATCATAAACTGCTATTTGTTGGATATTTTAATTATATATATATATATTGGATTTATTTTGATGATAAATTTTAATAGCATGAGTTACAATTTGATGGTCAAATTTCAATATATTTTTTGTGTAACTTTCATAACCTCTCGTGGGTATTATGATGACCTTGAATTTGTAATTATAATGGAATTTTAATTCCATGTCATGAGTTACAAAAATCCTACACCTATAAACAGAGGTCATTCCTATCTTTTTGACAAATACTCATATACAATCATCCATCTTCTCTTCTATTTCTATGAGTCTTTTATACAATTCTTGAGTTTATTTTCTATGAGTTTATTGGGCAAAGTAGGGTGTTGTGTAGAGCTTCTATCTACTCATAATTGTACAAACTTTAAGAAGATAACAGCGAATAGCTGGGTTGTTGTATCCTGGAGGCGGCGTTCTTGTGAACTACTGCATCGCAAATAATCAGTTGTAGTGTGAAACATCTTAAAGAGAGCGACCTAGTCCTCGCCCCAATCCTACCAGTCTTCACTTTTACAACAGTTCATAATAACATATGAGGTAATATCTATCTATTATATATTATAGAGGTAATATTTGTGATTGAGTTCCAACAATTTTAAGATATTTAGCCATAAACAAATGCCACTGCAACATGAGTGAAATATCTTAATAAATTATTTTACATGGCTACTATATATAATGTAAAGTGTTTGATAAACGGATTTCCTATAGAAATAGTATAATGAGTCAAGGTGTGAGTTTATTTGATGATTGGTTTTTATTATGCAGTTTTTTAAATAATATTTTTTGAGATATAAGAGTATCTCTAATCTTACTCACATCATATTTTCCCAACCAAGTACACCCAAGAAGTTTATAGTAATATGAATTTTGGAGCAGCTCTTCCAGGATTGATTTTGCTTTTGTTTTTTCACACAATTATATTTATTATCTTCGGTGGTACAAAATACATTTGCAAGTTTCTTTATGAAGACTAGTGGTGACATGTCTATTTGATAAAAAAAATTATACTATATCGATCTTTTGCTTTTATGCAGTACAATTAAGTCATCTCAAACAGTAATATGAGTGTTAGGAATGTAATTGCTTAGGCACCGTTTGGATTTGTTTTTTTTTTTTTTAGTGTTTATTTGCTTTTAAAAGTAAAAAAAAAAAAAAAAAAGGAAGCAAAATAAAAAATGAGAGAATGAGAAAACCCGACGCTCCCATTTCAGACCTTCTCTTCATTTGATGCTCAGACATTCACCACGTCATTTGAGCAACCCAAACAAGGTGAGGATTCTCTCTCTTCCCCTTCTCTCTCTCCTCTCCTCTCCTCTCCTCCCTCTTCCATCTTTCTCTCCTTTCCTCTCTCTTCCCCTGTCTCTCTCCTCTCCTATACTATATTCTCAAATTTACCCTCAAATCTCATGTTCTACAGCAAATCGGCCACTCAACATTCACTTAACTCTTTGTTCCTGCCGAAAACAAGTAAACTATGTCTGATTTGTTTGATATTATTTTTATTTGCTTGGATTTTGTGTTCGTGCATGTGGGTTTTGATTAGTGGTGTACAAGCGGTCGGATCGGGCCAGGCCGGCCAGTTAAAGAAGCCGGCCTAGCGGGCTAACGGGTCAAGCGGGCTGGTGTCCATTATGCTAGCGGGCCGGATCAGGCCGGTCAAAACTTTCAAGTGGGTTGCCCAATTGACCTGTCCATTAAGCTAACAGACGGACCGGGCTGGGCAAGCCAAACGGGCTTGTCCATTGGTCAGTCAAACGGGCCAAACAGATCAAATGGGGCAAATAGACCAAACTGGCCAAACGGACCAAATGCCCAATAGGCCCGTTTATTCAATTTTTAAAAACTTAATTTTATTTTGAAGTTTACAATTGTTTTTCCAACCAATATATATGTAAAACATCCATATTTATTTATTTATTATTAATAATTTAAACTTGATACAATTTTGAAATGTTGAGATTTGCATCACTATGATTAAGTGCATCCCAACTAGGTTGGCATCCATTTAACCATCAATCATATGCATTACTCAACAACAAATTGAAAAAAAAAATACAACATTCAAATATACATTAAATGAATGTGATAAAACTTTCGTTGCTCAATGTCCATATTTGTAAATTGAGACGCGACGCCAAGTCATACTCCGGTGGAATTTGGTCTTGAGATCTTTTATCCGCTCTCTTCCAATCCGATATGCAAATTTGTACTTCCAAACTGTCCGGCAGTAGTAAAGTCCTTCTTTCGTCCAAAGTCCTATTCTCTGCACTAAAAGCTGCTTCGCTAGCCACACTAGACACCGGAGTGGTTAGCAAATCACAGGCCATAATAGCTAGGACAGGCCATACATTTGATTTATTTTTCCAATATTTGAGAATATCGAGATTTTCTCTCATCCTCATCAAAATAGTCATCAGTATCAAAATATTTTTTTAACTCACTACAAGATGAAGGAGTCACCTTTTGCTTACCTTTTGTATCAATTGTTATCCAAACGGGATTTAAACTTTTAGAAAAAGGAGCTCCAAGAGGTATTTGAACATTATTTGCATGATTTGATTCATAATATCGATAAATACTATGGAAGATATTTTTAATTTCTTCCATATTATACTTTAAATCATCAACCAAATTACTATTAATTTCATTCAATAATAGCTCTAGATTTTCAATCTTAACCCTAGGATCTATTATTGCTCCCTATATATATAATAGAGGTGGCTCTTGCCAATATTTTAAAAACTTACTTTCTATTTTACTACATGCCTCGGTGAACATGGGATCCGATCTATAATTAAATAAAGTTGATGAAATATTAAACAATACATTTATCATTAAATTAGATATAGGATAGTAAACATCTATTGATTTGGATTTGCTGTTGATTACTCTTTTGATCAACACCTATTGATTATCTATATCAATGGCTGAAATGCTTCCACATAATGGTCTGAAAGGATCCAAAGTTCATCATTTATTATCTTGACTTGAACGCTAAAGGAAAAAGTTTTTTTAGAAATAATCATATGTTTCTCATTCACTTTTTTAGTAATAATCACAGTTATCCAACGGTAGTGTTTTTTTTTTTTTTAATGTTACTGTAAAAAACTGTGACTATGTTGTTTTTCAAATTATAATCATTTTTTCTTGGTCTGTATTTTAGAATTTGACTGCTGGATCATTGTGATTTTTGATAGGTGCGACATACATAACATGGATTTATAATTGAATGGTTAGATTTTCAAAATTTGTTTTGCAACTGGCCATGTGGAGGTTTATTAATATTTATGTATTTTTGTTATTTATAAAATCAGCTCAAATCTAAGGCTTTTCTATTTATTCTAACTTATTAGTGTAGGCTTGTCCACACTAGATTAATCAACACTGTGTTGATCGAAAGGGTGATCAACAGCAAATCCAAATCCAATAGGGATGGGGATAAAATTACATACCCACCGAGGTACGGGAGGGGATAGGAAGTAGTTTTATAATCAGGAATGGGAACTAAAGAGTAGAAAACCCACACCGCCCCGTTGTCATCCCTACCACATAATGCCAGTTGCAACCCACGCTATAGACGTACCACTTGAGTCATGAAATGGAATTTTGTTCTTCCTCTTTCTCTCTTGAACAATTTGTTATCGTAGTCTTGTTACATGCATGACAGATCCCTACCATACATGCATTCAGTGGCTTTTAAGCATTATTCTGGATCTTGCTTTGCCAAATTCCACAGCCTCATCTACCTCAGGAAAAGAAAAAGGAAAGAATTAATAAAAATTAAAGTGGGGGAATCCATTGTACAATTGTTTTGGACTTTTACGCAAATGAAAATGGACTAATTAAGAAAAGAGATTGCTTCCGTGACTTGTGGAAATGTAACTTTTTTATGTTCAAAAGTGTACACACACACACAGATATATATATATATATATATATATATATATATATATATATATATATATTATCCTAGACTTTAAAAGGATAATTTTTTTATAAATTATCCACACGTAACTAACACCATAATATTAGGGGATATATCCTTGTAGAAATTAAGGATGGTGATAAGATGATATTGTTACCACACTAAAAATCGGTCAATGATTGTGAAGCCGAAAGTCTCGAAGCAAGACTCCTAGAAGACCGAAATTAAGAAAAAGCAGTATATATATTCGGTCTATGAAAAATCGGCCATGAAAAGACCAGGCCAACAAAATATCCTCTATCAAATGTGGCCTTGATAACCTTGATACATCCAAAATGAAAGTAGGTGATCAAATAACAGAAAAACACGTGGCAGCAGGGAACTCAAATGCATGATGATATTTGATGAGAAACGTGGCAACGTGGCAACGACCGGCTGGGAGTTCGAAGGCACGTTCATATGTGAAGACCCGTTCAAAGATATGGAAGATACACAATCTCAACTAAATGCCATAAAATAAGGAACGGCAATAACTTTTAGCCAGTTGGAGTTTGACACATGGAATTTAGTTACAAATGCATTCAACCTCTATAAAAGCTGAAGAAGACAAAGAAGCAAGGGATCCACGATCAAATTGAAGCACCAGCTTTTAATCTTTTATTTTTGTTTTTAACTTTCCTAGTCGTTTTTCAATTTCTTAGGAGTAACTTATCGTGTAACTGAAGAACCCAAACTCTGGTTTGGCCAGGGATTAGTCTCTGTTAGTTTTTATTGGAAGTTCATTCAACAAGTTTGTACTTAGCCAACACATGGTACGTATTTGTTTCTGTTGAGTTTATTACATTCCAATCTTATTTGCTTTACATTTAACATTGCAAAAGTCCTTGAGGCTTCAAGGCAAGGAGAACCTACACTCATTTGATTGTTTGTAGTTGGCACGCCCGCAACTCACACACATCTTTCTAGAGAACCGATTTGCTGCCAATAGATATATAAGACACCTCATAGATTTTCTACAGGACTGAAGTCTGGTAGACGAGCATTTGCCATAAGTTGAGATGAGGCATATCTCCTTTTACTTTACACTGGAAATTTGAGATGAGGTCCAATTTTTTGAGGTTCTTGGACAAATATGAAAACTACCTTTTAATTAAGAACAACTCCAATCCAATGGTTGGATTTATTTTTTTGGATTCCAATTCATTTTTTGAATCTCCTAAGTAGAGTAAAATGAATAGTCATCTGGATCCAAATGCATGCTCCAACAGTTGTGGATTCATTTTCTGGCTCATCTCTTCTAGCTCCCAAACCAAGCACTTTAGATGTCTTGCATCTAAACTTGGATTCAAATTTTAGATCCAATTCATTTTGAACCCATCATTGGAGCAAGAGAATTTTTGCACTTGGGCTCAAAAAATGAATCTGAATCCACTTTTGAACCCACCATTGGAGTTGCTCTAAAGATGAGTTTAATCGACTCTTATTTTCAAGAAATTTGAGATGAGCTCTGATTCTTTGAGTCAATATGAAAATCTGGCCAACTAAAAATAATCTAATAAATTTTATTTTACCACTATGTGGCAATTTATGTAAATTTATTGGATCTTTTATGGAAAATAAGGTATAAACGAAAGTATTTTCAAACTAACCAGCTTTAAATCGATTTATTTAAAAAATACTGTAAATTAGTTTATTTTAGAACAAAATAACAGCAAGGGAGTAGATTTAACCTAATTTAGCCTTAGCCCCACTGTTACTTAAAATTGTAAGAATAGAATTCACAGTAACTTCTTCAAGACTGGTGCCATGTTCAAAAATCAGCACAATCTACCATTTCAATTAGACTGTTTGTTACAAGATGAGTCATTTTCCAGATAGAGATTCAATTTCAAATCTGGGTTCATAGAAATTCTTTCAATATCATGTCATTAAACAGCTTACTCTCCAAGGAAGGGTTGAGGAACAAATTCGAGAGAGAGAAAGAGAGAGTTAATTTTTTTTTTTTCCCTCATGGAATGAACATATTATACATATTACAAATTGAAGAATTTTCCATTTTTCAATAAAACTAACTTTAAAAAAATTACAGATTTCAAGTAGGGACCCTATCAACTCCAATTTTCTCTAATAAAAAGAGTAGGGAATTCACAAATATGAGACTTATAAATCTGCATCGACAACTTCCAAGAAAATTTTATGTCTTCATCTCTTTACCAACTCTACCAATTTAGAAGAAGGGCGCACGAGTGCTCTGCCGTAGGCCAAGGGCAGTGATATTAATTTCTTTGCTTTTCCTACGTAAGCTCGCTTGGTGAAGTTGTTGTAATCATTGGCTTCGATTGCATCTAAGATCTGCCGATATAGCAACAATGATGCCCATACTGGCCATCTACTCGCTGAGTTGAGCTCTGCAACGCCCTTCTCAGCCTCATCAAAGAACATCCTTGCTCGTTTTATTTGTCCCTTCATGAAACTCCGCCACTTGTCAGTCACTTGCCCACGAAATATATCGTCATCTGATAAGCCAGCGAGTGCAAGCTCATCCTGTGGGAGATATATTCTTCCCCTCCTAGAACTGGGAAAATCGAAATAAAGGTTTAAGTGCCATCATAACCATAGAAATTCACGAGTTTAAATCACATGGAAATATAAAAATTGACCCTTTTCTTCCTAAGTTTAATTGGTAATTCTGAATTGTAAGAACCTTACTCTTCTCCGACGTCTCTGAGTATGTTAGTGAGCTGATTAGCAATTCCAAGGGCTAATGCAGCATTGTAAACACTCTCCGTTGATGCCTTCGATTCTGGTGCAATCCCCATTACTGGAACACTCATTAGCCCCACTGTCCCAGCAACATAATAGCAGTATAGGTAGAGCTCATCAAAGTTCTTGTATCTTGATTTTCTCAAGTCTAGCCTCATTCCTTCGATCATATCCATAAATGGCTGTTCAAAGAGAAAATTTTAAGTTGTTTCAAATTGTGTCATCCTAGCACTAAAATAGATACGTATATACATCTAAGTATGTCCATATATATACACACATAATTACATAGGCAAAAGCAAGGAATGTGTGACACAGGCTGTTATGTAAGCATGTAGCTGAAATGCGAGAGGGTACCTGTATATCAACAGGGTACTTTGAAACAGTATCAGATAAAGCAGCATCATACATATCATAAGGGCGCCCTTCAAATAGATCAGTTAACCTTTTTTCCCATCTGTCCAAAGCCTTGGGGGTAATGTGTGAGGCATTAGGTCCATCCACAAGCTCGTCGGTCCTTCTGCACCATACTGCAGGATAGAAGACATCATTCAGTTACCGCTACAAATCATATGTTAATCACTACAGTTTGTTACTGTGCACTATATCTAAAAAAGAAGTGCAGTAAACTCAACAGCCTAAGATATTTACAGTGTTGAAAATCATCTTGAAAGTTTACATAAACTTCCTGATGATTATGTCGAACACATTATATTCATTTGAAAAAACTAGTGATCAGGAGTTAAAGAGCTCTTTGGTTTCCAGATCATCACCCTATAATGACAGAAGCAGGACCAATTTTTATAAATCAAAATATAACTTGCAACGGTTTATAGATAGCCACAGAGGGCATGGGCATTGGATATCTAATCAATATGAAATCATAACATATTGTTTTCAGTAGCATTTGAAGGCACAAAGTTGCTGCACAGAGTAGAATTGTTAACAGAAAACAGAATCATCACAATAACGGTAATATAATCATTTAATGAAATACTAAACATAATCTTCACCATTTTTGCACGAGGGAGCATTTGGACATACCATGAAAAATGGATCAATTCATTGTGTTTTACATACATTTTGACACTCTAGTTTGTGGTGGAATATGAGGACGACTTCATAAAACTAGAAATGACATGATTTATCGAAACAATGAATTCAATCATTTATAGAATATATTAAGACAAACTAATAAACCCTAAAAAATGCAATGAAAAACACAATGGATATTCAACTTTCACTGGGATGTCTACAGCTGAAACACCCCGTAAGTGCATGTGAAACAAATTCCTCATTTCAAAATGCTACTAGAAAGGAAAGACTCATATCAAATGCCACCCTAAATAAACAAAATGCCCACCAAAACTGGCAAAAGTTGGACTGCCTGCAGAAGTAACATGGAGCAAAAATATGACATAATTAAATCTACATGTTGAACAAATTTTCCACATACCGTATATTGCCCAGACAGCTCTTCGCCGCTCTGCAGTCATGAGTAATGTTCCTAAATACAGCAAGGAAAATGTTCAATTGGGCAATGCTTTGTTGATCAATAGAATAACAAAATAAGAAAAGAAAAATGCATCTTGTTATAATTACTAACAACACAAATTAATGTTTAAAATTCGTAATTAAGTTCAAGAGTTAAAACAATTATGAATATGCTGTCCCTCTAGGCATGTTATTTTGAGCATATTCCAACTACAGGCAAATGAAAAAGTTGAAATATTACCATGAGCAAAATGCATCTTGTTATAATTACTAACAGCACGAATTCTTGTTTAAAATTTGTAATTAAGTTCAAGAGATAGAACAAATATGAAGATGGTCTCCCTCTAGGAATGTAATTTTAGCATACAGTAATGCTATATATCCCAAAAAATTGACCCCAAAAACCATCCCAAATCAATCCTAACCTTCATTTATTATCAATTAAAGAATTTACTAAAAAAGAGAAGGGTTAGATCAACTGCCACATCATTTGGGATACACTTTTGGGACAACATTTTTGGGAGACATAGCATTTTCCTTTGAGCATATTCCAACTACAGACAAATGAAAAAGTTGAAATACTACCAATGTCCAAAATTTTAGATTTTATCGGATAACTTGAAATTATTATCATTATTATTATTATTACTATTATTATTATTATCTAATTCCAAATCTCTTAGCCTCAAATGAAGAGTAAATTAATAAATAGGTAACATGTAAAAATTACTGTAGAATTTACAAAGTAACTCTGCATTTTTTTCCCAATATATATTACAACTTGATGTTAAAAATTTAGAATATTCGTTTTAGTACCACAAGAATGTCACCCTTCAAATCATCTCCGCTTAGCTGCTAACAACAGAAAGGAAATTTTAAAAAATAACAACAATTGGAATCCTACGACTATATGGGGCTTTAATGGCTGCTATGAGGTTCGAAATTTTCCTCTCTTTTCCTCCATTTTATCAGCAACCAAACGACCCAATAGTGGAAGTAAAGGAAAAATAACAGGGAGAAGTAGTCATTGAAACCCAGATATAAACTTTTGAGAAACGAAATATATCAAATAATCATTCCAATGCATGTCTAGATCTAATATAGAAACTTGAAACTACCCATAAAATTTCTAGAACCCAAATAAAAGAATAACCAAACTATTTAATAAGAGGAAAAATGGGATCCCAGTAAATACATATATACACGTCTAGAGAGAGAGAGAGAGAGGGCGAAAGAGGCAGTACCCAAGTAAAATGTCTTCGCATACTCAGCACAGACCTCACCGCACCGATCATAAGCCTCATTCAAGAGATCCCAATTTGAAGTAGCATCAGAATCACCTCTTTTCAAATCCATAGTTGTCTCCCTCTTGGGTTCTCTCACTAGAGCTGCTTGCTTCAGCACCACTTCATAGACCCTCTCTTCTGAAGATCTTGATGGGTTTGCAACTGCACTTGCTATAGCTGAGACCCCTGTTGAGAATTTGAGTTTTGGGCAGAGTATTGATGACCTCCTCCTGCTGCCATTTCTGGGTAAGAAACTGAGCAGAGAGCTCACATTTTCTTTGGGACAGACCACCCAAAGAAGAACACAGGACATTTCAAAATTGTAGCGCCTTATCTCACAGACTCTTTTGCTATGTTTAATGGGCACTTCTCAGACTAGCAAATTGAATGGAGAGAGAGAGAGAGAGAGAGGGGTGATTGAGGTTTAAGAATTCCGAAAAGCGTTTATCGTGTTGGCAAAATGGGTACCAGCAGTTTACATACCCTTTTTATTGGATGTTTTTGAAAGTGCATGATACCATCGTCACTTTGGGAATATGCTCCCTCTCACTCTCTCTCTCTCTCTCGTCCGACGCTGGGAAAGGTGTGGTGTGTATAGTTTTGCACCAACTTCACTTGCAAACGATTATATCTTTTGGTCAAGCCAAAAAAGGAAGCAGAAAATACAGTATCATTTTGACATTTTACCGTTGCTTCTGATTCCAAGTTTGTAAATAATAAGGATAGGAGAGGATCGCGCTTCAGAAATAGGTCTTAAGTTGGAATCTTCCTCTCGAGTTCAAATTTTCATTATCATTTTTTTTAAAAGGCATTTTACTTTAATATTGTTGAGATTTCAATCAATTACGTAAATGAAGTTCACATTAAAATAATTATGGAAATGAAGCTCCGTACATGAAAATGGATATTTTTGTCATTTTAACAGGAAAAAAAATTTGAATTTCATTTCAAAATTTTCATATAATTAATCACTATTTTTATAAGTAGTCAGCAACAATATGAATAATCACCGATCACCAACAATATGGAAATGGACATTTTTTGCCATTTTAATAGGAAAAAATTTTGAATTTCATTTCAAAATTTTCATATAATTAATCACCAGTTTTATAAATAGTCAACAACAATCTGAATAATCATCAATCACCAACAATATGAAGAATCACCAAATTTACACAAAATCACCGATTACCATATTTTCTAATAGTTTTCATTTTTGTTAACAATCATCAATCACTAATTACTGTCTGTACAGGTCATTTCAAAAAATTTTAACATCAAATTATGTCCCCACTTGCCCTATCAAACATTAAATGCATACATGATATGCATAATAACCAAAAATACATATAATCACCGAACTGTTATACAATCACCAATCACCAAAATTACACATAAGACCAAAAAGGTACAAAATCACCAATTTACAAATTTTATGTATAAGAACAAAAAATGTGTTATCGCCAATTTTCATTAAATCACCAAATTTGTATTGAATCACCGTTTCACAAAATGGGAGTTTGGACACGCAAAACTGGAGTAAGAAGGCAAT
>JAESVK010000258.1:168771-184523 GCA_017140935.1 Hamamelis virginiana
GATTTGACTATTCATAAAATTGTGATTTTCAACAAAATTGATAACTGTATAAAAATTGGGGATTGGTGATCTTTAACAAATTTGGGAATTCCTCTTCAAAATGGTTATTATGTGTTCTTAAAGGTATTTTCGTCATAAAATTATATTTCTGTTTATTTCAATGTAAGCTTCATTTTCGTAATTGATTGAAATCTCAGCAATATTGAGGTAAAATGCCCTTTAAAAATAATAATAATAATAATGGGAAATTGGTGAGAGGTCTTACTTAAGAAAAGTTCAATGCCAAAAGTCCTCCTAATATTTCTTTTCTTCATAAGGTCCTATTTAAGAATAATTTCATGCAAAATGTCCTAATCTTTTAAAAATATTTTTCAAAATGGCGAAACCACCCTTGGGTGTATTTTCATCGTACTAGTTCATTTTCAATGTCCTATTTTCACTGCCCATGGTGTATTTTCATTGTCCCAGTTATATTTTCAATGTCCTATTTTCATTGTCATGGGTGTGTTTTCACGGTGTTTTTTTTTTTTTTGGTACTTTCACTATTGTTTTTTTTTTCCACTGCAGTTTTTTGTTTTTTCACTGTGTCCTCTCTCTCAATTGTTACTGTTGTGAAAACACACTTAGAATAACAATTATTTAATGCAACATAGTGAAAACAACTAAACTCATTGAAAGCCCAACACAATGAAGTATAGATATTGTTATAGAAAAAATAGTCATTCAATCAATGTAATTTTGTTTTTGACATACATGACATGATATGAACAAGAAAAAATCTAATTCATTAATCGATTTTCAAAATACTCATCAGTTAAAATTTCAAATTAAAATCCAATATAGTTGGCTATAGTCTAACCCCAATGTCATTTTTACTGTGTCATGCACCCATGATACATATAGATTAACAGGTCCCAGACACTTGGCCCTATGAAGTTTGTGATGAGTCATGTTTTGTATTTGAAAGACTGATTTTTGGACCATTTTGTTTAAGAAGAGAGAGTGCAAATTCTATCTAATTAACTATTGAATTAAAAATTATCCTTCTGTTAGTATAAAGGAAAACATATTTCTCTCAAAAGAAACATGGTCAATTGTTAGGCCATTTAAAAGGAAATAAGGTGGAAAATTGGTGCATAATCATGGTGATTTAACTCTCTATAGGCCGCAAATAGACACAGTGAAAACGCCCAATTTTTATCAAAATCTTCAATAGCACGGTGAAAACACTATTCTAATGCCACAGTGATGAGAAAAAGAAGAAGAAGAGAGGAACAAAACACTGTTCTCATCCATACCATAATGAAAACACTGCTCTGATCCATACCACCAAGCCTCAACCAACCAAAATCACATATCATAGAGATGCGACATCTCCGGTGTTGGTCCTATAGACCTCGCGGCACAGCGAGACTCGAAGGATCTTGGAGTTCGCCGGAAAGAGCTTCTGGACTATCAAGTGCTTCTCGACTGTCCAGCTTGTCAACGGAATCCAATAGAGGAGGAGAAAGAAGCGAAGAGGACAATACGGTGCAGATCTAGCAATTCAACATGAAGACTGACTGTAACACCCCAATCTGACTATTGTACCGACCCTCCCAGGTAGGTCGACACATGTCAAATGAAGGTACAACCTATCTTGCTCATAAGCGTTTCCATACTCAGGAGAGAAAATAATAAATTTAACAAACATATCATGAAATGGAATGTGAATACAATATGACCCAAACGAGTAATACATACAGTAAATACCATGGTATAGTAACATAAATGCGAACGACCCTGCCATATAGGTAAATATTAGTCATGAAATGAATAGAGTAATGTTCGAGAGTTCCACAACTCTGATAAACTACATACTCCAATGCACAAGTGCCCAGAATTCCGCCAGGCCCACCAACACAGATGGAGGAGCCCTACAGGCGAACCACTCCTAGAACTCTGAAAATCTACTGTATAAAACACGGCATGAGCTTTGAATGCCCAGTAAAATATTATCTCAACTAACAATAATAATACAGATGCATGAATTATTTAAGTAATCAAATAGAAACAACATTTCTCAAAACAGTTTACTAAAAATAAGTGTGGACTTCCATATTTCAAAACCATCATTGGTTCTCATTCTTTCCATAACCTGTCATTCATTCCATTTCCATCTCACCATTTCATATCAGGCTCGCGGACGTATTACAGGGTCGCTGCATTCAGGCTAATCATCCCCTAGCTCAGCCAAGCTAAAATAACCACTACGGAGTTCTTCCTATGAAGGTAAACGCCAAGTTACCTTGTGCGATCAATTGCCAAGCCACTACGAGGCTATTCTTTCGGGTCCGCTCTAAGGCTCCACCAAGGACCATGGGCCCTTATATCTCCACTATGATACAAACCGAGCCACGATCAAAGCATTCCATTCTTATCAAGATATATTGTCAAACAAGAATAATTCATTATACATATAACGCCCTAACCTAACATCGATACTAACCCTTCCGGATAGGTCAACACGTGTCAAGATGAAGGTACAACCTGTCCTGCTCATTCATATTTCCTCACTAGAGACAAAAGATATATATATATATATACACACAGAGCTGTTATCATCAGCAAACCCTCACTTTAACTTAAAATCAGCAAATAAGGTACCACCGTTGGATCTCATCAACGGTGAAGATGAGTTCACTTAATGCACCCTTCACCCAGGTGAGCAGCTGACCCATGAGAAACCCGAACCCTTTGTGACCCACGTGAAATTTGTATCAGCTGTAATTGGGAAATCATCTCAGCCTTAGTTTTCCATAAATGGTGAATTCTTGAAATGCAGGCAAATCATCAACTTCACTCTTCTCCTCGTTTTCTGCAAACAAATAGTGAATTCAAACACTGCAATCATAAGCTGAAACAAGAAACAAATTCCACATTTCATCTTTTTGTTGGTGAAAACCTCCACATTTCACTTACCAACATTGTCGGTCTCAAGTACTAGTCCATTATGTTCTGAATCCCAACACCACGTGAATTTGGGACAATGACGGCCCATCCCAATAACAGGATTCAAGGGCAAACACTGGTGAGGCTTGAAGCTTCAGATTTGAACAAAGTTTGCACAACTCAAATGGCCCATTGACCTTCACAAATCAGTCTCGTCAAACATGTTCCTTTAGAATACTGCTCGTGATGAAGTTTATTGTACCCATGCCAAAATCCCAATAATATTGATGGAAACTGTAACTAAATTTGTGGATTCTGCAGTGATATTCTTACCCGAAGAAACCCCCGATTGGCCTAGTACAAGATTCAAATGGAGATAGAGATCGAGACTGTAGCTGAGCAGGGATAATGGTGAAAACTAGGGCTGAGATGATTTCCTAATTGCAACTTATACAAATTTCACGTGGGGCACAAAGGGTTCGGGTTTCTCACGGGTCAGCTGCTCACCCAGGTGAAAGGTGCATTAAGTGAACTCATCTTCACCATTGATGAGATCCAACGGTGGTACCTTATTTGCTGATTTTAAGTTAAAGTGAGGGTTTGCTGATGAGAACAACTCTGTATATATATATATTCAACAATATGAAATGTCATGCTCATATAATTGTCCCAAATGTCTTATACATTAATAATAAATCAAAATGTAATATTGCCAACATCCCTGGCAAGTAGGTTGTGCCATAAACAATGACAAATCTATATATATATATATATATATATATATATATATATATATATATATTCAACAATATGAAATGTCATGCTTATACAAATGTCCCAAATGTCTTATACATTAATAATAAATCAAAATATAATATTGCCAACATTCCTGGCAAGTAGGCTGTGCCATAAATAGTGACAAATCTCATAATCAAGAAAATATAAATAATACATATCTTATGAACATGCAAGTACTAATGCAGAATCTACCATGTAGCTATCCAACAACCCTCGAACAGAGGCTTGTTCCAAGCCAAACATGCAACCCCAAGTCAACCTAAAATCTGCTATATAAAAAACAGGGGTGAGCCTCGAATTGCTCAGTAGGAATAAGGTAACATCTACCAATAAAAATAATATAGTGATACATGAAATATTTTAATTTGACAGAGTTTCCATAAAGTTTATAAAACAATAAATAAAGTAGTTATAAACTTGTGTAGTCTTTTAGTGAAAAACATGTATCAAGCATTTCCATGTGTCAAAAGATCCATATCAAGTACCGCATCATAACAAACCAATAGCACATGCTTCACATATCATCCATGTCCATCGCATGTCCATCGAAACTAGGCTCGCAAACGTATTACAAGTTATTAGTTCTTGCCGAACAAGCCACCAGTACCAGCGTAACCAAAACTGACCACTACGAGGTCTAACCTCTCGAGGATACCGACTGTTACCTTGCACGGTCAAGTGTCGAGCCACTATAGGGCTATAAACTTCAGGTCCGCACTAAGGCTCCACCTAGGACCATGGGCCTTTATAAAGAAACCTCCCTATGATACAAACCGAGCCCAAAACCGTATCCAAGATACTGATATATATATCGTTCTCAAAGAACATCCCTTTCCACACTACAAGAAAAATTGCCTTTAGCGAGGGTCAACATTCCTTACTAAAATCCAATTTTGGGTTGCTAAAACCTTTAGTTAGGATTGGCCGACCTTTACTAGGCGTTACTAAAGCATATCGTGGCTAAAACCTTTATCAACGACCATGACCCTTACTAAAATAAATACTTATTTAACCAAACAGGCCATGTGTTATCCATTCTTAGTTTAATATTTTATTGAATATTTTATTTAATAAATACTTTATTTACAAATTATTTTTAGTTAATTAGTATTTAATAATATTTTAAATTTATTTTTAGTTAATTAGCTTTTTTTTAAATGAAAATTTGTAAAAAAAAGTAAGCAACTTTTAGTGCTAAGAAATGACATTTAGTTAGGGTCACCTAGTGATGCTTACTAAAAATGACTTTTAGTAAGGATTATTGGATGACCATAACTAAATGATATTACCAATTATGATATTTTGAAATTTATTAATTAAACTTTTAGCAAGGATCAATGAATAATCCTTACTAAAGGAACATTTAGCAATGATTTTTTTGACCCTTACAATGTTGGTTGCTAAAGCGAATTTTTCTTATAGTGCCATCATAAATTATGGAAAATAGTTCTCAAGGCAAGTCACATTCCAGTTACGAATACATTTTCATATCATGGCCAGTGTATATCATTTCCAAACATTTAATTCAATACAAAAATCAAGGGAACAACTGCTTAGAATATATCACAACGTTCATTTATAAATCAATTCAGAAAACCAGGCATATGTGTATGAAACCGAGAATCTCAATTATGTCTTAATAAGCAACATCACTATATGCCTTTTTAAACGTTTCCATAAAACATGTAGTGAAAGAGTATGTTCCCTAGTTTATATACACATTACGTCCCGTTCTAAATTGTTTGCCAAGAAGTATTGATAAGATCTCAAAACATTCCAATCCTGTGCCTTGATTTCATTTCATAAATATGCCACACAACTAACAGTTCTTAAATCACTATATTCCATGTATCTATTTGACAATTTAATAAACTACAGAGTTTACAAGCATTTAGGAAT
Organism: Hamamelis virginiana; assembly: GCA_017140935.1. NCBI lineage: Eukaryota > Viridiplantae > Streptophyta > Magnoliopsida > Saxifragales > Hamamelidaceae > Hamamelis > Hamamelis virginiana. Next base: position 174,400 of record JAESVK010000258.1, read on the forward strand.
AATAACATTTCCAAGGTTTTCCAAATACATATGGTTTTCAAAATAGTTATAAATCTTGCATATCATTATTAACAGTAAAAGGTTACTTATCCCTACCTCAATGCAGCGGTGTTAACCAACCCTTTGTAGCTCCACGAGCCTCCCAAATGCAATATTCATGCACCCAATGCAAGTAGTCCTCCAAAGGACCTTCCAAACTGAGAATAACAAACAAACAATGCAAAAGAAGAAATCAAAATAAAGCACAAAGGATTATAAAATCCCCAAAAGTAAACCACCTAAATCCTCAAAACCAATCGCTCTCAAACCTAAGGACTAAAAAGCCCCAAAATGCTAACCCCAAGACCTAAAGACTTCCTAAACATATTCTCAAGCATAATTAGGCGATGCATGCCCAATCCCATGGCTAAAAGCCAAGTGATTTAGGAGACAAGCCTTAGCCAAGCCAACAAATACACTAAAGGGTAAAACTGGTATTATCAAAATATCTCTCTCTCCAAAAATAATTTGACCCACAAACCTCAAAATTCAAAAACTAGGCTTCACAAGCTTTTCGTACATATAAAGAACGTTCAAAACGGAGACTGAATGCAAAGTTATGAACAAACGAAGAATTAAAGAAGAAAATGAACATTTGCCAAGCCCTATTACCGATAATGCCAGAGAGCATTATCGGTAATGTTAGCTCTTTGCCATAAGCCACCAACATGCATTATCGATAATGCATGCCTAGCATTATCGGTAATGAGCTCATCTGCAACCACTCGAGAGCTACTATGGCACTCTTCCTTCAACCAACTTTAAATCAAACCCTCCAAACTTCAAAATAAGTCTATTAAACCTTAAATCTACCCAAAAGCAAACCCAAACACACTTGATCTTCCATCAAAACCAAAAATGAAAGATCAAAAGCAAATATTCATAATGATCAAAGATCAAATCCTAAAAACAACACTCCCAAAGCTTAAATCCAGTAACCAAGAAGTTTTTTAAACCTTTGATCCATAATCCAAACTCAAAATAAAGGATTTTCCACCAAAATCAACCATAGTTTTGTTTTAAAAACCCATAAAACCTACAAAGACTTGCACGCAAAGAATAAAAGCTCAAAACTTCTCTAAATCTCATCAAAACCATGGATTCAAACCCAAAACATCTTCTAAACACCAAAATACCAAGAAAACCCCAAAACCAACCTATCATCCTTCACCAAAACCGGAAATACTCAAAGAAAAAGAGTAGAAAATTAAGCTTAACATGCATAAGCTTACCCTTTGACGGCGACAAGAAGAAATCCGGTGACCTTTTTCGATGACAAGTCCGACCACCCACTCTCCTAGCTCTCGGCCACTCTTCTCCCTCTCTTTCTAGCTTACAAGAATGTGAAGTGAAAAAGAAAAAGGGAGCTGCCCAGGTTTTAAAGAGAACTTTGGGACTTGTTTGGTATTATTGAAATTGTTTTAAAACATTTTCATTTCCAAAAATAACATAATCTTCATTTTAAATGCAAAAAATAAAGGTTTTAAAATCTGGGTTATCACAGTACAAGGCATACATATTTCAAAACATCATTTCACAAACGTATTCATCATTCAAAATGAGAATAAAACAATTATTTCATATACCATCACCATTTCAATATAAAGCATGCCACACTAAGAATCTCAAACAATTACAATTCCATGCATCATAGTTGGTTCAGTAATCATATTCAATAAGTCTCATAGTAAATATTTAAAAGGATTTCGTACTATCAATGTTAGAGAGGATATATATATTCCTACCTCAACTAAATGCAAACTCAAACTCTAAACTTTTGTTCTCCCCAAGCAATGCAACAACTAACTCGCAAAGGGATAGTCCCCAGGACTATCAGGATCTGAAAAGAAAAGAAACCAATGCATATCAAAATCTAACTTGTGCATAAGCACAGAAGAAAGTAAACAAGGCCTTATGTACCAAACCAGCCCTTAAGACCTTAAAATCCAAACACAAAAGCTTTCCCAACATGCTTAGGGATCACCCTTTAAATCTTAAGGTCAACCTCTAAATAGCCTGGAAGATATGAGCCAAAGAGTTTAAAGTATACGAAGGAAAAATGGCAAAGTTGGTATTTCAAAAATATTTCTTTTCACCTCCAACACTTGGGTAATGAGAATAGCATAGATGAAAACTAGACCTCTTAGCTTTCCGAGCATTTAAAGATCGCCTAAAACGGATTCTGGATGAAGAATTTAGAAACAAAGGAAACTGGCTGAAATAGCTAAATTAGTCAACTAATCGTCTGTGGTCAGTCGACTAATCACTATAGCTAGTCGACTAATTTGAGGTTAGTAAGCATGTTCGAAATTCTGGCTAAATTAGTCGACTAGTCAACTAGTTTTCTGTAGAAATCCAAGATGTTGAATCCAAAACTCCTCAAAACCTCCTCAAACCTCCAAATCTCAACACCAATTCTTAGATCTACCAAGAATAAACCTCAAATACACCAAATCTACCAATATTACACAAATCAAAGGATCAAATCAAGAGATCTTTCAAGATCTCTAACTTTAAAACCCATAAAACTCATTTTTGATAAACTTTAACAAAACCTACCAAAACCTTCAATCCAAATTCTCAAAACTCATACTAAACACTTACCAAATCATCCATATACCACTTACCATCATCATCATTACACAAACTCAAACTTAAACCCCAAAATTTCTTAAATAGGTTTCAAAAGAAAGATAAATGGGGAACATAACCCAAGAAAACATGTAAACGAAACAACCCTTAACTTCTCCGGCGACGGCAGCACTCCGGCGATACTCCAGCAGCACCTCCCCCCTCCCCCCTCTCTCTGTATCTCTCACTCTCCCTCCTCTCTTGGCTGTATGGAATGAATGGGAAAGGGGTGTGGGTTGTGTTTATATATACTTGGGACATAATGGGCATTACTGAAAAGATTTTTTTTTTCATAAAAATGTGATAAAATAATGGAATAAAAATACGGGTTATTACATCGAAGATGACGGCATCTCGTCTTCTTCTTCGCAGCAAATCGAAGCTTGGTCTGTAATGTTTGAAGTTGCAGACATCAACTCTATCTTTTTCTCTGCAACAGATCTTCGTCTTCTTCTCCAACTCTATCCAATGACGAGCACATCCTACTCTAGCTAGCAACGAGCAACTCTGTCGTCTTTCTCCCTCCTTTTGCATTGATTCATTCTCTCTCCTCCCTCTGTCTTTCTTTCTCTCTCTTCTTTCTCTTTGTTTCTATCTATATCTGCAACAGTAAATATATTTTAACTAAATATAAAACATGTATGGGATTAGAAACTAAGGGTATTTTTGTCCTTAAGATAGTAAAAAGACTTTTGGCATAAATAAATTTTTTGCAGGACTTTTGGCATGAAACACTTCTGATGTGGGACTTCCGGCCAAATTACCCTAATAATAATTTGTGTGAATGAATTTTTTTTTTATATTAAATATTTAAGTTTGTAGGCAAATTATGTATTGCTCAAGAATTAGTATAGTCTCAAACCTGGAAAGAAGTAGATCTAGAATATCTCTTGTTTGTCAAAAAATAAAATTAAAGAAAGATAGGAATCTACAAAGTGTTTAGAAAAATAGATTAATTTAGGACTGACTCTTGTAGAAGTTGAAACTAATTCTCTAGTGTCCAAATATACTTTGCACGAGCAAAAGTAATGCTAGATGACCAAAACTTAGATCAAAATTTTCAAACCAAATGATGTGTTAGAATAACACAGTCTCGATTGTTGTACATTTCAAAAATATACAAAAATAAAATAGATGTCTTACAGACACATCATTTGGTTTAAAAAATTTGGTCCCCTTAGCATTTTTTCCAAACGAAAATACTATTCAACCACTCATTTTAACCACCCTTCATTTTTTATCGTGATGTGTCCTCCCAAGTCCAATCATGAGTGTGGATCCCATGTCTTACTAGAATATTCATAGGATAATGCATTAAGGTGGAAAATAAAATATAATTAAAATAGGTGGTTGAATAGCATTTTTATTGTACAAGTGCTAAGCTTCCCATTGATTATTTGATGCCATTCATAATTAGGCTCCTTTTGTATCTTTAGGAAGGTGCAGGGGTGGCAAGCATGGCCATGTTCGAGGCGTTGGCATGGCCACGAGCATTAGTTATCTGTCATTAATTAGTAGATAACAATCAAAGTTTGCATCTTCTTTTGAGTTTAACACTACCTTTCCTCCCTATTTTTATTATAGGTTTAATAGGTAAAAGGTCTTATTTTCTAGCATTATCATGCCTAAAATTCCCATAAAGTTTATTTCATATCATAAGTTCAATTTAGGGGATTTTTAATGCATAATGTCTTAAAATTTTGAGATTTTTTATTTAATGCCTTATCTACCCTTTCAATTAATAGATTTCTATCTCTCCTCATTTATCTTATTCCAATAACATTCCTCCCCCCTCCTCTTTGTTCTCTTTCATCTCGATCTTTTCTTTCTTTTATAGTGGTTGAAATGGCTCATCATCATACCCAGAAAGTGCTAGAGAAGTTTCCCAGCAGTACGACATTGTCTTTATCTCCTCCAACCCTCTCATCAGTTTAGTCCAATGAAATCGTATATCCATATCTGGAACCTTACTGTCATTGAAATTGTAGATCAGATCTGACGTGATGGGTTTGACAATATAAAAAATTCTCCAAAACCTTGTCACCCGTTGAAAGATATGGATCTATCCAATTACTTTTAGCACCTACCTCATTTAATTTCTCTCTCTCTCTCTCTCTCTCTCTCCTCTTTTTTTTGGGTAAATTTGAACCAAAATATCCTCATTTTCAATACACCAAAATAAATTTGGGAGTTTGCTCGGAACCGTAGGTGTTCAAGATGATAAATTTCAAAACACAAACGAAAAGTTCATTACGCAGTAAAATTCTTGAATTTCATTGTATGGACACAATAAACTTTGTGAAACTTAAAAATTATTAGAATGCCCATGCACGAACCATTTTTACCAAGAGATTTTTAGATAGAATAATTATTAGAAAATACATAATTGTAGGGACTATTTGGGAAACTTAAAAATTAATCAAGTCGGTCGAATAAGTATTTGATTCCTTTTGATTTCATCACTATTTGATAATTTTATTTTTTTATTTTCATAAATCTATCCCATCATGTTCTGAAAATAAAATATAAATACAATATTTTTAAAAGAATTATAAATTAAAGGGGAATTTGGCTAAAGGTCCTCATTTAGAAGATTTTCATGCCAAAAGTCCTCTCAAAAGATTTTTCTTCCCAAAAGTCCTTTTGGCATGAATTGGACAAAAATACCCCTCCTTCCTAACAACCTTCAACGACACCTACACCCCCAACCCCCGGGTTCACTACGTCACACCATGTAGTTCCCTACGCCGGAAACGCAGGTCACTACGCCAACGCAGGTCACTACGCCAGAAAATGCAGGTCACTACGCCGGAACCCTAAGTTCCTACGCCGGAAATGCAATTCACTGCATAAAAAAAAAAATACCAAAAAAAAATAAACTCTTTCTTTTTCCTCCATTTTCTCAACAACCAAACAAAAAATTAATTTTCCTAAATGAAAAATCTACAAAATCTTCACAAAATGGAGTTATTCAGCTTGCTTAATCTGAGCATTTCATTTATTTTTAATAGAAAAGACAACACAAAACACAATACACGTTTTTTTCTTTCGTTTTCTCATGAACCAAACAGAGAGTAAATTCTCAAAATAGATCAAATTTCCCTTTTAACAATCACATCCAATAATCTCTTTTTTGAGGTTGTGATGTTATTAAGGCATGCAATATGTGTGGAGAGAGAGAGAGAGAGAGGTTGTGATGAGAATGCGGTTAATTTGGTGATGGAGTTGTGCGAGGGCGGTGAGCTGTTCGATCGAATCGTTACGTGTGAAGTGTAGCGGTCACCCGAGCTGTTCGATTCATGGAAAGCAGCGGTCCGTCAAGTTATCGTCGGATCGCCGAATCGCATAATGCTGGCATTGTTCAAATGAAGCAATGATGCTTCACGCTGCTGATCTGCTTCTCTTATCTCTATTGAGGAGGATGATAATCGGATCGTAGAATTGTAAAACGTCGGCATTGATCGGATGAAGTACTGATCCTTCACACTGCTGATATGCTTTTCTGATCTCTGCTGATCGGTTGCTAATCTCACGACCAAATTTAGAAGCTCGTCGGCAGATCCACAACAAAAATATAATGGACTACGACCAAATCACCGCGAGAAGGTGAATATAAAGAGGGAAATTTGGATACAGTTGCAATTAGAAGCTGGAAGGTGAAGGATTTGAAGTCGAAGCGAGGTTCAACGACAAAATGAGTGAGATCTTCTCATGATCCTTATGCCCTTTAACGACAGATCTATGACGTTCACTACCAACGTTGAGGAAGATGATCAAGGTCGTAGGCAATCTAGGGATGGCTATGGTAGAAAGCAGCGTTGTCGGTGGTCGACGAGGTCACCAGCCATGGCTGAACGTTTTCAGAAGACGAAGAAGAAGAAAAAGAAGAAGATGAGACGGTGGGGAAAGGGCAATTCTGCCTTAAATAAATGAATTTCTTTTTTAAAAGGACCTTAAGCAGTAAATATGTTAAAAATAGGACTTTTGAACTAAAAAATCTTATAAGAGGACTTTAGCAAATAAATTAGTTTAGGATAGGACTTTTGGCAAAATATCTGTAAATTTTAATTTATTTGAAATCTAAATAATATTTAGAGGGTAGATGTTTTCAAAATTCTCAAGAGAATAACTCACTAATTTGGTTCAATTAAATTTCAAAATTGCATGAAGCGCCCTATCATCTGGACTCGGCTCCCAGTTTCCCATGGTCACCAGTCATGTATCACACATGGATGTATCATGTGAGAAGCGTTGGAAATAGCTTACTCAGATTTAACATGGAAGCCAAAAGTTGTTGACAATGATGAATATGCCCACATTATGAAAAATTCCTTAGCCAAAAAATAGGATAATTTAATATTATTATTTAATTGCCATAAATTATTAACTAATAAAGTTTTTTTTTTTTTTTTTTTTAATCGATAAAGGAGCATCCCAATCTTTGATTAAACTAACATCCTTAAGCTCCAACCCAGACACCCATATCAAAATAAATAAATAAAATAAAAGGAGCAAATAAAAACTAAGAAAGTAATTTTTGGAGAGAGACATAGTTGGTGGTGGTATTAAAATCATGAAAATAGTCTATGATAAGAATCAAACCATGGCCGCCCATCCCTCCCATTTAGATGCCATGCCTCTCTCTCTCTCTCTCTCTCTCTCTCTCTCACTACTCCAATTTTCACAATTAGTGAGGCTGAGTTTCATAGGCCATCTCCAGTGATGAGTTCAAAAATGGATTCAGATCCATTTTTTGAATCCAAGATGCAAAACATCTTGCTCCAATAAAAGGAGATTCAAAACTAAATCCGAAATCTATTGGATCTAAAAGTTAATCCAAATTTGGATCCTATTTTGGGTGGACTCATTTTTCTCCAAGACCCGTAAAAGTGTATAGAATTAAACTTGTACTTGGTTTAGAGAAAAAAGAAAAATAGAGAGAGGAGCCAAAAAAAAAAAGGATTGTATTGTACTCTTGGAGCCCTTAGATTCAAATGGGTATGCAATTAATTGTAAACCGATCCAAAAAATAGATTTGGATCCAACCATTGGAGTTGCTCTTACTAGAAAAAGAGAAATATATTTTATTTAAGATCTTTGATGTTTCTTGTTAGTCCATTCTTTAATAATTTAAATTTTTAAATGAGATGATAAATTAATACGATATTAACATTGGAAATTTCGTGTTCAAATTATTCTTTAGGTTTGTATTTTTCTATACTTGTACAATATTTGTTCGTGGAAGGCTTTTTTTTTTTTTTTTTTGCTAAAAAGGGGCACGTGCAAGAAGGATGTTAAGTGTGTTTAGCCCTTTACTATGCATAATTAGTCCATCTAGCTCTAATTGTTTATACTTTTAAATAAATTAATAATACCACGAAGACTAAATCTTATATTCTATATGATATTATCATATTAGCAAAGAAATAAAGGAGGAATTACAGTTTGAACCCCGTCCTCAACTGTCATCGATTTATATATTGCATCCTTATAGTTTTAATTGCAACACATTGACTATCAATAGTTTTAATTTGTGAGACTACATTTAACACCCTTCTCTATTAGCCATTGGTTTCTTTGACAGAAAAATGATCTTAAGCTTGTTATTTTTTTATGCAATATTTATCCTGAATTACTGATGTGTCTATAAGTACATTGGTAAAGTTTTATAATTTTTCTCATTGTATTTTATTTATTATGAATTTTATTTACTATATGAAGAAAGTAATTCATAAAAATTAAAATATATTAAGAAAAATCATGAAATTCCACCGATATGTTTATAGATACATTTTCAATTAATTAGGATAAATATTGCATAAGAAAATAATAAGCTTAACATTATTTTTCAGTCAAATAAACAAATAACTACTGATAGAAGGGTGCAAAATGTCACAAATCAAAACTATAAGGGTCAATGTATTGTAATTAAATCCAGTAGGATGCAAAGTGTAAATCGGTGATAATTGAGAAAGAGCAAAACTATAATTTCTTTTAAAAAAAAATAAAGAAACTGCCTTCCATATATGCACCAATATTACTTTAATTTGATAAGTGGAGGTCACTTGGAAACCTTTTAAATATTATGAGGGAGAAATGATTCAAAAGTTTCGAAGATTTTTTATTCTTCTATAAGGTTTAAACCATATGATTTTATTTCATTATGTTCCTAAAATTTTAGTTAATAGTTCATCAAGGCCAAATCTGTTTTATAAAAAGATAAGAATTGCCCTTCAACCACTTCCTTATCGATGGATTTGGCTGCAAATCTACTCCAATTCCAACCATTGATATATTATATTATGCCAAAAAGAATGATAAATTTATATATTGATTATCTAGTTCTTTTCATGTAATACAAATTGTAAAAGGTGCTTTTGGGCCCACCTGTTCGAATGATAGTGCCTTCACCTGCTGATCAGCACATGTACGCTGCATTTTACTCTGCCTCCACGCCAAACGCCAACGTTATCTTTGTAAGCAAGTGGGCGTGTGATTGCCGTTTGCCACTGAAGTTGTGCGGAATGAATTCGCTAGATTCATTTACACACATGATATTCATAAGTAGAATATCTAATTTAATAATTAATTTTTATAATGAATTTGCACCGACCGGCAATGTCGCTCTCTGGTTGGGAGGAGATGGAAAGAGACACAGCCACATGGGATAGAGAGACAGGGGGCTGAGAGAGAAGGAAAGGGAGACAGCCAGCTTTTTGGTGGCCTTGTTTCTTATGTAAAAATATCTTTATTCTAAACCATTGGATGGCTTGTTTTGAAATCAACGGTGAGATCTTTGATGGACCGTATTTTCATTTACGGACTGGATCCTAATGGATCATTTCTATATATATATGCTAATTGCATTGGAACTGATTAATGGGTGGGTTGTGGGTCCTACATTTTTAGGCAGCATTGCATTGGTTAAAAGTTAGAAGTTAAAACAATGGAAGCCAAGGGGATCTATATTACGTGTAAAACTCAAAATCTTGGTGTCGTCCATTCATGTTTCAATCGTGGACTCCGTATGAGCCTTATGTTTCTGTCAATTAAGTCCGTCCATTCACCGCTTTGATGGACTGGTAAATCACAGACCACCTCCCTTGCATATGAATTCACGTGGTATTATGAACATGGGGTTGTTATGCTCTTGGCTCTTGCTAAGAAAATTCTCAGTCGCAACTGGACGCCACTCGTTTAGATATATTTTAAAATTCATGAAAAAAGTTTGTAATTTTTTTTAAATAATCATATATATATATATATATATATATATATACACACACACAATAAGTCCCGTTCCTGTGAGGACTTCCTAACTTATATGAGGATTTGGCCTTTTGGCCAATATAAAATGGATATTTTGAAAAAATGACCGTTGGATTTAATATTTTTTCTTACATATGAGTGGCATGCCAAAAATCATAGTGATCGGACCACTAGTTTCTTAAATA
>JAESVK010000258.1:232999-245803 GCA_017140935.1 Hamamelis virginiana
TCCAATTGAAAATCTTTTTCAAAGATATTTCAAGAAAACAAATCATATTGAGAGGAATTTCATTCCAAAGTAAAAATCTATTAAAACATTTCAAATCTTTTTGAAAATCAATTAACAATCAAATCTTTCCTAAAAAATCATATTTATTTCATAAATATTGCATCAAAATTCTTTTTATAAAAATATCTCGAAGGTTGACATCTCAAATCAAATAAAACGCACAAATCTGATGGCAATCTTTACAACAAAGGAAATTCCTAGGGAAGGTCAAGTGACCTTCCTAGCCTAGGGTCTCTAACTAGCCCTAAAGTTAATCTAAAAACCCTAAAATACTAATGCAATGCATGCTGAAATTTAAACAAATAAGCATGTAATTAATTCTAAAAATGCATGAAAATGCTCCTAAATGCACACTAATTAATCTATGTGAACCTAAGCATATTCCTAAGTTGGATTTGGCCCTAAAAATAATTTTTAGAATAATTTAAAGGCATAAACAAACCCGGAAAGATTTGGATACGAACTTTAAACCACTCTAAAAATCATGAAAACAAATAATAAAAATGTGAAAATGTCCTAGCATGCTTTCTACATGAATATACTATGAAACTACTAATAAAATCATGCAAAATATGGCTTAAAAATGTTAATTAAGCCACTTTAAAGTATGTATTCAAATCTGGACAGATTTGAATACATATTTTAAGTAGCTTAAAAATCATCTTTAATCCATAATAAAGCCAAATAAACACCCTAGCATACAATCTAATATGCTATACTAAATTACCATGCAAAAAGTATAAGAAAAACTAGCAACAAATATGCTTTAAACAACTATTTTAAACACAAGGGGAGGATCTTACCTTCGCACGCTCCCTCGTACACAATTTATATATTCAATCCATCAAATCCATATCAAGTGTTCAAATAATCATAAAAAGCACAATCAAAAAGACTCAAGACTCTTTACATGTCAAAATACACATTAGCGTACTCATATTACCATTAAAATCACGAATCATTTATCATGGGATTCGAATAATAACATGAATATATTAACCTTTATTCTAAACATGCTCGCATACATGAAATAATAACAACGGACTCATCCTAAACATAAATCATAACAAAAACTAACCCTAACATGCATACACACATGAAATCACAAGAAACTAACCCTAACATGCATACTCACATAAAATAATAATAAAACTACGACTAATCATGCATACGTACATAGAATAACAAGAAAACTAACCCTACTCATGCATACATACATAAACTCACAATAAAACTCACTAATCCTAAACATGCATATTAACATAAAATAACAACAAATCTAATCCTACTCATGCATACATACATAAAATCACGATAAAACTCACTAATCCTAAACATGCATATTAACATAAAAGAATAACAAAACTAATCCTAAACCTATTTAACCACATAAAATCATAATAAAAATGTAACCCTAATCATGATTGCTAAACATAAAATAATAAGAAAACCTAACCCTAACATGCATATGACATAAAATAATGAATAAAACTAAATCCTATCATATTAAACATGCTCATAGTAGAAAGAAAAGAGAAGAGAGAATTCATATCATATGAAAATCTAGAGGACTTACAACATAGCCTCATCAATTTACACAAGAAATCATGAAGAAATGAAGGTCAAGGTTAAGGGTTTACCCTTCGATCTCCTTCTTAGCTAGCCTCCTCCAAGCCCTTAGCCTTTTCTTCTTACTCCTTCAATGGTGTAAGAGTGAAGAGCCTCCAAAAAGCTGTAGCCTCCTCTCTCAAAAACCCTAAAATCCTTCCCTCCTGAACCTCTATAGTGCAGTATATATAGAGCTAGGGTTAAAAGCATTGAATGGCTAGGATTAATCTCTTTAAAAAATGATCCTAAGGCTTAGAATGAGTCTCTCTAGGGTTTGAAGGCTGAAATCCTACGCATTTGAGCCAAAAAAATCAAATCAAATCGGCCAAAATAAGTCAAAATCTCAAAAATGGCAAAATTGGCTCGAGTAAGCTGGTGGCCGTCCTAGGCATGGACGGTTGGCCGTCCTAGCTGGACGGTTGGCCGTCCTAGCTAGGACGGTCACCATGCTGACCTTCCCAATTTGGTTCCCAAATTTTTAGGGTTTGCATAATTTGGCCATATCTTGGTCAAATCTGATCCAAATTCGATGGTTCAGGGCTCAAAACGACCGTGCTTTGATCCTCCACATTTTTAGAATGTTTTTGGGTTAAAATCAATTGACCATGGTCAAGGGTTTTAGCAAAAAGCTAGCCAATTGACCCGGTTGTGCCAAAATTGGTCAAATGACCATTCTCTGTTTTATAAAATTGATCAATTAGGCTTGCACCACTTCTAAAAACATGGTTTCAACATGAAATTGGCACTTAACAACATGTTTTGAAAATCTTTTGTTTTGGTGAAAACGACCAATTCACGGTCAATTTGATCGAAACCCTAATTCGGCTCATCCTTACCCGTGGGATCGATTTTGGGAGAATCCATCCTAACCATTCAAAGACTCAATTGACATACCAAATTCACTCCCCACATCCATATAAACCTCATGAAACAATCCGTTTCGAATTCGGAGGTCATTCGGAAATTATACGAGAAAAATGACGAAAATGCCCTTCAAGTCGCAAAAACCCTAATTACCTATCGAGCTCTCATCAGAATGCCATGAAAATTTACAGGGATGTTCTAAAACACCTCAAAAGTCAAATGCAATACAAATGGGTTGATTCAAATCCAAATGTACACATGAAATAATGAATTGTCCTTTTCCTCAGCAAAGGGCAATTTGGTCAATTTGGTCTTTACAAGGCCAATTCCTCACCCAATGATCAGCTATCCTAGTTGATCATTTGCATGGATATATGGTAGAAATAAATGGTAAAAATGGGGTGTCCACACCTTCCTAGCCTAGGGTCTCTATCTAGCCCTAAAGTTAATCTAAAAACCCTAACATACTAATGCAAATGCATGCTGTAATTTAACTAAATTAATCAAACATTCACAAAATCAATTCTAATCATGCATGAAAATGTTCCTAAATGCATACTAATCAAACTATGTGATCCTAAACATATTTCTAAGTTAGATTTAGCCCTAAAATAATTTTTAAAAGTGATTTAAGGGCATAAATAAATCCGGACAGATTTGAATATGAACCTTTAACCACTCTAAAAATCATGAAAACAAAGAATAAAAATGTGAAGATGACCTATCATGCTTTCTACATGAATATACTATAAAAAAACTATAAAAATCATGCAAAAATATGGCTTAAAAATGTTAATTAAACCACTTCAAAGCATATATTCAAATCTGGACAGATTTGAATACATGTTCCAAATGGCTTAAAAAAAAAACATTGTTAATTCATAAAAAATGGCAAATAAAAACCCTAGCATACAATCTAACATGCTATACTAAATTACCATGCAAAATGTATAAGAAAACTAACAACGAATATGCTTTAAATAATTATTTTAAACACAAGGGGAGGATCTTACCTTCGCACGCTCCCTCGTACACAATTTATATATTCAATCCATCGAATCCATATCAAGTGTTCAAATAATCATAAAAAACAGAAACAAAAAGACTCAAGACTCTTCACATGTCAAAATACACATTAACGTACTCATATTACCATTATAATCACCAATCAATTATCATGAGATTCAAATAACAACATGAATATATTAACTTTTACTCTAAACATGCTCGCATACATGAAATAATAACAACGGACTCATCCTAAACATAAAATCATAACAAAAACTAACCCTAGCATGCTTACACACATAAAATCACAAGAAACTAACCCTAACATGCATACTCACATAAAATAATAATAAAACTACTTCTAATCATGCATACGTACATAAAATAACAAGAAAACTAACCCTAACATGCACACTCACATAGAATAATGATAAAACTACATTAACCCTAAACATGCATTCTAACATAAAATCTCGATAAAATTAACCAACCCTAGACATACATGCTAACATAAAATCATAACAAAAATTAAACCTAATCATGCATGCACACAAAAAATAACAATAAAAGACAACCCTAATCATGCTTGCTAATATATAATCAAAATAAAACCAATCCTATTCATGATGAACATACTATTATCCTATATTAAAACTACATCCTATTCTAATCATGCATAAACAAATAAGAAACTACCCTAACATGTTAAACATTCTCATAGTAAAAAGAAAAAGATGATCCATCTCATATGAGAATGAAGAGAACTTACATCATAGCATCACAGATTTATGTAAGAACTTAAGAAACAAGAATGAGGTTGAGAATTTACCCTTCTCCCTCCTTCTTGGCTAGCCTCCTCCAAGCTCTTAGCCTTCGATCCTTGCCCCTTCAATGGTGTAGAGATGAAGAGCTAAAAATCTGTAGCCTCCTTCTCCAAAACCCTAAAAATCTCCTCCTCTCTCTTGAACCTCCTTCCTCTAACTCTATAATGAGGCATATATAGAGTTAGGGTTTAAAACCTTGAATGGCTAGGATTAATTCCTCTAAAAAACGATCCTAGGACTTAGAACCAATCCTCCTAGGGTTTGCAAGCTGAACCAAGTTCGAATTATATTCAAAAAATCGAACCAAATCGGCCAAAATGGGTGGGGGAGCCTCAAACTTTCCAAATACACAAAATCTGATCGAGCATGCTGGTGGCCGTCCTAGGCCTGGACGGTTGGCCGTCCTAGCTGGACGGTTGGCCGTCCTAGCTAGGACGGTCACCATGCTGACTTTCCCAATTTTGTTCCCAAAATTTTAGGGTTTTCGAATTTTGGTCATATTTTGGTCAAATTTGATCCAAATCCGATGGTTCAGGGCTCAAAACGACCGTGTTTTGATCCTCCACATTTTTAGAATGTTTTTGGGTTAAAATCAATTGACCATGGTCAAGGGTTTTAGCAAAAAGCTAGCCAATCGACCCGGTTGTGCCAAAATTGGCCATATGACAATTCCTTGTTTTGTAAAATTAATCAATGAGGCTTGCACCACTTCTAAAAACATGGTTTCAACATGAAATTGGTACTTAACAACATGTTTTGAAAATCTTTTGTTTTGGTGAAAACGACCAATTCACGGTCAATTTGATCGAAACCCTAATTCGGCTCATCCTTACCCGCGGGATCGATTTTGGGAGAATCCATCCCAACCATTCAAAGGCTCAATTGACATACCAAATTCACTCCCCACATCCATATAAACCTCATGAAACAATCCGTTTCGAATTCGGAGGTCATTCGGAAATTATACGAGAAAAAGGACGTAAATGCCCTTCAAGTCGCAAAAACCCTAATTACCTATCGAGCTCTCATCAGAATGCCATGAAAATTTACAGGGATGTTCTAAAACACCTCAAAAGTCAAATGCAATACAAATGGGTTGATTCCAATCCAAATGTACACATGGAATAATGAATTGTCCTTTTCGTCAGCAAAGGGCAATTTGGTCAATTTGGTCTTTACAAGACCAATTCCTCACCCAATGATCAGCTATTCTAGTTGATCATTTGCATGGACATATGGTAGAAATAATTGGTAAAAATGGGGTGTCCACACTTGTATGTAAATCAAATGTCCCTATGCTTGTTCGATTCTTGGTTAGAATCATTCGATGATGGAATCATCAATTTAAAAAGTTTTATTTTGTCTTCCGCTGCGATTCCATGTTTTTCGAACGTTTCCTTTCAGAGGCCGGCTTCATTCAACCCGCGGAGCAACGGTTTATGTGTGACCTGATCCTTGACAATAAAGTGAGAAGGGTGAAATTCAAAGAAACAATTATTATCCTTTGTAAATTGTTGGACAGACAATAAAGGCTTGGTTATTTTAGGGACATGGAGGATATTAGATAAAAGAAATGAAAAGGATGGGGTTTGGAGGGTAGTAGAACCAATATGAGAAATAGCCAAACCTGAGTCGTTGCCAACACTAATTTGATCAGAACCTCGGTACTCATCATGATGAGACAAGCTAGCAATATCAGGGGTCACATGGTGAGTAGCACCCGTGTCAGGAAACCATTCTTGATATTGAGGCATGGAGTTGTAGGTGACCATGTTTGCAGTGGGCAGTCTAGTATGGGAATAGCGATGGTAGCAAGTGGTGGCAGTGTGATTTGATCCTTGACAGATTTGACAGCGAAGACGTTGTTCACTGTAAGAGTATGAATCACCAAGATAGGAACCATGGAAGCGACTATGAAAACGGCCCCCACGACCACAACCCCTGTAGCGGTTAAAGCGTCCACGACCCCAATGTGGAGAAGGGGAGGTGGAATTTCGTTGAGCAACATTGGCAGTAGGAGAGGATTCATTCGGAGCTGAGATGGCAAGCTTTCCCATAGTATTGTCGTGAATGAACTCATGGCTGAGAAGAAGACTGTGGAGCTCGGCAAAGGAAGTGGGCTCGGATTTAGCGGTAAGAGTGGTAATAAGATCTTTAGAGTCAGATCGAAGTCCTTTGAGAATGTATATATTAAGATCTGCGAGAGAGAGTGGTCGGCCAGCGGCTGTGAGTTCATCAGAATAAGATTTTGCTTCTTGGAGATATGTGGAAACTGATTTATCATCTTGAGACAGATTTTGGAGGTTCATATGGAGTCCCATGATTCGAGTATTGGAGGTCAATGCAAGAGAAGTCTCAAGAGTTTTGTAGATTTGGTGGGATGTTTCAAGACCCACAACAAGAGGAAGGACATCCTCAGAAAGAGAGGCGATGAGAAGGCTCATGATGAGCTGATCTTGATGAATCCAAGCACGTTATGCAGGGTTGGTGACCTCTTTGCCATCAAAAAGAATAGTTGGAGAAGGACACGATGGGAGCCATCAACGAATCCAATGAGATCATGTCCACGAAGATAAGGAATTAGTTGGGTTTTCCAATACAAGAAATTGGTGGAGGTTAGTTTTAAAGAGATAAAGTGATGAGCATTTTGAAGAGATGAAGGATAGGAAGAAGAAGAGGAAGATGGAGGTGTGGGCGCGGCTACTGATGAGGTTTCAGAGGAGGAGGAAGCCATGGCTCAAAATGGTTTTGGCTCTGATACCATATGAATGCAAGAGATTTTATGAATGAAATAACTACTCTCACTGATTCTATGGGTGAAGTTATAATATTTATAGACAATACACTTGTATGGTAAAAACTGAAAATTACATATAATGACACAGGAAAATATTCTATGTGTTGATAGGAAGGAATCGCCACTCTCATTTTGATGAGAGAGAATGTCAGGGTTTGTTCACAAAGATAATTCTCAGTTTGAATCTCTGGTTAGAGTGATAGGTGAACTGTGAAAAAGTTTCATCGGGTTTATCTTATTGAGATTATATTTTGTGGAACTTATAACAAGTTGTTAAGATAGGGGTTTGACTTATAACCATACTTGACTATCCTAACAGTGACATGAGGGGATGAAGGATTAAGTAACATGAAGGGTTCATTTAGTTCTGCTATTCACCCATACCTAGGGTACGTCATGATATGTTGCTAGAGATCATGACTAGTGAAAGCCTACTAATAAAGTGTTATCATTTAGGGAAAAAATAGAATTGTTCCAATTGAACCATAAAGAGAAAGTTTCTATTTATATGAGACATTAAGATGTCCCTGTCCACTACTAGGTTGGGGTGAACCCAAAGGGTCACACACAAAAGGACACAAGTGAGTTCTTTAAGTTAGGAGAGGGGTTAGTTTCTAATTTATGTAACTTATGTGGTCTCTTTGATTCATTGTTAATTAAGGAGGACTAAGTTGCAAAATTAGAAACCCTAGTATTTGCCTATAAATACAAGGGTGAGGGTGCATGGTAGCACTAAGTCCACTCAAACCTTAAATAGAAGAGAGTAATCACACTTCCACCCCTTGTGGCCGTGACCTAGAGGAGCTTTCTCCCTAGGGCCGTGATCTTTTCTCTCCCTCTTCATCTTGCTTTGCTCAAGTATTAATCAAGTGCAAGAAGCTTAAGGAGTCTTGAGTTCATGTGGATACCTTGGAGGCTTCATACACTTTGAAGCTTGATTCGAGTTCGAAGTTTCACTAAAGGCAATCAAGTAAGTTTATTTAATTTGTTAAATATATGTTCTTGGTTTATATTCATGAACCTATGCTTGTGTTTGTATCTTGGCTTGCTTTTGATTAATGGATTCAATTTTTACAAAAGTTTTATTATTCGTCTTCCGCTGCGAGTCCAATCGATCAAATCCTTTAATTTTATCCATCAAAGAAGTAGTTATTAGAAATTGAGGGAGTTAGTAGATACATTCCACTTAAACACTACCACGCATAACCCACTATCTCATAACATGGGAAAATAGCTAGTTAATATTAATTACCCACTAACCACATGGGAAATGTGGCATGTGTGGGCCACATTAGTCTCCTCATTTAGGAGACGTTTCTAGCATTCTCCCACTTGGCCCATATGACATAATAGGGTAATTAAGAACTGAAGTATGGCCATAAATATAACTACCTAATTTCCTTGTTATGGAAAAACTGTATACTTAAGCCAAAAGCCTCAATACATGAATCTTAGCGGTTATACTCTATTTAATAAGTATTTCCTTCAATGTATTACAATGTAATTGATACCCTTATGTGAGTGCTTTATATGGTATTTCTTTCTGTATGAATGAACTTCTTATAAGTCATTCAAGGTCCAACTTTATTGTCCCAATGGACATTCTGTCATCTAGAATTACTTTATGTGCACAAAAGAAATAGATAGACAAAATTTTGAACTCCATTCTGCAATACTAACCAAATAGTGTTTTCATAAAAAAGCATATCAAACATCAAAAGAACTAATAACACCCATATGATCCACATGTACTTTATACAAATTAGGCTGCAACCCTTTTGCATAGGATTTGCAATCATTAGCTCCGATCTTATGTGCTCAATGACCACTTTGTGTTCTTGAACATTTTTTTTCACAACAAAATACTTTATGTCGATGTGCTTGTTTCGACTCCCATTTTTGTTGTGCCTAGAAAAGAACACAACTGCAGAATTATCATAGTAAATCTTTAATGGCCTAGATATAGAATCCATGATTCTAAGCCCTTTGATAAAATTTCTCAACCATAATGCCTGTGTAGTAGCTTCATAGCATGCAACGAATCCTGCTTCCACAGTGGATGAAGCTGTCATTGTCTGTTTGGTGCTTTTCCAAGGTATAGCACCTCCTGCCAATAGGAAAACATATCCTGATGTAGATTTCCTAGTGTCTGGACATCTAGCAAAATCTGAATCCTAATATCCAACCACTTCTAGATGGTCAGAATGTCTATATGTGAGTATGTATTCCGTGGTTCCTTGCAAATATCGCATGACCTTCTTCGTCATCTTCCAATATTCTACACCTGGATTGCTCTGGTATCTACCTAATATTCCTACTGCAAAACTGATGCCTGGCCTTGTACACACTTGTGCATAAAGCAGACTGCCAACTGCAGATGCATAAGGAATATTTTTCATTTGTTCTTGCTCCAGAGCATTTTTCGGACATTGATTTAAACTGAATCTATCACCATTTGCAATGGGTACTACACTAGATGAACAGTCCTTCATTCTGAATCTCAACTCGTCATTGGATTGGGTAGGAGACAAGGAATTCTATGGAGACGAGCCAAGCTAGTTCCTATTGGAAGAGGATCGTTCCATGAGCTTTTAGTTTGGAGTCTTTTGAAGAATAAAGCACATTTTCTCTGTCTTTTTGTATTCTCACGTGGCCATATATGGAGCACAATATGTCAATTTTTATTCTATATAGGTGTCCCCCCTTCAAATCAATGGAGATTGTTTTGGTTTTTCCTCAATAGAAATGGCTTTATGGGAACAGAAAGCTCTCTTTCTCTCTCTCTCAACTTGAGAACACTTTCTAGGGCTTAAGTTGAAGCACTTAATTGATAGAGTTGAAATATTCTTCAGAAGTAGTAAGGACTTGAATCACATTGCAATCGCTAGAAATCAAAGGCTCGCCCTTTCAAATGTGCTCCATTTTCTTTATTTCCTAGAACATTCTTTCACACAATGACATACTTTAAAACTCTCTTTCTTCATTTTTTTTCTCTTTTTTTTTTTTTTTTTTTTGTAATTTTAGTAATCTTTTATTTATAATTCGAAGAAGTTAAGGAAAAGAAAAGAAAAAAAATGGAAAAAATACATCAAAAAATAATTTAATTATAAAAAAAAATTTACCATTTTCTTTCTGAGATTCAAATAGAGCCTAAAAACTTCTCGATGGCAGTTTCAATTTTGACTTTACTTTCTAAAAAATTATATTAGAGTACTATTCTATAAGATAGGATATAGGATTGTATAGTATTTATAAATTAATAATTAAAAAAGTAGACTTCATAAATAAGAGTTGTAAAGCTTCTCTCCATAAAATTAAGAAGTCATGCAGACTTTCCACAAAGTCTATTTTTTGTTTTTGTTTTTTCTTTTTTTTTTTCCTTTTATTCGAGGACTACAACTAAGGCCAATGAAAATATGAAAGTTAAATTTGAAAGAAACATTCCCATGAACATTATATTTAGGAGGAGAACCCAAGAGAGTAGGTCCAATTGGTAGGAGGAGAGCCCCTCCACCTTATCAATCAAGATTCGATTCTCCTGTGGAGCACTTTAGGAATTAATTTCTTAATGCACCAGGCCGATGTAGGGGAGTGCGTTCTTAAAATCGTCCAGAACGATATTTTAGTCGAAATGCGCATAAGTTGGCCCAGATACCCTAACTGTTGAAAAAAAATTATTAAGAGGAAGAAAAACTAATTGTTCCATAATAATAATAATAATAATAAAAGGGGCCATAAAAGTGATGACTACACAGTGGATAGGTGATGGACACTGTCAATCGACGTATTCATTGTCGTGCCACAAAGCTAGCCACAAATCTCCCCACTTTTTCTTTTCATTTTTCCTTCTTTCATTTTAATTATTATTATTATTGACCACTCGTAGCACACCAAAGGAGGAAGATCCTTTCAAGTGCTTTTGGTCCCAACCTTTTTTTAAATTTATTGTCAAACCTTTTGGTCCCACATTGCTTTTGTAATTTTGTGCTCTCTTATTCCTTCCATATGATGATGACGTGATTAAGGAAAGTGTTTTAATTGTACACGTGTTTTTGACTCGGATGTTTCGGCCTTTTCCAGTTTCCACAACGCAAGAACAAAGCCCCTCTACGCTCCCTCTCCCTCTCCCTCTCCCTCTCCCTCTCAACATCAATCATTTTAACTTTTGTATCTCTATAAGAATTTTATTACGAAACTACTTTGGAAATAACCTATCAAAAATAACAAAAGAAAAAAAAAAATAAGACAAATTTTTTTTAATAAAAAAAAGTAAAAATATATATATATAAATTATAGATCAAATTTCACTTTATAATACTATACTTTAAAATGAGTCAAAATAATTCAAAAAATACTAATTGGTGACACATTAAGCCCTCTGTTAGCATACTAGCCAGACCATGACACCATTAATTAATTTGATGGCCAATTGTTACTTGCAAATCTTGTAATATAAAATAAATCCTGCTAACGGGTTGGTTGAATTGGTAAGGATCGAATACTTCACTTGTAAGGTTTAGGTTCGACTCCATCTTCCAGTTGTCCCTCTTGATGGGCGATTTATAAGTCCAATGTAAGTCTTTGCTGGGACTTGCGGCTTGCCCTAGCCCTGGCCCTAGATTGGAGCAGCCTTCCTTCGCCTAAACCTTTTTCTATAAAAAATATATAATAAAATTAAAGCCTATTTTTTATCCTAAAAATTTTTAAACCCTAAGAAAAAGAAATTTGCCTTTGTAAAAATGTTAGGTACTATTTTATCCCTGAACATCTCACTCTTTTATTGTTTCTTCTCTCAATACCCTTTTGCCAACGACACTCAATTTTGCTGTAACTACTTTTAGTTTTTTGTCTTTTTCTTTTTATTTTGTTTTAATACAACGTCAGAATTGTTGCAACTGCTCGTGCCACCAACTATTCAACCACAACGCATGCTGCCCTTACAAACCTCCATCTTCCGCCATTTTCCACCTATATATATATAAACAGGAGATCCCACTAGAAAAGGGTATATATATATATATAAACAGGAGATCCCACTAGAAAAGGGAATATATATATATATATATATATATATATATATTCCCTTTTCTAGTAGATTCTGCTCCTGGGGATCTCCTGAAAAGATCCAATTGAGTTTTGAACCAAAATGTAAGACCTTGATTTTTTATTTTTTTTAGACATTTATTATTTACAAATATGAGGTGATGAGTTGCTAAATGAAATCAGTGACTAAATAAGTGGAGTTGTAATTATTAATAATGAAGTTAAAATAGCAAATCATATTTAGCATAATTTCAAATTATGGTTGGGTTTAATTGATGAAGTTCTATGGGTGGTTTTGAAGGTGAGTTAAACACTATTACTAAATTAAAAAGTTGAATTTAATTGTTAACTAAATTTGTTTGATTAATCCTAATTGGTAAATAAAACACTGCTTATTGGGTTATTGGAAGGAGTAATTAGAATAAAGTTCAAATGGGGATAATTGATATTAAATAAGGATGGTAATTGTGATATTAGCAAATTAATCAAATGTTGTCTGGGCAAGTATTGTATGCTTGGGTTAAGCCTAGCCTTATTAGCGTATTGTATCTATTGTGTAAGGCCTTAGGGCCCAAATTTAATTGGTGTTGGATTGGGTCA
>JAESVK010000258.1:245813-265587 GCA_017140935.1 Hamamelis virginiana
TGTGTAAGGCCTTAGGGCCCAAATTTAATTGGTGTTGGATTGGGTCATGTGAGACCCATTTAATTTGGATATTGGGGATTGCCAACTTTGTTTCCTAAGATTGAAAGGAAGAATTGGGCAGCAAAAATCCTAAAAGGATGCAAATTAGAAAAACCGAGTGGATTCCGATGGTAGATCCAATCAAATACAGGCACATGAAAGTAGATCCAATCTACTTTTATCTTTTTTATTCTTCCTCTCCTCTCTCTATTCAATTCTGGAGCATTTTTGTTGTTTCTTGATACTCTTTTGGTAATTTTGGCATCTAGTTTTTTTTTTTTTTTTTTTTTTTTTTTTTAAAGTTAGTTTAAAGAGAGATCGATACTGAAATTGTGATGAACGTAACAATATTGAGTTCAGATTTTTAGGGATTATGTCTGTTTAAGTGTTTTTATTAAATTTTTGTAAGTGAATTAGGTGTAAGTAGAGATGTAGTTGGTTACATACTTACATTGGTAGTTTTGATCAATTTTTGCATAAGGGTTTGAATATTGGAAGGTGTTTAAAATGTAATTTTTCGGATTTATTCGAGTTTTCACTTGTTCATAGATCAATCCAAATAATAAAGATATGTTAGTTTTTTTTTTTCCATTGATATATGGATCAAAACGTTATAGATAAGCCTTATTTGTTTTAGTGGGTATGGAAAGAAATTTATATTTATTTATTTATGCCATATTGTAACTCGCCAAGCTAGGTAGCTTAAGCAGCTAAAGACCACATTTTAATATTTTATGAAGTCTTTATTATTGTGAAGGATGAGAATCATGAG
The DNA here is from genome assembly GCA_017140935.1 of Hamamelis virginiana. NCBI lineage: Eukaryota > Viridiplantae > Streptophyta > Magnoliopsida > Saxifragales > Hamamelidaceae > Hamamelis > Hamamelis virginiana. The sequence continues at coordinate 246,625 of JAESVK010000258.1, forward strand.
TGATTTTTGTCCCTCCCTAAGAATTAGTTTGGGCCCAAACCTATGCCCAAGATGTTAGCAAAAAAAAAAATGTCATATTATCCTTAATGGTAATTTTACAAATTGATAAAATGGTAACAAAATTTTCATTAATTGGTGTGAGTAGAAAGAATTATTGTAGTGTATATAGAATCACCCTATTGTCCGACGCTTATGAAGAGAAATTTCCCAACTCTGCCCTTGACAGTATTAAGTTTAAATTAATTACAAAAAAAGGAATACAGTTTAATGGGCGAAAAACCCATTTGACAAGCCCACTTTGCTTCTTGGGCCTGTCATGGAACAATTCATTAAGGCGGTGTTTGGCATAGCTTTTGGGAGGCTTCAAAAGAACTTCCAATCCTCGAAAGTCATTTTGAAAAAAAAAAACTTGTGTTTGGCAAGTTCTTCAAAATGGACTTCTATAAAAAATCATTAATTTACTTGGAAGTTTATTTGAGAGAAGTAAAAAAAGTTTGCTTTTGAAAATCCACATTTGTAGAAAGAATAACTTCCATACTTTTTTTTTATATATATAAAAGGACTTTTAAAATATGGAATTTTGCCAAACACTATTTTTTTTTCTTATAAATGACTTTTAAAAAATTCACCCTAGGAATCACTTCTTCAAAAATGACTTCCATTTGTAGGAAGGCAGCCAAATGCCACCTAAAACCTTAATCCATTTAAAAAATAGTACTCGCTCCATCCTATAAAGATAAGTCACTTTGAATAGACACTCATATTAAGAAAAACCATCAATGCATTGATTTGTCATCTTTTCAACTTTTTCTTTCCCAAACTACCCATTCTCCTACAATTGCATGTGGTGCCATGTCAATACAATTGCATGTGGTGCCATGTCGATACAATCTTGGAATAATAATAATAAAGGGTAATAAATGAAACTTAAAAGAAATATAATTTGATTTTTCAAAATGGTCTATCATTTTATCATTTTAAGACAATCAAAAAAAGAAAGAAAGCCTAACTTTATGGGACTGTGGGAGTAAAAGGTTTTAAGAACGGGAGGATGGATATTGCCGCCCTTTCAAGTTATTTCCCTCTGCCCACATTAATTTGTCTATTTCAAGTAGGGGTGCTCACGTTCCGGTTCAACCGGTTTATAGCACTAAAAAAGAATCAAACCGTGAATCTCAGTTTGGAGAAATTTGGAACCGTAACTGACCATGGTAAGGCTTGAAATCAGCTGTTCGTGGGCGGTTTGGTGCAGTCTCGTCTGGTCGGTTGGGCCGGTTCAGCAGGCTCAGGCAAATTTTACATTTTCACATTTTTTTAGCCAAATTTTATGGATATTGAAAGACTTTTTTGGCATGGTCCTATTTTTATTCACATTTAGCAATTGAGGGCCTAATGTATGATAGAGCTAGCTGTCTTTATTGGCTCGCAAAGCTGAATTGCAAGTTTGGCATTTACCTGGGATGGTGATTGGTGACACCAAATATGAAATGAAAAACAAATATGAAGCCCACCAGTTAACAGCAGCTAACCCCATTGAATGCTCATCCAGTGGTGCAAACAACTGCAATGTTACCAATTGGCCTGCAACACAACCTGGAAAAAACAATACTTCATTCATGAATCATGCTTTTGGATGAGGATTAGAATGAAGGGTCAGTGCTTTCACAATTACACCACTCACGCGTCCATTCTCCATTCTCCATTCCCTTTTACTATTTAACTTACTTTTGTATAAATTTTATAAAAAATAAAATAATATTTTAATACCTTATACTTTCGGTCAGTTTCAGTGATCCATGATTTACCAAATGCCCAACTGTGAACCGGACCGAGAATTATAAAATTTTAATAAATCGACCGAACCGGACCGATAATGGATTAAAAACCAAACCATCCATAACGGTTTGGTCTGGTTTGGTTTGGTTTGCTGGTTTAGTTTGATTTATGTCCACCCTTAATTTCAAGTATGCGCTTATACAAAGTTCCCATTAAAGATGTTGCCTATTCGAAATATGCCATTTAACTCCTTCATCCCCCCCCATACTCCACGTCTCTTTTTAACTCCTTCGTCACCCCATCTATGCCCTGTCACTCTATTTAATTAACTATCACTTTCATAGAAATTCATAAAATAAAGCAATTTATAGTGTTTTCTTTTTCATATTAAAAGTTAATTCCCATCATTTTTTTTTTCCAAAACCCCTTGCCCCTTGGTATCAAGTGTTTATCACAGGAATATATAGCTAATTGGAAGGTTAGAAAACTAAAAAGCCTAGCTTTGACGGGAAAAATCCTTCTCCATCAGCTGATATCATGGGTTTTGTGAATGGATTGATCTAATCCAAATCAGGTTTAAAATGGATTCTTCATGTTTGTATATCTTTGTAATTTTTCTAAAACTTGGTTTCTTTTCTCTCTCTCCAAATCATAAGACAATACTAGTGATTAATTTTTTCCCATCTACTTCAAAACTTGCTAATAAACAAACAAAGCCAAAGCTAAAAGAAGGAAAAACCATGATAAACTTTTCCCAACAAACCATTAATATAAGAAGTGTCTTTTTCCTTGGAAAAAATCTTCTTCCCAAGAGTCGTTTTCTTTCAAAACAAGTATACCTAGAAAATGATTCCCAAAAAAAGAAAAGAAAAAGAAATTAATATCCTAGGAGTGGGAGTGTGTGACAAAATGATCAACTCCGGCCAACTATAAAAGGGATAAATTTAATTAAGGTGGAATCATTCATTATACAGCCCCAACTAGAAAGATAAAAGGTATACCTTTTTATGTTTAATATCCAAATTGAATGATTCTTTCTTTGAATTTAAGCATTGGGAGTTCATTGGCAGAACCCCAACCCAAATGGGGCTTTCCAATATTCTCCAGAGCTAGGTTTAGCGATAGTTATGGATTCCTACAACAATGGAACTCAACACCCTACTTATCCTATTTTGAAATGGACAGGATTTCTCATGAGAAGATAGTGTTTAGGTTTGTTGTCCCTTCGACTTGTCTTTTTTCGCTGTGCTGTCATACTCTCATTACATACTGGTACGGTCAATTCATTTTCGTGGGTGGAGTGACATCTCTGTTTCTTTCCTATTGTTAATAATTATTAAAAAAGAAAAAAAAAAATTGCATATGTTTCTAGTTGAAGTTGAACCTATCGTATTAAAAAGGATTTCGTGGGGTTTTTTTTTTTTCCCACCTAATGCAGTGTATCCTAGTCTAGCTTGGCTAAAGTTTGGAGCCTGACTAGTTACTAGGATGGACGAAATCACTCACAAATCTCATCTATCACCATAATCAAGGTACTAAAATTCGATCCCAAGACCTCGAATACATGAGGCGTGATTCTGAACACATTGATGGATTGTATTTAGTGAGATTATTAATAATTATATTACCTTTCTTAGAAGAAAAAAATGGATAAAAAATTTCATCACCTATAACATACTAATAACATAACAATTGACTGGACGTAGTTATTATATCAATACAAAAATTTTCAATTTTAAAATAAATAGTTAGATTTTTTGGGTTTTTAATCGATAAGCCCCTAGTATAGAAGTTGTATGTATACCCAAAAATCCCTCAATAAAAATAGGATTCCATATCAAAAAAAAAAAAAACCATTTTCATGGTATAGACATTGAAATTTTGTGAAGCTCGGATCACAGTTTGATTGGTTAACAGTCAATTTTTCAAATCGTTGACTCTTTGACTAGACAAGAATCATGCTAAAGAATGGCATGTTGGAAATTGATGTAAATGCTGAAAATATATAAAATAAAATAAAAACACTTATCGATTGAAGCGTGTAGATTCATTGCCATTAAGAGTAAATCGCGCCCCTCAAAGTAAATCACTCGGTACACCAGGTTCTCAAGCGGCCTACCCTCCAGGGTACAACAATCGGACTCCCACAAGTGTGCACACACAATGTGTGAGTATAGTGAACAACCCAAATAACTCCTTTACAAAAAAAGTTTGAGATAGAATTTTATAGATTGAGAAAGAGAGGAAGAATTATCGAAAAAAAATATATATATGAACTACACCAAAGTAAGTCTACAAGACAAAAGGCTTGTTTGTTATGAAATTGAAGAAATGATAAACCACTCAATTCTCTGATGAAATGGCAAAGAGATGGTTAAAACCATTTAACATGATGGTAATAAAATAATAATAATAATAAAACATTTAACAATAAACACCACAACATTTATTGCAAAATTCAACTATTGGCAAGCCTTTCATGGCTTAATAAAAGAACCAGCTGAAATGGTTTTAAGCAATAACATAAAGAATGTCATAAAAATAATATTTCCGTTTCACCTTTCCAAACTTTTTAATACTCTTCAAAGCTAATGTTTTTTTTTAATCAATTAAGTGCAAGACAGTTACAAATTTAATTATAATCTTTTCAAATTAAATTGATGAAAATGGTCAAATTATTAATTCATTCAAATTGATTTTTGAAATATATCAGAATCAAAATTTAAAGAAATAATTCTCTCAATAAAAGAAATATCAAATGATTAAAAACTTAACTATAAAAGATTTTGAATTTTGAAATATCTCTTAAATACAACAATCCCCCATATATTTCAAAATACAAAATAAAATAAAGGAGCATGAAAATCCAATTGCAACAGTGATGGTGTCTTTAGGACTATGAACCACACCTAGGATATATAAGTAGTGACCCACAAAAATCTAGTGAAATTAGAAACTTCTATGAACCAAAATTTCTTATTGTAAACCAATCGACTTTCAATCCACAAAGAATTCTCGATATCTGGGTTATTCAAATCTGGGTGGCACGAATAGGCCATGCACCATACCTGGATATTCATAAGTGCTCTAGTGAACCTGCTTAAGTTCTCAAAGGAAGCGCCCCCACTTCCACACTCGTATAAGTGGATTCATCAAATGTGCACTACAATTAAACACACCACCGAAAAAGGGCAATGATCTCCATTAAGAATTATAATTCAACATTAAAAATGCATTTTGCACTATCTACACCATAGGAAGGGATTCTTGTATCACAAAGTCAACTAGTAACTTGTTATTACCATTCCCCTCGATGTTTCACTCACTAGTTTTCTACCTAGTGGTTTTGTCAGAGGATCGGCTAAATTCAACCCTGACCTCACAAAATCAAGAAATATAACTCCATTTTCAAACAACTGTCTCACAATGTTATGTCTTAGGCGTATATGCCTACTTTTCCTATTATATGCTTTATTTCTAGCTCTAACTATAGCAACTTGGCTATCACAATGTATAGACACAGATGAAACTGGTCTCATCAAAATGGAAATATCTGCTAAAAGGTTTCTAAACCACTCAGCCTCAGTACTTGCCCTTTCTATGGCTATAAACTCGAATTCCATAGTTGACCAAGCTATGCAAGTTTGCTTGGATGATTTCCAAGATACTGCACCCCCACCAAAAGTAAAAATATATCCACTTGTAGATTTAGTCTCATCTGAATCAGAGATCCAGCTTGCATCGGTATATCTCTCAAGTACAGTAGGATAACCTATAAAGTAAACCATAATTTATAGTACCTCTCAAGTACCTACTTGAGACTCTATGTAAAGCAGTCCAGTGATTTTTATTGGGATTATGAGTATATCGACTCAATTTACTAACAGCATAAGCTATATCTGGTCGAGTGCAATTCATCAAATACATAAGACTACCAATAACTTGAGCATATTTAGTTTGAGAAACACTATGTTCTTTATTTTTCTTTAATTGAGAATTAGCATCATAAGGTGTAGACACAGGTTTACAATCAAAATGATCAAATTTTTTCAAAATTTTCTCTACATAGTGTTCTTGTGAAAGCATAATACCATTAAAAATTTTACTCATTTTAATTCCAAGAATAACATTTGCTTCACCCATGTCTTTCATATCAAAATTGGAAGCCAAAAACATTTTAGTTTCATTCACAATTTCCAGGCTAGTACCCATAATTAACATATCATCAACATACAAACAAATAATTACACCAATATTATCATTAAATTTACTTTAAACACATTTGTCTCAATCAATAATAAGATAACCATTTGATACTAACACTTTATCATATTTTTCATGCCACCGTTTAGGTGCATGTTTTAGACCATATAAAGATTTTACTAGTCTACATACTTTATGTTCATTTCTAGGAATTATATAACCTTCACGTTGATCCATATAAATTTCTTATTCGAAATCTCCATTTAAAAATGCGGTTTTTACATCCATTTGATGTATTATTAATTTATATATAGAGGCTAAAGGAATTAAAATTCTAATTGATGAAATTCTAGTTACAGGAGCAAAAGTATCAAAATAATCTATATCTTTTCTTTGTTTATATCATTTAGCAACCAATCTAGCTTTAAATTTATCAATTGACCCATCGAGTTTTAAATTTTTTTTTTAAATCCACTTGCAACCTATTGTTTTGATGCCAGGAAGTAAATCTACTAATTCCCATGTGTGATTAGACATAATTGAATCTAATTCATTTTTAATTGCTTCCTTCCAAAAAGGTGAATCAGGAGAAGTAATAGTTCCAGTATAAGTTTGGAGATCATTACCTACTAGAAAAGTATAAAAATCATATCCAAAATTTGTTTCTTTTCTACCTCTTTTACTTCTCCTAAGTTCAATTTCTAAACTACTAATTGATTCATTTTCTAATTCTTTTTTAGATTTATTAGGAATTTTTTCAATTTTAGATTTCAAAGGAAAAACATGTTCAAAAAATTCTGCCTCCTTAGTTTCTACAATAGTGTTAGGTTCCATAATATTAGTTTCACTTTTAATTACTAAGAATCTATATGCGGCACTATTATGAGCATAACCTATAAACACACAATTAAAGGTTTTAGGTCCAATTTTCCTCTTTTTAGGTTCAGGTAATAAAACTTTTGCTAAACACCCCCACACATTTAAATATTTTAAATCATGAACATAACCCTTCCATAATTCATAAGGTGTTTTTGCCAGTTTTCTTATAAGGAATTCTAACTTGAATATGACATGCCGATAAAATTGCTTCCCCCCACAAATTAAGTGGTGCTCCTGAACTAATTAACATTGCATTCATCATTTCTTTCAATGTTCTATTTTCCTTTCAGCTACTCCATTAGATTTAGGAGAACAAGATGGAGTTGTTTCATGAATTATGCCATGATCTTCACAAAACTTATTAAATGGATTACATTCATATTCTCCTCCTCTATCGAATCTTAGTCTTTTAATTTTCCTATTTAATTGATTTTCTACTTCTGCTTTATATTTTAAAAACATTTCCATTGCCTCAGCTTTTGTACTAAGTAAATATATTTTGGTATACCTTAAATAGTCATCTACAAAGGTTATATAAAACCTTTTTCCTCCTCTTGTTAAATTATTTTTCAAGTCTCCTAAGTCACTATGAATAAGTCCTAATAGTTCACTTTCTCTATGTATCGGTTTATGAGATTTTTTAGTTAATTTAGATTCTATGCATACATCACATTTTTTATTTTCATAATTAGATAAGTTATGCAATAAACCAAGTTCTTTCATTTTCTTTATATAAGAAAAATTCACATGTCCTAATCTACCATACCATATATTAATAGAATCAATCAAGTAAGTAGAAGAAGATGCATTATTATTAATAACTTCAAGTACATTCAAAATAAAAATACTTTAATTATAATAGCCCTTACCAACAAACACACCATTCTTAGTCATAATAATTTTATCGGATTCAAGAGTGACCTTAATCCCAACTTTTCCAAGTAAAGAAATTGACACTAAGTTCGAATGAACGTCTGGAACATGAAGCACATCACTTAAGGAAAGGACTTTCCCTGATGTCAGCTTGAGAAGAACCTTCCCTTTACCAATAACTGGCATGGGCCTCAAATCGCCCATGAACATATGTTCTTTGCCTACTCCCATTGGAGTGTAGGAGATAAAAGCACTTCTATTACCACAGATATGCTTGGTAGCCCCAGAGTCTACTACCCAATCCTTAGTCGTTGCTACCACATTCACCTTTGACACAACTGCAGCTATAATATCTGCTGTCTCTACCAAACTGGCATTCGGTTTGGATGTGGGATCAATTTTTCTTAACTTACACTGAGAAGCATAGTGTCCAGGTTTCCCACAAACAAAACAATAACTCTTTTTCTTGAAAGTTGGATTTTGGACCTTATAATTCTAATTAGGTTGATTAGGCTTATTATTTTGATAAGATTTATCATTCTAATAAGACCTAAAATTTTGATTAGGCCTAAAATTTGAATTATGCCTATAATTTTGTTTATTATTCTTTTAGTAGGTCCTTTAGGCTTCCCTTCAATTAGATTAGCCTTGGAAGCTAGTTCCTTGGCTTTCTCAGTCTTATCACGAACTCTATTTTTTCTTCAATGCGGATGTAAACAATCACTTCCTCAAGACTCATGTGCTTTCTTTTATGTTTAAGATTATTTTTATAGTCTTTCCATGATTCGGACAATTTCTTAATAAGAATACCCGCTAAAAATGATTCTGGAATGACTATATCCTCCTTTTTCAAGTCATTGATTAGAATGTGATAATCATGGATTTGAGATGATATATCTCTATCCTCAGTCATTTGGAAATAGACAAAATTACCTATGGCATATTTTTGATCACTGGCATCTTCTAAATCATATTTTTTAACAAGACTATCCCAAATGTCTTTAGCCGATTTATAAGAACAATAAATATCAAAAATTTCATTTGTCAAGGTACGAAGAATAGTATACCTACAAACTTTTTCCCCTTTTCCTAAGATTTTAGTTTTTCAGCATAATTTTCAGAACCTTCTACAAGCTTAGGGTTTGTTAAAATATGGGTCAAGTTCACCATGTCCAAAGTATCAAAAACTCTTTCTTGAGAGACTCTTTTTCAAAATAAATTGTTTTTATTCAAAATCAAAGTATTTTATAACATAAATCCTATTTCAAATACAATTCTTATTTTGGAGTTGTATTTCAAATAGGAATTTTAGGATTGAGAATCATTTTCAAAATTAAAATTTGTTTTTATTCAAAATATCAATTCTTTTCAAAATTAAAGTCTTTATGGTTAAAACCTATTTTGAATACAAGTCTTGTGGTAGAGTTGTATTTCAAATAGGATTTTCAAATAAGAGTTATTTTCAAAAGAGAATTGTTTAAAAAAGAATTATTTTACAAAACAAAATCTTTATAGAATAAACTTTTAAATGAGTTTGGATTATCGTACGTAAGATAAACCTTTGTGATAAGGTTTTGCATGAATGTCATTTCCTACAATAGGAGGAGTCCTATGTTAGATTAAACTACATGGATTTTAAAGCTTATTAGAAAACTAGTAAGATATGTAGGCACTAATAGAGCTCAAGTCCGCCCTAGGATACTAAGTGTCCTAGGTTTTTAGGATCTTGTTTGATTTAATTTTATTAAGTGTTTTAGTTAGCTAGGAGTTATGTGTGGATAAGATTTTAAATAGCCCAAGTGTAAACACCCCATTTTTACCTGATGGATATAGTTTGATGATTGATTCGAAGAATTGATCATTTTTGGAGAAAATGAACCTCAAAACCTGAGTTTTCCTAAAAGTACCATTTTCCTTAGCTAACTAGAGGCTATTATTTAATGTAGGTTTTTGATTCATTTTCGAGTTATTCTTTTTGCATTTAGTTCTTAGAGTGTCTAGGAAAGTTCGTATCAAATTTCATGTCATTCCAGGAGAAGCTCGATAGGTAATAAGAATATTTGTGCCTTAGAGGATAGTTTTGTTCTTTTTCACATATAATTTCCATCTGACCTCCAAATTCGTTCCAACTTGTTTCAATTGATTTGTATGGATTTTTAGAGTGTAATTAGTAAGTTTACTTAATAATGGCATGGTTTGTGACTGATTTGGCTCATAATGATCCATATGGGTCAATTGACTATCTTTAGGGTTTTGACCTAATTCGCTAAGGTTGACCGTTTTTCCAAATTAATGTTTTTCTAAACCTTAAAATGTTTTCAAAATGTTTTATAAAACATGTTTTAAGAAGTGGCATTTTATTTTATAATCAATCGATTAGTTAATTTCAAAACCCTAATTTGAGCCAAAGTGGCTCATAACGGCTAAACCTGCTTGGTTTAACCTAACTCTTTGACCATGGCTAATGAATTTTAGCCTAAAACAAAAGAAACATAAAAATTAAGTCCTTGTCATTTTGGTTTTTAAATCATCGAATTTGAAGATAAAACGAGAAAGATACACCCAAAATACAAAAACGAGTCCAAGTAAAACTGAAATTGAGGCGAGCAAACAACCATCTCTCTTATGGCCGTCCGGGCCTTGGATAGTAATCCTAAACTGATGGTTTTCCATTTTGACTCGAACTCCGAGTTTTGGGTGATTTTTTACCTTATCTTGACTCTATCCGATTTTCTTCTAGTTTTTTTGACCCAATCTAATTACTAAGACCCTTAAAAGACTTAATATGAACCCTTGGATCATTTTAATGGCATTTAATCTCGATCGTCCATGCTTGAGCCATTTTTCTATAAATAGGGACCTTAGCTTAGGGTTTTTACATTCAATCTTCAAGGGAATTCTGGAAAGCTTCAAAAAAAAAAAGCAAAGGAGGAACTCCAACAACCCTAGAGGTAAGTTTCTATTCTTTTCCTCTTTCCTTTTTATTAGTTTATTAGTTTAGAAGTATGCTAAGATTTAACTTTGATGGTTTCTAGTTTTCTTCTTCTCTTTCTTCTTTTCTTCTGATTATAAAGCATGCTTAGGTTGAAGTATAAGCATGATTAGGATGTAGTCGTGTTAAGGTTTTCATATTAGAGTTTTCATGTTAGGGTTTGCATATTAGGGTTTACATAGTAGTGTTTGCATACATAGCTTTGTTATATGATTTTATGCATGGTTTTATTATTTCATGTTAATAAGCATGTTAGTAAGCATGTTAGGGTGTTATAAAGCATGATATGATTTTCTTCTTCTTTTGTTTAGAATATAGTATGCATGATTAGGGTTTAATATTGTATATAGGAACATATTAGGGTTTATCATATGCTCGTATCTAGAATATTGTTAAAGTTTGCATGAAATGGTCCATTGTTGCATGTTTAGATATAAAATAGTGGCAATAAAAATCAATTAAGCACAACTTGTTATCCTCTTTTTAGTTTTTACACTATTACTATTTATAGACATAAAAAATTCTAAATACCAATAAAAAACTAAAGGGATTGGTATTTTGATAAACCGACCTTTGGATTAGATATCCTATTTATGTAAGTCATGAATTGGTCCATTGTTGGATGCTATGGGGATTAGGGTTTCTCAATTCTAGGTTAAAGATGAATCAATAATTTTCTACACATCTAAAATAGGCTAAAACAACCTATTTAAAATTCTAGTAAAGTTCCATAATCATGTAGGAATTGGTATAGGTCAAAACCAAACAAAAATCTGCAAAAATAGAGTTTTTTCGAATTGTCCACGAGTTGGATCGATCCTACAAAATAAGTTGGATCAATCCAAACCTTTCTGAACCTTGGATCGATCCTACTAAAAAACCCGGATCGATCCTATTTGACAGGATTTTCAGGATTTTTCAAAAAAAAATTATTTTCAACTCTATTTGACCAATTTTCATTTGTGGACCATTCATATGAACTTTGAACATGTTAAGCCACCTAAATTCATATACAAATCGAAGTTAAAGTCATTCTAAAATCACTTAAAGTCCATGAAAATTTAGGTACTAAGTCCACTTACCATCCTATAAAGAAATCGAGAGATTTTAACAACGAATCAAGCAAACTCCAATCTCGAACTTTAAATATTCTTCAAGTAAACTTGATCTTGATCTCTTCGACGCTAGATGGCTTATGGATTAAACAAAATACCTAAACCAATACAACTCGATTTGTGGTTTGGAAACCGAAATTAGTGAATGCATGAAAATAAAACCTAACATTAATGATTCACTTTGATGACAATCATGATAGTGCATAGCTGATATGAAAAAATTAAGTATGCACTTAATTCAGACCAACTTCTCATAATTAACCACAACTCTAATAAAGGTTGTGGCAATAAAAATTAATTAAGCATAACTTGATATCATCTTTTTAGTTTTTACACTATTACTATCGATTTATATATAAAAAATCTAAATACTAATAAAAAAATTAAAAGATTGGTATTTTGATAAACTGATGTTGGATTAGATACATTATTTATGTAAGTCATACATACCGAAATTCACAATGATTGTCGGTCACATTTTAAAGTATCTCAATATTAAAAATTCTATTATTTCTTAATATCTAAGTATAATAATTTTCATAATGACATTTTCAAAAACAACCATTAATTGGATGGGATGTTCCGCTTATGTAAGTCATGCATGCAAGAAATCATGTTGATCTATCGGTCAATTTTTTAAAAATGACACGTTTTTGCAAAAAAAAAAAACACGGTGAGATTATATTTGCACAATTTATATAGTTTATATGTTTTCTTAAAAACCAACCGTCTGATCTATGTGATTTTATGCATGCATAATGTATATATGTGGAATATCTTATCCAACGTTTAGTTTCTCAAAATACATATCCCATGTTGGATTTTGCAAAGCATGAGTAAGAACCTTATGCAATAACCATGTATTCGGAAGAAAAATTACTTATGTTGGTTTCATCCAAGTTGTGTATCCTATGGTTCTTATCCATATTTTACAAAACCTAACATGGGGTTGGTATTTTGTGAAACCGATTACATACACATTATGCATGCAAAAAATTACATAGATTCGACGGATGGATTTTGAGGAAACATTTAAATGTTCTAAACTATGCAAATATTATCTCACAGTTTTTTAGAAAAAATGTGGTATTTTATAAAAAAAAAAAAAAAAAAAAAACCGTTGGATCAACATAATTTTTTGCATGCATGACTTACATAAGTAGATCATCTCATCCAACGGTCATTTTTTAAAATGTCACTGTGAAAATTATTATACTTAGATATTAACAAACAATATAATTTTTAATATTGGGATATTTTAAAATCTGACCGTTGGGCCACTGTGATTTTTGGTATGTATGACTAGGGCTGCAAACCAGCCGAGCCGAGCTTTGGGTTGCTTAAGCTTGGTTTGGTCAAAAGTTTGATTATTTAAGTTCGAGCCGAGCTCAGGCCTAAATCAAATAAGCTAAGCTTTGGTATGTTTGAGCTTGACTTGTTTATTATCAAGCTTGTTCGCGAGCTAATCACGAATGACTTGATTAATTTGCAACCTTAAATTACAATAAGGGAAAGTTAAAAATTAATGTAGAAAGCTTAAAAAATGACTTCTATATACTTGGTTTATATTGGAAGTAAAAAATTAAGCAAAAAAATAAAGTCATGAATATGTTGAGCTTATTCAAGCCTAAATTATAATTTTTTATGAGTCTAAACATAAGTTTTTAATGAGCTTGTTCACGAGCCTACTAACAAACTTGTTCACGAACACAAATGAACCGAACTTAGGTGTGCTTGAGCTTGGCTTGTTTACTAAATAAACGAACTTGAGCCGAACCTTTATCGAACGCGTTTGCGAGCCGCTCATTGGGAGTCCTACGTATGACTTACATAAATACTCCCTCTATCTCATAAAGATAGTCCTCTTTTTTTTTTTTTTTTTGGTTATAAAAATATAGTCCTCTTTCAAAAAGCTACACATATTGAGAAAACTCATTAATGCATTGATTTGTGATCTTTTTTAGCTTTTCTTTTAAAAAAACACAATTCTTCTATAATTGCATGTGATGTCATGTCAAGGCATTCTTGGAATAATAAAAGATGATATAGAAAAGTTTCAAAAAATGTACTTTGACTTTTAAAAATGGACTATGATTTTAGGACAGCCAGAAAATAAAAGAAGACCTATATTTGTGGGACGAAGGAAGTAGTAAAACTAATCCAACGGTTGGTTTGATCCGTTCCGAGTTGCACCCCTAATCTAAAATAGGACCTTTGGCCAAATATTCCTATAATTACTTGGTAGAAAAAGCTTATCTTTCTTTATTCCATCTTATCCCTATTTTAGTATGGGAGCCAAACGTGGTCTAAGGACACATTTTTATTCATTCTAATATTTATTCTCGGAGACACACATGCATGTTTTTATAAAAAAATTGCATCTAATGTTTGGGACATATTTTCAAGTATTTTGGAGGGCAAATGTATAGTTTAAAAACGATTTAAATAAGTTAATTAAAAATAATATTAATATTTTTAGTTGAATTAATTTAAAATATAAAAATAATTTATTATTTTCAAATTTTCAAATTGGAAGCAAATTATTTTCCAATCCAAAGGTGGAAACGTGGAGAAAGATTATAAAAGCTGATAGGCGTTCTTTGCATTAATATGTAATGAAAAGCGAATCCTTTTTTTGCACCAGAAAAATAGAAAGACAATATCTTTTTACTCCTTCGAGTATATAACAAAAAGTACACTCGCTACGTCTGAGTAATCGTATGGTCTGTATCGCTTTTAGGGGGCAATTTCGTAGTTCCGGCGCTTTAAACTGACCACGTGTCAATCAAACGCAACGAGTTTTATTTTAATGTACACCAACGAGTACTTATATCTGTGTCTTTTTTCAACCATTAGGTCGGACCCATGCCTTTCCCTCGTTGTGTCAGTTCAAATTTCAAAACAAACACACCCTCTTTCTCTCTCTACTTTCTCTCTCCCTAAAATCACTGATTAAACCCAAGAAAAACCTACAGGGGTTTTTGTTGCAGTACACCTTCATGATATGCTCCTTGATAAGCTGTGAATTAGGGCTTCTATACAGAGCACTGAGAGCCATGGGGTGCTTCTTCGGGTGCTTCCGTATCAGAGACGATCAAAATCGTCCTCAAACCCATCTCGTCTCTGAACCACTCCCTTCCAAGACCAGAGTACCTTTCAGTTTTCCTTTTATTCCTTTTTCTTTCTTTGCTTCCGTCTGGTTGCCGAGAAAATTCTGGCAAAGAAATGAAATGAAACTTTGAATCTTATTATGGTTTATGTTGAATTAGGTGCGGAGTGGAGGTTTCTTTGGTATTGGGTCCTCAATTAAGAAAATTTTGATATTCATCATTTTGATAACTTTTTTTCTTCCCTAGATTTTCTCGGCAACTAAACAGACCGTCATGAATTATGAAAAAGGTTGTTCATTTTCTCTGTTTTGTTTGCCAATCAGGAGGCTGTGATATCTCAGAATCGTTTATCGTCTCTATTTCTGGCTGAAGGTAAATCTTCTTGCTCAATTCTTTATGTCTGTGTAGTTTGTTTCTCTATCTCTCTCTCTCTCTCTCTCTCTCTCTATATATATATATATATATATATATATATATATATATATATATATATATATGTTTACGTTTTCAACTACATATTGAATAGTCTTGGATCTTGATTCTTATACAAGTTTTTTGCTATTAATTTAGTGGTTTCATTTTTCAAAGGAATATAAACAATATAAAATTGTATAATTATACTTATCACGATCTGTATGTTTATTTATTTATTTTTCCGAAGAGGGAGAAGGTTCTCCATGCAAAGATAAGGAAAGTCATGGTTCGGGAACTACACGACATGATAATATTGACAGAGAGCTCAAGGATGAGGTATTTTAATTTTTTATTTTTTTTTTCATTACATGCACTGGAAACTGTCTAACAAATGTGGTTTAAATAAATTTTGTTTTCTCTTTCCACCTTTTTTTAATTATTCACTGTGGTTGCTAGGAGAAGAAAAGAAAACAAAATTATGAGCCAGATGGTTGGAAAATTTAATGTGGTTTGATAAGGAAAGTCATGTTTATTGTTTTTTTTTTATTCCACAAAATGGAAAATTTAAATATACTGAGCCAGATAGTTGCATTATGTTTAGTTGAGTGGAAGTTTTTTTTTATCCCCCCCTTCCTCCTCCTACAAAGTAATGACACTGTTGTTGGAAATTTTGATTCCTTTTCTTCAAGACTCTTACCACACGCGACGCGTGTGCGAAGAAAAAGATAATTTTTTTTTTTAATGAAAATTGAAAAAATAAATTAAGTGTTAAAATATGAACTAAAAACGATGATTTTTAAAAGGTTAGAGTAAGAAATAGAATAGAGTAGTTATAAAACCAGTGGGTGTATTGAAATTTCATATATACTCTTTTGTTTTTGTACATTTATCATTTTAAATAATGGTAAATATTATTTTTTGTAAAAGGTAATTATGGAAAGTAAATGTGAGTACACCAATCTAGTGTTGGCTTTATATATTAGTATAGATATTTTCTTAGAAACTGATGAAATGTTATTGTTTTTAGAGGATTTCATTTAAGGTGGTAATTCATATTTTCAGTAGTGGGCTCCATTTACTTTGGCGGAAAACAAAATCAGGAGAAGAGATAAAATGCATATAGTATTGAGGTGCAGGAATGCTATTAATTAGGAATTTAGGGGTTGGGGACATTTAACATTTTTGGATTTTCTTTCTTCAAAGCCGAGTGGAGCTGTGATCTCACAACCGAATGTGAGAACAGTGATGCTTTGTGTAGGAAGTACAGTGGCTAGTTCAGTGATATGTTTATATTAATGTGATGCATAGACACTTCTTTGGAGGTGTCATGGCGATGTCAAACGCATGTTGGACACGACACTCCTCCAACACGCATATGACACAATACCTCAATCCTCACCTCACTCTTCACCTTCTCCTTTTTCTTTTTCTTCTTCTTTTTCATTTTTATCTTATCTTTCATATGAACAATTCAACTAGGATTTTCACAAATGACACAAAAGGATGTGTTTTGAAAGATGTATGTGATGCTACATGATATAGTATAATTATATGTATAAATATGTATATTTTATTAATGCCGTGTCCCAGCCGTGTAGTATCCTAGATTGTTTAGGATTTGATGTGCTGGTGTGTCCATGCTGTGTCGCTTGTCCGTGTCTGCACTTCTTAGGTTTCCAATTATGAGACTATGCAAAAGGGTTGATGCTAGTGATATAACAGATGATATCACATAATTACTAGTCCTTGGCAGTCACCTATTAATTAAAGTGAAGACTATAATGTTCAAATGTGGCTTGAGTAAGTTGTGATAAAATAATAAAAATATAGATTAGTGCACATTATGTCACCATTACTATTTATTTGCTTTTTATGGTGAAGTATATATTTTTAGAGGTTTGCTTTCCAAGTTGTAGAAGAATGATTTGTAGTAGTTTGAATTTAAAGTCTGATTTCCAATTATTGCTGACACGTCAATTGTGGAGTTATCTCTAATAATTCTTTCAAGTTAGTTTGCAGTCTTAGGACTTTATGTTGGTGAAGTATTTTTTTCTTTGTTGATGAGGTTTTAGACACACATGCTTGTTCACATACATAGTATTGCTTATTACCATAGGCTGATTCAATTGTGAGAAGAATGTAGCTTGAAATATCAATTGCAATTATGGATTAGCTGATATGGAATTCAACTATAGATGTAAAGTATATAATTATTGATGTTTTATTGCTGATATTTTATTGGTTATTGGGAGAGCAACACCCTGAGGTACAATCAAAAGTTGTAGGTTAAGGTTACCCTAGTTAGATCTCATTTATTTTTTTGCTTACCCTAGTTAGATCTTTGCAAAAGAGACTGAGTAACTCTACAGGGGGATCCCAGAACATCTGAGGCTAATTGGAGCCAAAAGTCAATTATTGACTAACCAATCAGCGGAAAAGTTACCATAACTAGAAGTATGCTGTTAGATGCATGCACATGGTCTGCAATGAAACTCCCTACAGTTCAGACTTCAAAGTTATTTCATTATTTGGGGTTAATATCAATTTCCCTTATTTTTATGTTGAGATGATTGTTTCAACACATCTTAACTATCACTGCATTATGAAACACTCCTCTTTGGCTACTAGAAAATTTTGACATGGCCTGCAGCTGCGCAACAACTTTTGTGCATTTGACTATATTGTACATAAATTCAACTAGGCAGTATCACTATCCATTGTCTCCTTGATGTCATGGTTCAAAGTCTCGGTCGCGGATGTCTCGGTCACGGTTATCTCATCGCATATTGGCCGTGATACAACTTTAGGCATGAAAGAATGTTAAAAAAAAATCAATAAAATCATAGAAAAATCAGAAAAAATAAAACATACACATTGAACTCATCAAATAAGCAAAAATAAATAACATAGGATGTAGAATATCATAAGAAACATCAAATTAGGCACTAGTGCGATACAATATTATGGAATAATGTGTTAAATTTTAACTTTTTAAAAGAATATAATTGTTAGTAAAAGTTACACCATTGTTTTTTGTACAAATGAAATGTTAGGTTGTTTTTCTGAATACCATAAAAGAACTACTCCTTAAAAAAAAAAAAAGGAACTAACTTATAAATTAAGTAAATATGTTTAAATGTCTGAGATCTCGGCCGGGCCGAGACGAGATGAGACAAGATGCGGCGATCGAGATGAAACGAGATGAATAAGATGTCAGCCGAGATGACCGAGATTTCAACCGAGACAAACAAAATGTTGGAGATCTTGGCTGAAATGAAAATATGAGATTTCTCTTCATATATTTGACTCGGGAGAACTTCTCGTCTCGGTCCCTACCCAGACCTAGATAACTCGGCCCAGTTATCTAGGACTTGGCCCAGACTTTGAACCATGCTTGACATAAATGTCTAGTTCTAACCAAGCTCGAGTTTCCTTTCTAAGCAAGTAAGAGTACTTTAAATTTTAGGAAAAACCCACAAATAAGGAATCGATGCCTGCCTGCTTTTCATGAGGATAACAATATATTTTTCCTGTCAATGCTTTTCTGGAATTGAATATATATATATATATATATATATATATATATATATATATATATATA
>JAESVK010000260.1:0-13211 GCA_017140935.1 Hamamelis virginiana
GGCTTAAAAACTTTGAGTGACAGAATAAATGTGGCATGTTTAGGATTGTCAAATAGTGCAGATTGGAGATGAACTTGGGTAATTCTTTTAGATGAAGGTTTTGATATGGAGGTTCATGCAAATAAGACAAGTCGCATTTCGTGCTAAAGGATGATTGGATTCTTCGAGTCCACACTGTTAGATGTAATAGTGGTGCTCATGTTATGGGGTTGGGTTACAAAAATCAGTAGCTTCATATCATAAAGTGGTTTACAAAATGTGTTTGCGACGAGATGGAAACTTTGAATTTCATACTCAATCTAATTAGCTTTGTTATAACATAGTCAATCTAATTAGCTCTGTTTATAAAGAGAGGGTGTGAAACTGGACCTGCACCATCCAATTTTGTAATCAGAAAATCATTAAAAATGAAAAGGTTGAGTTGACAGTGAAATATAAAATTGGGAAGTGAGGCTTGCAAGTGGAAAATGTGTTCCAACTTCCAAGTGATGGGAGAGGGGACTGAAGTGGAAAAATAAATATATGTGGCAGGGTTTATGGACTTGATTTAAAAAGTTATTGAGAGTTACAACTTGGCTGTAATTACATGCTTTTGACTCCCTCGGTAATTATTGAGAGTTATATCAGGGTAAAATTAGTAGCTGCTTCTCTTTTCCTGAATATATCTGTTTAACTGAATGTGTTACACTTTCAGGCATTTGCTTTGGCAGGAATTGGGGGGTGGAAGCTTCAGGCAATAGTGAGACCAAACGGCAGCAGCCTGTAGAATTTTGTTCAGTTTTGAATACTAACCGTAATATCCTTACCTGCAACCCCGCTCCCACTTCCCAAGTAAAAAAACCCACCAATCCAACCCTGCTGGTTTTGGTTATAGTGTCAGTGTACTTGATACTTTCCAACTGACTTATCCTTGGTGGCATAACAGCAGGCTTTGGCAGAGTTGGGGAAGAATGATACCAATTTATGAGTCCAATAAGCATTCTGTGATGTTGGGGAAGGATGGAACCATGCCTCCGACAGGTATCAATTTCCTGCTGCAAATTGTGAAATCCTGGTCAAGACTTGGCATTGCCAACATGCAAGCGTTAGGGGCCATTATCTTTTTGTACTCTGCACTGGACGATGTTTTACACATTTTCAAAATCAACTCGAGATTTTTCGGAGCAGCCATATGAAGAACGAATCAAGGTTGTCAAACTGTTTAGTAATTTTTTGGGTCAAATTATTTTGATTATTTTTTTTAAAGGTTGAATTAGAAGGGATTCAACATCTAAACCTAGCTTAATCCTAAGTCTTACCTTTCTACACTTTTATCAATTGGGCGACCCACATTGGCGTTTTGATTATTGGTTTCTCTACTGTGGAAGATATATATATATATATATATATTTTATGTTCTTGGGACAGGTGGTCGGATAATTCTAACTTGGCCCAGAAGCTGGCTGGGCACCGTGGTCAATAATTGGAAGTTGGGACCAAATAAGCTGCCCTTGGTACAGGCTGTCAATTACCCAAATTTTATGGACTTGGAGGCCAAGGGAACAAACATTAAAAATTCAGACGCTACTTGGGATGGGTTTTTTCCGAGATCAGGTACCAGGTGGTTTGAACCAAGCGGACGACTCCCAAGTCCCAAGTGACAACACTTTTCAGGTCGGGGTCTTGATTAGTTAGTCCAGAGGGACCGTCGTGCTGTCTAATCAGTGAAATATAGTGTCTAAATTCGTTACGGAAAGTCCACAGGATCTTGATATATAGATTTAACTGTAATGGTTACACGACCCAATTAGCATTACAATGAGGAGGCAAAGAAGGTGCATAGGGTCAATAGTCAGCATGGAGATCAGTCCTTGGCAGCTGAATGAGACCGGGGAGTTGACCTTTAAACCATGTTTTAGCACAGGCCTACAAACAAGATCGAGCCAAGTCAAGCTTTGGATTGCTCAAGTTAAATGATTCGAGCTTTGGTATATTTGAGCTTGACTTGTTTATTATCGAACTTGTTGGCTTGTTTATTATCGAACTTGTTCGCGATCTGTTTATGAACGGTTTGATTAATTTGCAACTCTAAATTACAATAAGGAAAATTTAAAAATTAATATAAAAAGATTAAAAAATGGCTTTTATATACTTGATTTATATTGTAAATAAAAAACTTAAGGCTGAAAAAAAAAATCATGAATATATTTAGCTTATTCAAGCTTAAATGATAAATTTTTTATCAATCTAAACATAAAGTTATTCATGAATGAATTCACGAGCCAACTAACGGGCTTGTTTACAAACATAAACGAGCTCAGCTTAGGTGTGCTTTAGCTTGGCTTGAACAAACCTAAATTTTAAGCTCAATTTAGGCTTAAGCTTAGCTTGTTTACTAAATAAACAAATCCAAACAATCTCTTATCGAACATGTTTGCGAATAGTTCACGAATGGCTAGATTTATTTGCAGCCTTATTTACGCATAGAGACCCTAACTATGGTATAAGTCGTGGTTTTATTATGGTATGAAAATCGGAAAATATGGTCCAAGTTTTAAAATTTAATTCATTTAAATATATAGAAAATAATCATATAAGGAGGTTCTAATATTTTAAGATGCTAGCAATAGGTGGGTAATCTATATCTATATCTATATCTATACATATCATAAAATATATCTATATCTATACATATCATAAAAAGCTTGATATGCAATAGATTGAAAATTTTCAATTGATTTCAATTTTTGCTATTGTCAACTCAATTTTTGCTATTTCATGCAAATTTTGGAATTTTGCTATTGCCAGCTCAATTTTTGCTATTTTATGCAAATTTTTGGATTTTTGCTATTTCATGCCAAATCGTTTGTAATTATCACTCCTTCTAGGTACGATTGATTTGACCGTTTCAATCAATTGTAATTTTGCCTTCACTCTGTGCCTTTCTCTCTCCTTGTGGTAAAAGAGAGGATTCATATTTTGCAATTTCCAATTGCAATTGCTGCTGTTTCCACTCCATTTTTTGCAATTCCTGCTCATTCCAATCCAAATTTTGCAATTTGTGCTCTTTCCAAATTGCAATCGGTGTGTCTTATGATTTTTACTCTTTCAAATTTATATATCTAATCAGCACTATTGTAATCGATTGTCGGACCGACAAAGAAAAATAAGAGAATAGAGGAGTGTGTGAGATCAACGGGTGGCTCTATGCAAAACCCCCATGAAATTTTCCACAGTAGGAAGCCCTTCATAGCAGAGAGAAAAAATATTTTGCACAGTTCGATAGTTTATAATTTAAACTTTAAAAAGCTTTCTACTATCGAAAATATAGATAAAACACTGTGCCGTAAAACTCTAACAGATTTATATGGTTAAGTGATCATATTAAATTGTACTCAATAATTTTGTACTTTTGCTATTTATAAACCCATAAAAGATAATACATTTTGACCACCTGTGCTACGCACGGTAACTCACCTAGTTATTTTAAAAAATTATTGGATTGAATAATTTTTTTTTTTAATGTATTACGTGTAAAATCAATGTAATTCATACATTTTAACATACTAGCAATGCCCCAACCGGTCATTGGAGTAGATATTCATCCAATATATATCATGTATGCCAAAAATTTCAATGATTTGACAGTCGATTTCTAAAATACAGTATGTGAAAATATGTGGCCATTAGATGTTGTCATAATTTTTCATAATTTATATTTTAGAAATTATCTATCAAATAATTATAATTTTTAGCATGCATATCACACGTAGAATGAATATTCAATTTAACGATCCATTTTTCAAAATATGCATCTTATATCGGCTAAAAAGCCACATCCGATATCCTTCCCGTAAGAAAAGACTCATATGTGTATATTGCTTAATAATATAGTGAGTAATAACCTGGCGGCGTTGGTGGTGGTATTAGGCTGGAATGGAACTCAAGATACTAATAAAAGAAGAACTCAGTTACGGAGGGCGGGGGATAACCAAAATTTGCTGCCCCTGAATGAGAGAAAAATGGTTGTTTAGAAGAGGAGGTTTGCGGGGTGTTGAGTTGGGGAGGTTCTGAAGAAGGAAAGCTCAGCTGTGCCCTCTCCGTTGTCCGCCTCTCTCTCTCCCTCTCTCCAGTCTCTTCTCTTCCATTCCATTTCATCTGTCCCCGGTTCCCCGGTAAGGATATTACACACTTTCCAACCCACATCGATTTCTCCCAATATACTTTCATTTACGAGTATTTTTTTTTTTTTCATTTAAATTTTCTTTGGATTTCGTAAGGCACAACGTACTAGTCTACACCTGACTTGTGACGTGAGGTGGCCTTTGCTTTTCTGCAAATTTAGCTTTTGGGGTTTGAGATCTAAAAATGGGGAAGGAGGTTCAGGAGGCGACTCTATGAATTTGGGTTGATTTTTTTTTTTTTTTTTGTAATTGAGATTCACATTTTTGATACAGAGGGCTTAGGATTTCCTTTTTAGGGTACACTTGACGAGGTTGGATCTGGCAAATGCCCATAAAAAGTGAACAAGGAAGAAATTACTCGGGCTGGTGGAAGATTAAGCTGAATTTGTATTGCGTATGCCTTGTAGAGATGCAACGCTTGCTCATCATGCTCGCTTTTTCTGAGATTTCGGTGGAATTTCCATAAAGGTTAAGGTTAAGACATACTGCGTTTGACGTCAACAGCAATAAAGGTTTTGTTGGAGTTGAGGTGGGGCTTTTATTTGTGAATGGCAGATAATTGAGTTTGAGCTTCCCGGACACTCCGCTGTGGTTCCATTTTCGGGCGGCGGAGTGGCTCTCAGACTCACTTCACATGAAGATGATTGATCAGTTCATCAATTTCGTGATTCGGCCTCCTAGGTATTCATCTCTGTGACAAGTTTTATTGAGAATATTTATTCTGCTTCATCAATTTGTTTAATCACTTGCATTACTCGTATTCTTGTAATTATCAGTACCACATTTCCTTCCCATGATATCTGCACATTGGGCTTCTTTCTAAAATCTGGTATTGTCTATCATTAAACTCAAAAACTTAAAATTACTGAAGCTTCCAACTGCATCACTGTCTATTCATCTAACATATTTTATGATTAGGGATTTACTTAAGCGGCGGCTAGCCCTTTTTCTTGAGTTATTTGTTAGCCATCTTGCTTTTTGTTGGTATCTTTTTACTTTATTTTATTATGATAGGATCCCTCATTCTGGTTTTAACATTCTCTCTCTCCCTTTTCTGTTATTATTCATGTCAAAGAGTTAAAATAAAAATAAAAATGCTACACCTAGATTTTTGTAAAAGGGAATTTAAGAAATATGTGTAAGAGTTCTGCTATTTGCACCAATTCACTTGACACGTTCAGCTGGCATATCTAAGTTTCTTCTGACAACATTTTCCTATGTGTAAACATCTATACAGTGAAAGCGCCCAAATTAATATTGTGAAGTACGTTTAGTACATCTTATTACTACCTTTTATAGGGAAAATACTCACATAACGGACAACTTCTGGACAGAAGAACATTTTTTAAAAGAGAGATCTACTTTCTCATTTTAAACGAGCAACAAGTTTCAAAAATAAATAAATAAATAAATAAAAGAACAGAAGAAGATTCGCTCTTAATCATTTAAATAAAATTTTCCTTAAAAGAATGTGACATAATGGAATAAGAAAATGATATCCTGAATTTTATGGGTAAGCCTTCAAGTTAAGGCTAGTTATTAGCAACTCCAAGTGGGTGATATTGCACCATCACAATACAAAGAAAACAGCTGCAGCATTAAGGTGCTTTTTGCTACCTTAGTAACTTGTAATCACTCAGCATCGTGATCTATAGACTAGTACTTTGTGGACCAAAGATTTATTGAAGTATCATTCACCAAATGACCCAACCCGGCTAAAATCAACAAGCCTTATACCATCTACTTGGGGTTGGTCACGTTAATCCTTTTTTTTTTTTCCCACCATTTTATACTGCCAAGGACTGTATCTTCTGTTAAATCATAGGTCTTCAAATTGATCTCACAGCCTCTACCCACGTTCTTTAAGGCCTTTGACATGAACAAAATTTCTCCTCAATACTGGTGTGGTTATTGGTCATTGGTCCTTCTTGCACATGAACAAACCATCTTAGCTAACTTTTTCTCTTATCGTCCTCAATTGGTACTACTTCTAAGTTCTTGAATTATTTCTATAACTTGTAGCCTCATGTTATGCAAAATCTGCAGGCTTTTGCAAGTGTTGCTCAATTATTATGCTTTCCTTAGTTATTTATTTTCTCTAGGATCTGCTATTCTGATTGTACAGGGCAGAGTATAACCCAGATCAGTATTTATGGGAAAAAGATTTCACTCTTGCGGGTAGAACATACAAAAGACAAGACTTGGAGGCAAGTATGGACGTCACTTACCTAAACTTTGCTGTCTCTTATTTCCTTTACTAATATACAGCATATCTTCTATGTGCATTTTCATAATGGTTTCTAAGCTTGCTGGATTATCTACTATTCAATATTTGCAGCTTAGGAATGGAAGGGGCCACACCTTGCAGTGTAGTCATTATGTGCCTTCACCTTTCCCAGAAGATACCCCACTTCCTTGTGTTATATACTGCCATGGAAACAGGTTTGTCATGGTCCTTGGGGACAATTCTTTTGCAGGAAAATTAATTGTTTTCTTGGATGTGTATAGTGTAGTAATTACCGTGACGTTATACATTTGATGTCAAAGTGATTTTCTCAAACCATTCTCTTAAAGTTATCCTTTATTTAACTTTCTAGAGGAATTTTTATCCTTGTGAAGAGTGCCTCGGATATGAAGAGCTAAAAACTTTGTCATTTTGCTCCTGTGGACAATGCAGTGGTTGTCGGGCAGATGCAAATGAGGCTGCTGTGATTCTTCTTCCATCAAATATTACTGTGTTCACTCTAGATTTTTCGGGTTCAGGTTTATCTGATGGTGATTATGTCAGCCTTGGTTGGCATGAGGTATGCTATCTCTTATCCTCTTGTCTTTGCTTAATGCTTATGGTTTACTTGAGTTCTATTGTCCGTGAAGTTTGTATGTTTGTTTTCATCTATATGTCAGAAAGATGACCTCAAGATTGCCGTTTCTTTTCTAAGAAGCAAGCAACAAATATCATGCATAGGTCTTTGGGGACGATCTATGGGTGCAGTCACTAGGTATTTCATCTTGTCATCTCTTGACTTCTTATTGTGTGTGTGGTTTTTATTTTTTCCTTGTAGACCTATTTATTTCAAGGTTTTCTGCATTGTCAAAGTTTGTAACATGCTCAGAAACTTGCGATACCAACTGCTGGAAATGCTTACTAGTTTGGATGCATGTGGTTCTTTTAGAATAGTTAATGTTTTAACACTCCAATTACCAAAAAAATGTTTTAACACTCCCAATGCACTTTGGGTTCATGTCCGGTGAAAAGCTTTTGTGAAATGTTAAAGAATATATATATAGGGACAAGTTTCCCTTACCACTTGCATTACCACTATTTTTACCGCTCGTTATCAAAACACTAGTGTGGGTCCAATATTTTAAGAAACCGACCATTGGGTTAAATACTTTACTTATGTAAGTCATACATACCAAAAATCACATTGATCCAGTGGTTAGATTTTAAAACATCTCAATATAAAGAATTGTATTATTTCTTAAAATTTCAACGTATAATAATTTTTCACAGTGATATTTTTCACAAACCGATCGTTGGATCATTGTGATTTTTTGCATACACGACATACATAAGCAGATAATCTAATCCAACGGTCAGTTTCTCAAAATATTGGACCCACACTAGTGTTTTGACAACGAGCGGTAAAAATAATGGTAAAGCAAGTGGTAAGGATAACGTGACCTATATATATATATATATATATATATATATATATATATATATATATATATATATATATATTTGCAAATGATCTTGTGTTGTTGAGTGCTTGGATATCCCTTATGATGTTGGTAAAGTTAAGAAGCATAACTTTTGAGAAACTGGGTAAGAGTAGGGGGTGGATCAAGTTGACCCCTGGCAAATGTTCAGAGTTCTGTAGAGAGAGTTGTAGCTACTTTTCTGTTATATGAGTTTATCTTCAAGACTTCTGATATAATTTAACTTTTAGCTTTTCTACAATGTAATTCAGCCTTCTATATGGAGCAGAAGATCCTTCTATAGCTGGAATGGTGTTGGATAGTGCCTTCTCTAACTTATTTGATCTGATGATGGAACTGGTAGATGTGTACAAAATCCGGCTTCCTAAATTCACAGTATGGATCTCTCTCTCTCTCTCATACCTATACATGTAGACACAAATTGAATATTTTTAGTGCTATCACTTTTCTCCGCTTCCTCAGAATACAGCTGTATGCATAGTTATACATTTGGTTTATATGGGTGCGCAACATATAATCTTTGCCTGATAAAAAAGACATATAATATTAGCTTGTAGTTAGTATTCACTAGGCTACAGGGTTACTTTATGTCTCTGTTTCTTCTG
Organism: Hamamelis virginiana; assembly: GCA_017140935.1. Classification (NCBI taxonomy): domain Eukaryota; kingdom Viridiplantae; phylum Streptophyta; class Magnoliopsida; order Saxifragales; family Hamamelidaceae; genus Hamamelis; species Hamamelis virginiana. The sequence continues at coordinate 8,492 of JAESVK010000260.1, forward strand.
TTTTCGGCTAGATTTTATATTTCTGTTTTATCAATGTTGCATCCTGGTTCTAACTATTGAGTCTTAGGAATTGAGCATTGGCACCCAACACCATAAAAAAAATTAAAAAAAAAAAATGGTACATCCTTGTTCAAGTTTTGGTCCATTGAGTCCAAGAAAATTTGGGCCTTCCTATGACTTCAAGAGTTTCTTTGGAAGCTTAATGCCTCAAAAGTAGAAAGCCAGGATATTAGGATCACTCAGATGTTGGAGATGTGTCAGACTTCATAATTTGTTGGTCATGTATGTGCTGGCCTAATTAACTACCCGTTTTGTCACATTCATGGATTCAATGTTTCTGAATATTGGATGATGCTGTTTCAGATCTAGAATTGATTGATTCTGAGTCCATTAAATTTATCGATTCAAAAGTGAAACCTGAGATGCATGCCATTCTTTAGTCTGGTGCGGTGATCAACTTGAGTTAATACTTTTGTTAGTAGTATGAGCTTGCTCACTTTGTTGTTCTCCTGCAGATTCTTTTTTTCCCAGTTCAATAAAATTCGCCATTAGCAGCTACAAGTGAGGGTTACATAATTTTTCATTCTGGTTGTGGTGATCACTGTTTACATAATTTTTTATTTGCAATCATTTGCTTAGAAGCTCTGGCTCCTAGTTTTGCTCGTAATTCTTTTTGACGGTGCGACCAATTTTTGCTGCTTATAAATAAGCATGATAGACAGCCAAGGCTGACAAGTAGCTATCAGATATGCAACTTTAATGAGTTTCCTCACAACTCACAATTCTGCCCAACTGTCAAGGGGTTGGCTGTATCCGACCCAAGGTTAGTCACATTATTCCAGCTGGGACTCAGACTGACCATGGACTGGCCTGAATTTCGTGGGATGCCTTAAAAGTTAGGCATTTCTGTTTAGTTTTTCTTTTTATCTAATTGGGTCCTCAGCTTTGGCTTAATAAAATTTGATGTGGTATCCCTATTAGTTCAATTATACACTAGAAACTCTTTTGGAAATATCGATTTTGGTTTTTAAAATCTATACTATTTTGTTTGGTTGTTGTTTGTTGAGTTCGAAGATACTCCAGGGGTGTATTTATTGTCTATTTTTATGATGTTTGCTTCCTGTTTGGTTTCTATAGTTACGTAGAGTTTACTTTGTTTAAATTGAGTTTTCTTATATAGATGAATGCTTCATAATTTTCAGATAAATGAACCTTCTCACATAAATTTGAATACATAAGCTTGTTTCTTAGACTTAACATTCATCCAATGCATGTAAAATTGGAACAAAAATAACTAAATTGCAAACCCCCAAGATTAAAGGATTATTAGCATGTTAAATGGTTATGCATGTATCCATATCTCTGTCCTGGATTTCAGGTCATGAGGAATCGGACCATTGTTTCTTTATCGGTATCAATATGCATATCCTTTTATTAGCATTTTTGGCATTTTCCTACAATAGGATTGCAGAAAGTTTGTTGAATTTCAGTTATTTATTTTACATGAATTTATATTCCCCCATAATCAGGTTAAGATGGCAGTACAGTACATGCGGCGGGTAATTCAGAAGAAGGCAAAGTTTGATATAATGGACCTTAATTGCCTACAGGTTTGTCTGTTTTTTACACTGATGAGATTGATTAGTTCGGCCTTTTTTCATTAACAGCTTCTTGTGATTCTTGAGTGTCCCCCAAAAGATATTTATCATTCTTTGAATTAATTTTGATTTTGAACTTAATTAATTCATGCATATTGTTGTACTAGTAATCTAAATTGGATAATCTGTCTGCATCCTTTTATTGTGATGTGTGAACTTAAGGACAATAATTTTATTCTTTTATTAAGTGTGTAAAATGTCCTGTAACACCTACAGGTTGCACCCAAAACGTTCATTCCTGCTTTATTTGGACATGCTAGCGAGGACAAATTCATTCAACCCCACCACTCTGACCTTATCTTTAAGTCCTATGCGGTACTAAATTCATCCTAAAGATCTTATGATTATATCTTATATTGCAATTGGCTCCTTTCTGAGTTATTTGATGATGTTTCTGCTCCTTTTCAGGGGGATAAAAATGTAATAAAATTTGATGGAGATCACAATTCCTCTCGACCGCAGTTTTATTATGACTCAGTTTCCATTTTCTTCTACAATGTCCTTCACCCTCCTCAGGTTTCTTCTGCTTACTCAAGCAAGCTTGAGAAATATTATGATTTGGGGGACCTGAAGGTTGGTGCTGGTATGGATGAGGTGATTTCAGCTCCATTTTAGGGTTTTTGAAGAACTTTAAAGCTTTATCTTTGTAAAATAATTGTTGGGTTTGAAATTGATTATTCCAAGGCCACAGTCATCTGCTTAGTATTAGCATTGAGTATGGAACCCTTCCCTGCCTCATCTCTATGGTTAAGGAATTTGTGCTTATTCATGTGAAATATGCATGCTAATTAGCTGTAGTTGGTACATGGAGGGCATCCCAAGAGGCTTCAGAGTAAGAGGTTGCGGCAGTTCAAGCCAGCAGTGCACTATGTTTCCTTTTCTCTTATTTATTTATCTAATTTTGTGTGGGAGAGAGGGTGGGTAAACAAGGGTTGGAGTTTGAGCCTGCAGTGCAGTATGTTTTTCCTTCTATTAATTTAGTTTTGGGATGTGTATATATATATATATATATATTGGGTGCGGGGGTGGGGTTGGGTGTTTAGGTATTTCAATTTGTGAAGCTTTGATATTCTTATATTACATGTACCACAAATGAGACAGGTTATTGTGCTGCTATGTGGGCTTTAACTAAATTTGACGTGTGTGATGAACATGACTGCCCAATAATGATGTTAGGATAATATCATAACGACGATTGCATGAAATGTGATCATTCAATAATGAAATTAATAGAAAATTGAAAAGGCGCAATGTAATGTCTATGACTTTCCATTCATGATTTGATTACAATTGTGTTTATTTAGTGTGCCTAACCTTATTCTCATTCCTTCTTGTGATCATTTTTCAACTTAAACCTAAAGCATTTACATTTACCATCCACAGTGCCTCGTGACAATATGGGTTTAGCATCATGAATCTTGTGATGCTATTTAGGCCTGATTCAATAATGGCTTGTCCAGTAAAAAAAATTTCATTTTGATATTTCTTCCATAAAAACTGATATAAATTTATGTCCCATTTTAGAGCCTGTTATATGAGATAATCACTGGTCTCCGTGATGCGGGTACTGATGCTGCAAGCTCATCATCTGCTCCTCCCAGCATTTCAAACACAAAATCTGTAGGCGAATGTCTCTTTGAAGTTGCACCAATTACTAGTGTAGTATGTATCTTTCTTTCTCATTTTAGTTACCTTTTTTTTTTTCAATTATATATATACACACACACACACACTTTTATTATTTGTATTTATTTATTTGTTTGTTATTGACATGCAGGAATCCAAGCTCAACAACGATAGTACACTTGATAGTCATGAACCATCAGAGTTGCAGGTTATTGTACCATCCATGGGATCTAAAATAAGGAGGTTTCTTGATCTATCAGTTAAATGAGATCCAAAATTCCATTGAAAAGCATGGTTTGACAATTGTTCACCATTAATTAACCTTTCTCTACTGGAAGATAATCTGGGGCTAGTTTGAGTAGGACATAAGACAATTATCCAGCCTTCACAAGAAGATGGGAAATATTGAATCACTGAGTTTGAACTTAAACGCACACGCACACACACACGCATGAGAAGGGGGGGTAGTAAGAGAGTGAGAGGATGGACCTCTCTGCACTAAGTTAAACTGAGCTGAAGCTGAGGATTTGACTTCTTAATTCAATTCCATATGAATCTAATTTGTGTGAAAATCACTCATCCATCTCCAATATGGCGTCGATGCTGTACTTTCTGCTGGCCATGCTGCCATGGACCCAAAACATGACCCACACTGGGAGTTGGACTGTAGTGTGTATGTTCTGCTTTTCACCAAAATGGTCTCACTGGGTTTTTGCAATTATGATTTCTCAGGATAAACCAAATGGCCTAAATGAGGAATGTTGCTCGTACACAAGCTCCAATAGAGAGAGTTGGGGACGATGCTCTTCTCTAGGAGGCAGCGATGAAGAACCTTCTGCAGATTGCACTACTGCTAACAACGGCCATCAGGTTTCTCTCTCTCTCAGTCACATACACACAAACACATGGCTGTTTGCATATAATTGCCTGAACAATTTTCTTTTTGAATATATCATTACAATTCCTCTACCGGAAAACACATATTTTGATATCAGCATCATTGACGGGGCCATTTCCTAAGTAATTTCCATCAGCAGCATGAATCAGTATGATAAATAATGGGTTCAGGTTAGACAAAGGTTTAACAAAGGGGAAGATATAAACCTGTTTGTCATGCCAGGACCTGTACTTTGGTAGCCTCCAGATAAGGCAATTTGGATGGCCTGTAAGCCTGTTACTTAGCCTTAGAGGTACAGATGTTAGAACCCAGATTTTCCTGCTTGAGTTTTGTCCAGGGGAATGCCTCAGTATGTAATGCACATGCAAGGCTCTCCCATTCAATGGACCCCGCCTAGGTATTCAGGTTTAAAGCTTGCCTGATAGTATTACATACAGAGTGTTGGGAGATGCTGTCAGAGAAATTAGATTGAAAGTAATTTACACCACAATTCACCTTTGAATGGTGTCTGTAGTTCACTCATCTGGATTTGGGATCT
>JAESVK010000260.1:26033-127427 GCA_017140935.1 Hamamelis virginiana
CCCCCCCCCCCCCCAAAAAAAAAAAAAAAAAAAAAAAAAAACAACACCCACCCACCCACCCTGAAAGAAAGAAAAAATTGCATACCTTCATGACAGTCATAATGCCACTAATTATTTTTCATTACAGTCTCTCACCTAACATAAAGCTTGTCACTTTTTTATAGCCTCAAAGATCCTATATCAATAGTCAATCAATTAGCCAATGAGAGGGTGATAATATTACTATTCTAGGACACTTCAGTCTGTAAAGGGTCATTAACCTGTGTTTGTCCCACCAAAGCAAGGTCTTGGGAGGGATAAAGCAGATATGGGCCTAACCTTCAATATTGCACAAAGTGCCCGCTCTCAAGTCTCAAGGATCGAACCTATGCATTCAGTCTTGACAGCACAAGAATTTTTTTAGGACATTGAAGTCAATGCGAAAGAGAGAGAGAGAGAGAGAGAGAGAGAGAAGGAGAGGAGGAGGAGGAGGAGAAAAACATGTGGCATGAATGACCAAGACCAAGGACAAATGCCATATCAAAATTTAACAAGATATAGATAAAAGGTGCAAATTGATTCATATGGTGGATCCCATGGATTTAAGAGCATGCTTTGCTGAATAAGTTCAACAATCCATACTAACACAGTTGGCTCAATGGATATGCCATCCAGCAACACAACCCTTTCTTACACGAGCCCCGTTTGGATTGGCTTTTCCGAAAATAACTTTTGGAACTATCTCTTCACATATCTCTTTAGAGCTAATCCAAACCATCTTTTCCCATATCAAAATTTTCTTACTATAAGTGATTAGGAAGAAGTTAGAGGTCCCAACTTTGGCCAACCATCCTATTACCCATCGGGTCGTCTAGAAGTGATTATAGCCCTATATCTTTAGGCAAGTGGCATTTTGAGCTCCAAAAGAGATTTTAGGCAAAGCTAATCCAAATGGGATTTTAATCCAACATTATGACATCAATGCAACACACAAATGTAGGCAACGTCAAAACCAATCCTTACTTCTGAATTCAACGGTGCCACTTCAACACAATCCTTCCAAAAAAATCACGCTAGCTAAGCTCAAAACCACATATCCCGATCCTCTACTTCATTTTCTGCTTTCAAGTCAACGTCCTAGAGATAGGATACATCAGCTTTCCATTTCATCACAACTACCCATGTTCCTATGCAAATTATATACTCTAGAACTAAATTCTTCATCCAAATTCATCTTGGGCATTCAAATACTTTCCTACTTTCTACATTACAGCTATGAGACTCTTCTAGGTGATACCCTAAGCAATTCTCATTCATTGGTCAGTACAACCAGGTGCCAATGCAATTGCCCCTTCTAGGGATCACCCAAGCTTAAGTTCAAGCAGCATTAGAAAGAAAATAAAATAAATAAATAACTGAAAAATGTTTCCAGCTCAATTTTAAAAAGTCCATTCTCAACTACTTGGCTACACAAATCCTTTTTCTAAACATGTTGTATCTAACGTGGATGGATTCTGCTAGATAATAGGCTTTCGCGCTAACCAGGTTTTGTGATTTTATCTTCTTTTTTTTTTGGACAAAAAAAAAAATCATCCTCGTCCATGAAATTAAGTTATAAGTAAGATTGGTACTTGGCAGGCATATGAAGATGCTTGCATCCTAAGGTGCATCAAGCAACAAACTTAAAACCTCATTTGGGAAACCTACATTACTAGGGAGATTTGGAGAACGGATTGAGTAAATAAGTAGAATCAAATCCTGTGGGAACCCAACAGATTAAAAAAGTAATGTAAAAAAAATTAAAAAATAAAATAAAATAAGAAAGGGGAATACTAACTACTGGCTCCACCAAGCTGAGTGACGGCATCAACGAATCGTTCATGAAGATCGGTAGTCCAACGGAGCCTGGGTTTGGGATCGGAGGTCAGGACCAAACATGGGTCTCCGCGGTGATTCGAACCCTGTATATCTTCCTGCGGGACAACCCCTTCATGAGGTTGAATCATTCTCGGAAACATCTTTCTACAGTGAGTATGAGGCCCCCACCCTCCCCAAACCCTAATACACTCAGTTCCGGTTGGTTCAGTTTGATGCCAACCTACCTTAATCGGTCAACACAAATCTAACCAGGAACAGACCAACAGTGAAGGGGACCGAACAAAACCAACCCGGATTGAGTTCGGGTTGGTTCGGACCGGTTTTTGGACTGATCGAAAAAAAGAGAGAGAAGACGACTAGAAGAGGAACAATTCTGCAAAATATCTATAAATCTTTGGAATCCCCAAAACGGTGGAATAAACAGAACCCAAAAACCCTACTGTAGAGAAGATGGAGGATAAGGATAAGAGGTAATAATAACGAGGAGGAGGAGAAACGATGGAAAGGATGATTTTCGATTATTAAAACATTTTTAGGCCGAGCTGATGGCACTCAGATCCACGAGCTGTAAGCCTTTAACATTATCAGTGGTAAACCTATTAAAGGGCGCCTCCCCCAACAAAATGTTTAATCAAAAACACTAATTTTTATTTTTATTTTTTTTTTCAAATCATAGAAACAAATTCTCAATGTTAATAAAATGATATTGATTTATTTTTATTTGAATGTATTAGAATCAGTAATTTCTTTTCTAAAAGTGAGAATATATGCCATTATGCTATAAAGTCGTCAGCATTTTTTTTTTATTTTTTTTTTTAACCTGCCCTAAAATGAAGGTGCATTTTAATCATGACTAGTTATTTTGATTGAACATTTATATTTTAATACCTTTTAAATTTAAATTAGATTAAAAACAATATTAATCACAATAAACATAATATTCAAGTATAAATATAAAATGTTGTGTTTGGTTCCCCTTTGTCTCCTCCATCCTCCATTGGAGAGTCGAATCTGTGTTTAGCAAAGGCAAAATGCCTGACAAGATCATTTAATTGACTCCTATGACTGGAGATACTCTAAACATATGTTTCCAAAAACAATAGCTTCAAATATTTGAAAAAATGTATTTGTAATTGAGTAAAAACTCTACAGGTCTCATGTGCCCATGTATCCCAACTTACTCTAATGAGGAAAGATCCACACCAAACCACATGAATGTTACGAATTCCATGAAAGTAAGTCTTATCTCTTATAAAATAAGCTATGATAATCAACCTAAAACTAAAGTGTTTCCATTCATTCTCCATCTTCTAAACTTTCTACATTTCTTACAACTCATCGACTTAGGCCATGTTTGCATTAGCTTTTCTTAAAATCATTTTTGGAACTCAAAAATCTACTTGATTTAAGGCTCTGCTTGCATTAATTTTTTAAAAATCACTTTTAGAGCTCAAAATTATATTTGATCTAAAAAAAAAATGATAATAATCACTTCTAGACGATTTTAGGGGTGCTAGGATGATTGAAAAAAAAAAAAAAAAAATACTAGAAGTGATTGTGGCAAAATTTTGATACATGAAATCATTGTTCGAAAATAACTTTAAAAAAAAAATGTAAAGAAAATGTCATTCAAAAGAGATTTTAGAAAAGCCAATGCAAACTAGTTAATAAAATTGAGTGATAATTACTTCTAGACAACTCGAAAGGTGTTAGGATGGTAAGCAAAACTTTTATACTAGAAGCTACTATAGCAATAATTGGGGACACAATCACTTATAATATAAAATTTTTAATATGTGAAAACATGATTAGAGCCTTAATCTTCCGAGAGCTTGTGGCCAACACTACACTAATGCCACCTCAGCCCTCTTTTGGCCATTCCTCTTCTCCCTGCAAGAGGTATGCAGTTGTTGCGAGTTTTGGGCATCAACAACAATGATCTTCCCACTACCAGCAGCCCCTATTGGTAGGCGATCCATAAGTCCAATATAAATCCTTGTTGAGGCCTGCGGTTTGTCCTGTACTGGGTAGCCTCCCCTCACATTAACTTTTCTTTTAAAAAAAGAAAGAAAGAAAAGAGACCCGGATTAGCTAAAGGCATCAATAGCCCTATTTGCATGCCTGTACACATGTAAAAGGCTAAAGTTGTCAAAGTAAGACACCAGTTGTTAGATGTGATGGACAACTGATAGTACTCTTCAACTATTTCAATTATCACCAAAACAATGAAACATCTCCTTCACAGTCAGATTTTTAATATGCAACCCACAAGCATGAAGGGGCCTTAATTCGTAATTAATTATCTCCTAACATTCTGCCATAGTATCATAAAGGTAGCCGTTTCTGAAATTCAAAATTCCATATAATAGAACCAACCACCTGTTGCTTTCTTTCCCGAATGCCAATTATTGCTGCATCTTTCTACATGCTATGGCTATGCACATGGTCAACCATCACTAAGCCTTTTTTTTGCTTACTGTAGAGACTTATTTTATAATGTTGAGAGTTAAATTTTGGAAACCGTTTTAAAAATAGCTGAAATTGATCCTTTGAAAAACAGATAGAATAAATGCCCTATGGAGAGTAGACAGTCCAATGACTTTCTGACCATTCATGTATTTCTCGTACGTTCACCAACTGAAATCTGAATATACAGAGAAAATATATAGATCGATCAATGAATTTTGGAACATTCTCCTAAATGATTCAAATATCTTGTGTCAGCTACAGCGGGAGAGTTGCTTTGGCGTTTTTAACTTTTAAATCTATAACCAGCTGAGGCAAAAAAAAAGAAAGAAGAAAAAATAAAAAAAAAGGGGGCATGGCATCATATATAGGGTATGATCTGCATAATTTCAAACCTTGCCTATAATTAATTGTTAGTCTTGGAATAGTAGCAGTCTAATAAACAGATCGATTAGTTGCACTGTTTGAGCAACTGCTGCGGATCGACCCAACCAAAAATGGTTGTGGGAAAGGATGAGATATGTATGATTCACAGCCTGTACCCATGCAAATGCTTAGCCCACCTTCTAGCCATATACGGATCGTGGTAATCCCAGCTTTCAACACTACTGGTTCTCCCACCTATGCTCACATCTCTACCCATGGATTCTGCATCCTCACTTCTTTCCCTCTTATCCCCTATGCCCACCATGGTTTCTCCTGTTCTAATGCATTCATCAAGCCCACCCTCAATATAGCTATACCCCACACAAACCTGCCCACATTCCCCCACCTCTAATGCAATTCTCCTCTCTTCACCACCTCTTAGTTCTCCAAGCCTCAAGATCCTGGCTTCCTCCCCAATCCTCAATTGGGTTTCCCTTATAACACCTCCCAGCATTCTTGATAGGAACTCTTCAAATTCATGCATCACGAACCCATTCGAAGTGCCAAAGCCAAATCCTACATGAAATCGGTGGATTGGGATGGGCACTTCCATGTCAATGGCACGGTAAGATCTTGTTGGACTGTCAGAGAGATGCAAAATGCAGGACTGCAGATTTTTGTGAGCACGATCTTTAAGTATTTTTATCCCTTTCTTGAGCCCTTCTACTGGATCTGCTTGCCCCATATAGAAAAGGCGATCAATGACTTGTAGGGCAGTTCGCTTGCCGTAGGATGTCATGCGCCGGAGAGGGAAGACTCGGGCAGCTGCAGATGAGTAGGTAACAATGGCCAAGCGATCAATGGATCGAAGTGAGAAAACCACTAATGCCATGGATTGCTTGAGAAGCCTCAGGTGAGGCCCGTTGGGGCTTGCAACTAAGACCAAGTCGGTTGCTGGCTGATGTGCTAGTTTCACAGAGAGATAAGCTCTACTTGAAGCGCATTTATAAGTTGTTTGCCCAGTTGGCATGAAATGTTCTGGCGGCAGTGGTAATAATGATGATGAGCTGGTTAAGGGATACAGTGTCGGAACTCCAAGCTGATGGTACGAATTGCGGGCAGGCACTTGCAAAGATGGAGGTGGATACAGATGAAAGCTAGGATTATTGAGTGGGATAGGTATTAGAGAGAAAAGAAGGCGGGGATGGCTAGGAGTGTGGTCAGGCTCGATGGGGTCGTCATCATCGTAGCGTGCGGAGCGGAGAAAGGAGCGGCGGTGGACACGGAAAGTGGCGATGGAGTCATCGAGTATTCGGAGGACAGGGTCATTTTGGTTGCAAGGGAGGGAAGAAGGTGGATTGAGGTTGCGGGGGAGTTGGGTCCAATGTGCACGGCAAATGGGGCAGGTGACGCTACCATGGCGGACATTGGAGGAGATGCAGGCAAAGTGGAAAGCATGAGAGCACTGAGCAGTAAATATAGCCTGGCCTGGGCTGGTGCCGGTGCTGTAACTGAGAGGATCAAGACATATTGCACAGAGAGTCTGGCACATGAGAAAAAAAAAGGGGTAAGGTGAAGCTCCCCGTAAACTAAACAAGTAAACTTCATCAGCAGTAAAATAAAGTCGCAAATAGAACATTTAAGATGCACATATCCAAAATAGAATGATTTGATCCAAGCATAGTGTGACTTTTAGTTTGTAATGATATGAGGTAATTACACAGGATAGGTAGAATTTATATATTTAGGTAAGTGGGGGAAAATTATTCAAATTAAAATCAAGTGATTATATTGAATATCTGCAGATGGAAAATTGACAAAAGTAGGGCCCTTTAATAGCGGGTATCTTATAGCTAATGTACATTTGGGGACCCCCATGCTGTAGATATCACTATTATTTTATCCTCCCCCTAGCCTCTTTCCATCTAAATGAGAGGCGTTAATGAGACCAAGGACTTCATTCTGGGGGATGGTGGGAAACATAAAACAAGGTCTTTCTGAATCATCCACCAGCTCGCAGTCCCACAGCAGCAGTAGTAATAATAATAATGTGGAGTGGGCATGGGTGAGGCCACAGGATTCAAAAATAAAAATGAAAAGTGTAAAACAAAGTGGGTTTTGTAGAAGGCTGCCAAAGATAAAAAAGAGGATTTTATGGGTATGAAGTGGATCCAGCAGGCAGGGCCATATCCCCTCCGTTTGATTTTGTTGTCACTTGAAAACGCTCCCTTCAAATCAATCATTACTTCGCTTATGACTTGAAAACACCCACACCCACAACTTTTTTTCTTTTTTTAAACAAAATATTGAAATTGGGGAGATCTTGTCCATATGGGCAGAGAAAATTAAAAGCATATATATATATATATATATATATAGTAGAAAAATACCAGAGATAATTAAGCAATAATAATAAAGGGAGATTTGGTACGCATGGATCGTGAATTGGCCGGCGGCCGGCGGATATAGCCTAAGAAAATAAAGGTAGGAAACCCATGAGCCTAAGTCATGCCAAGAGAAATGCTCACATACATAGTTATCAAATTCATCAAAGATAGGGGCTATTTTGCAAATGCGGCAAGTTAAGTTAAATTACAGAGGGCAGTAACAGCTGTGAAACTGGAAAGAAACCAGGAGCCGCAAAGACTAAAGACTAGAGACTAAAGATGTTGTTAATTTTTTAAAAGGAGATGAGGGTGGTGGTGGTACCTTAGAAGGCAAGGAGTTGCTGGATTCTGCAATTTCTGAGATATTATTCCCTTGCTTTGGAGGAGGATTAGCCAACGCCGACATCTGCAAATCAACACCCTCTTTAATCTTTATATATTATAAGAAATCGAAAATGCCAATGCCCATAGTGAACATTTCAAAAAAAAAGAAGACCCAAGAGCTTTTGGCCAAAGATGCAAATTAATAAACAAGAAAGCAGCAAGGAATATGGACATTTGTTGATTACAACCCCAACCAAGGAACAATGAACAATCCCACGTTAAATCTCCCTCCTTTTTCAATTTTTTTTTCAATTTTTTTATTTTTCCTTTTAAATTTATCTTTGATTGAGAAGTGAGAACTAATAATATGGCTCTAGAAATTGCAGAGAGATTCAGAAAGACGGAATTTTGAAGCTTGAAGGTAACCTTATCCATAGGGGAAAATCCCCCTCCCCAACCCACAAAACAAAAAAGAAAAATCTAAGAAATTTCTCAACAATAGAGTGGACAAAAATATTTTTTGAAGGTAGAGAATGAAAATGAAAATGGAAACGAGGGGGGAGAGAGAGGCTCACTGTAGCATCAGTGGCGAGGGTATCCCCAAGGGCTTGCCTTCGGGAGAAGGACCCGCATGCTACCACCATCTTCCTTGCTGCTTTTCTTAGTTTCGAAGCTCCTCCTCCTCCTCCCATCCTTAATCCTTTCCTCTCTCTCTCACTCTCTCTCTGTAGTTTATCTACCTTATCATATATATGATCTGCTCCTCCTCCTCCTCGTTTCTTCTTACCCACCAAATGCACAGAGAGAGAGAGAGAGAGAGGAGACAAAAGCACTGCTAATTCTGCAATTTGTTCCTGCTTTATTGTTCTTCCACATACGTACACATAGCTATATACATATATACATGCCACTCCACCCTGAGCTGACCCCCTAAACGCCCCAAAAGAACAATGAATATAATATAAAATATTTGCAGAAACGACTCTACTTTCACCCCATCTCGGTCCACACACTAAATTCTTTTACGACTACTTGTCTCTCTGCTTTTTTTTTTTTTCACATTTCTTTTACTTTCTCATTCTATATTCTCTTTATTTTCCATTTTACCGTATTTTTATTTTGTTCTTTTATGCAGTGACTACTCGAGTGAAAGTTTTCTTTTCCTTTCCTTAATTAGGACTAGTAAATCTCTTTTATTGGAACACTCATTCTTCTTTATTTCTGCTATTACTATTTTAATTTGCTGCTTATACGCACCCACGCAGCCCACTTGCTTTGCTTTTCTTTTCTTTTCTTCTTTTATATATAACATGAAATATACTTGGGGATTATAATTAACTTCTGGTATTACAATATCAAATTGGTGGGTTATTATTAAATAGTTTCATCATTAAGAGACCAAATTGTAACTCAATTATTGGGGGTATATGCACAAAATTATTGTAGAATATTTCAATGGGTAGGTTGGAGGATGCTCCAGATTTTATGTTGATTTCACTGCAAACGGATGTATTCTTTGGGATGTTTAATTAATTATAATTAAATCTCAATCTTTGTATCAATTCAAAAAAGACAAAGTGGATTTGTGAGCGGGACCATCTGCAGATTATTGGATGATGGTTTAGTTGTTAGAGGGCATGAATCCGGTTGTTATGCGTAGGAAAGGAAGGTCCCTCCACTGTACGAGGCAATGAGCTCGTTTTTGTTCTTCTGCACCTTCTCTTTACTATTTACTATTTACTATTGATTATTGAATGCTGCATACTACTGGCTTAATTAAATTTAATTTAATTTCTTTGTAATTTGCAAATACAGTGACGGGGACTGTCACCACTAATCCTATCTGATAGATTAGTACTGACAGCTGAGTGATGAGTCACCCCCACCCCATCACCACTCATTTAGCTTATTTCTGACCCGTGGCTCATTCTTCTTCACAATCTAGAATTGGACCCATTTTAAACTATACAAATCTATAACTCTATATCACTTCAAATGCTCATCAATACTTCACACAACTAGTCCTATCCTCCTTTCTTTCTAAAGATTTGGCCCAACAAAAGAAATTTTGGAAAAGTGATGGAAATTTGGCTGAGACAATTTGATTGCATAGATTAATAATTTGAACAGGTTCTGAAGTTTAAATTATACTAATGCAGAGGCAGAGGGGGCAGTGCCCTTGTGGGGACCTCTATTAAATATTAATAATAATAATAATAGTACTCCACCGAGACAGAAAAAAGGACGGAGAAAAAGCAAAAGTAAGAAGCGGAAGCAAAGACCGTTGGATTTGAATTTGAAGTTTCACTTAACTATTACGACTCTACCTGCTCTGCTATTAATTTGGTTTCTTTAGGTTGGGCAGACAAAGCAAATAGGCGGGCTGGCGCCAAAAAATACGTTTCTTCCATCCGTTATGTTCCAATTGGCACTCAAGCACAGAGTGACACGTGGGCCCTCCCAAAGTGGGTATTTAAAAAAACAAAACGAAAAAAGAAAAAAAGCTTTATATCAATTTGCTTATTCTTCTGGACCCTAATGAGGCTAAAATCATGATACATAATATATTGTCAAAGGCAGTGTTTGTTACTGAATACTAATCTTCGGCTCTCCACATGCATGATTAAAGACAAAGTGAAGCAATACTAAAGAGTTTATTTGGTAATGGTGGTCATACTCTTTCCATTATCAATTTATCATATATATATATATATTTCATATTTGTAATTTGTTGTTGTTTGGCTTCCTTGTTGCTTGAGTTGGTAGCACTAATGAATGAATCCAGGGCAACAAGTGGAAGGCACTCTGAGGTTTGATAGATGGGGTGTGCCTTCCAGAGAGAAGACAATAATGCCCTACTGAATTAATGCAGTAGAGATGTAGCAATATGTGGCTTATGCTGCTTAATTTGAGGGCCTACCTCTTTTTTTTTTTCTTCCAAATTGAAAACAAACAAGCATTGGCAAAGTACTGCCCCATATATATATATATATATATATATATATAGAGAGAGAGAGAGAGAGAGAGAGAGAGGTCCCATTCCCCTGCATACTTCTTCATATGAGGATTTAGTCTTTTGGCCAATGTAAAACAGGTATTTTGAAAAACTGATCGTTAGATTAAATATTCTCCCTATGTATGACAGGCAAACCAAAAATCATAGTGATCCAACGGTCAATTTTCCATAAAATGGAGTGTGAAAATCATGAAAGGAAGTTATTTGTTACAATTCAATTCAATAGTTGAGAAGGACAAAGTGTTACAATCGATAGTTGAGGAGGTAAAGTGTGAGAAGGTGATAGTTGAGAGAGAGAGAGAGAGAGAGAGAGAGAGAGAGCATGTGATAGCTCCCCCTTTATGTATTTCCCCCTAATTTTAAACCTCCTCTGGTGGTAAGAAACTAAGAATTAAGAAATACTTGAAATGAACATGTGATAGTTCCGATCCTGGCATGGGTAACTGTTGTTATCTTAATCTCATTAATTTACTATAACACAAGTCAACCAAAACTCCAAAAGTAAAGTTGAGAGAGAGAGCATGAAGTGAAGTTTTAAATGTGATAAATAGGATTATGGAAATGGTTTGATGTTGAACAGACTTGACTAAAACTCCAAAAGTAAATTAAGTTGAGAGAGAGAGCATGAAGTGAAGTATTAAATTTGATAAATAAGATTTTGGAAATGGTTTGATGTTGAAAAGACTTGAGTAATTCATTGAATACCGTCTTTAAACTAAGCTTTTACCTTCTAATCATCCGTGACTGACTGACAAAGATAATGCGGTGTTTGCTGATGAGGAGTAAGGACAAATAACAAGATGCGTATCATCATCTATAAACAAACTCCCATCAACTCCCTTTCTAAGGCCAGGATTTTTCTATTAATCTTTAATTAATTGGAGTAATTAGTTGCTACTTGGTAGGACAGGACACGCGCAAGTATCCAAATCTTCGATTTTCAATTTGGAAGCAAGTCTTTTATTTGACTTGGCTTACATTTGCAAAATCGAATCTCATCACCCAATTGCCGATGCTCTTCCAGATAGAATAGTCTTTTGTATTCCAAGTTGAGAATATCTATTTCAAGACAGAGAGTACTGTTGAATAAAGTAACTCTTAAAATTAACAACATATAGATTTTTCGCAATATCCCAAGTTAATTTAGATTTCAAATTATGTGTCCAACAAGATTTGATATTAGAAAAAAAGGGGGGGGATGAGAGTGCCTGTCAAAGCAGAGCAGAGCAGAGCAGAGCAGAGCAGGCGAGACTTTGCCATTGTTCGACACTCAAAACAACTTCAAAACTCACACCTCCTATAAAGTAGAAAAACGGACTGAGACACTAAAAGGATGGTATGGGCGCTATCTTGAGAGTGAGAGTGAGTGGGAGTGGGGAGGGAATCTCTGTCTCTCTCTCTCTGGACTGACATATGGGAAGGCTTTTATCAACGAATCCCCCCACTCCCTCTTTCCTCATCAAAAGAAGAAAAAGAGAAAAGGCTTCTGGTGTCCAGTCCACAACACCTTCCTAGCCTATAAAGCAGGAAGATGTTTGATTGTGTTCATAAGGTTGTGCAATGTGCATATATTTGACCTAGTCAAATTCAGTAAAGGGGACCCAATTTAAACCTCGCAAATAAATGTGTCCATTAGGGGCCCTTTTTTATTTATTCTAATTTATTGGTGATTGTTTCTTTTAATTTCTATTTGATCAAAGATTCCCCTGTAGTGATTCGTTTGGTCAGGCTTTGGCTTCTTCTGTAATTTAAGCTGACCTCACTCCCTTGGACCTGTTTCTTACATTACATAATTATTGTAATAGGATGAACCCGTTTTGTTTGTTTTTATTTCTTTTTTAATAGGATCATCAGCAAACCAACCAGCGACCAAAAGACCAGAACAGGGAAAACAATGACCCAACACAAAGAAAACGCATAACTTCAACACGCATGCTTCAGCCAGAACAACAGAAAGCACACTTCAGGTAGCAAGCATAAGCGAATCCAGGCTCACCCATTTCCACTGCCCAATCCTCAAGTTCATCAATTCCACTATAAGAACATCTAGGCAAATAGGCTCTGTTTGGAATAACTTTGACTAAATTCTCACTATTTCCACTGCCCAATCCTAACTTTGCCTAAAACTCTGTTTGGGAAACATATTTCACTATCAGTAATACCATGAGGCCAATTTAAGGATTAATGTTGCATTCTCGCAGATACACATGATCATAATTGATAAATTTTGCCCAGTAGTTACGGAATTTTGGCATGCCTATCTCAAGCCATGGTTTCATGTTGCCATTGTAGTGTATGACAGCAGCTCCATCAATTTCCTTCTGGTTGACATTTGGGTTGTAGCCAAGCCCCAGGACATGCCAAGGCCGAGGAAGGGAATAAGTGCGATTCCAAAAGGTTATGAGATCAGGAGATAGGGTTCCCAGCTTCCACAACTGTCTGTCATGATTCTGCGACCAAAATAACTTTGCTTTATAATGCAAAGAAGCTAATACACTCCCAAGTCATATTTTCATTCATAACATTTCAGTGCTAGAGTTACTAAGATGCATTAAGTATGAACATTGCAAATAAAAGCATGCATATGTACGGCTTTCAAGTTCTTACTTGAACTCGCTGCCAAGTTTCAAACGAATAAAGAATTTAAGGGGCATTTAGACATCTATCAAAACTTATTCCATCCTGTTTTGCATAGAAATATAGAATTTGAAAAATGTAAAGTAGTTCATTTCTTTTACTTCCCAATTTTTTAGGGTTTCAAATTACACTCTTACCACGTTGAATGTTCAAATGACATGCACGATGCAATTGAAGAGTTAATTTCGACAAGACTCCAAACACCCCATTATCATTTTGAGTTTTGAGGGGTTATATTGTTTGCAAAATTTATAATGGTTGTTTTTCTTTTTTTTTTTCAAAAGACCAGCAAATATCACAAGTATACATTACTAAGTAGTATATTTTCAAGATTCCAATATACTAATCGGTCATAAGAAAATTTTTCAAAGGCTATATTTTGCCCTATACAAAGAAATATGGAGAATCAGGATGGTGCAGCTGACCTCAATTAGTTGAACCTTGTTGAATCAAGTGGTATAGATTTATGTTTCATTGATGAGTCACGTGGTGTTTAGAAATTGTCAATTAAATTCAAACAATCATGTCAAAAATTATATGACCATCCAAGAATAGAATCCGAAGTATATCCCATACCAGCTTTTGCCAAGTGTGGTACACCTCTGTAATGTTTTGCCTCTTCCATTCGTCCAAATCAAACACATTCATTCCATATGCCCATCCACAAGCATGGGGGTCAAAATTCTTTGCGATGACAGGATTTGAAAAGTTGAGATATCGATCAAACCGATGGAAGCTTTCTCCACAAGTCTCAACAGCACCGTTAACATTCCCCTTTAGGTCAAGGGACCACAGACCAGTGAGATCCTTCTGCACTACTATATCATCATCCAAAAACAGCACTTTGTTGAGCTTTGGGAATATCTCTGGCAGATAAAAGCGAAGGTGGTTCAAGATGGACAAGTACTTTGGGTTCCGGAACTTCAAGTTTGAATCAGAATTAGCACGGTGGGCCTTGAAGTAATAATCTATCATGGATGGAGAACCCAACTGCTTGAGAACTGGACTAGAACTAGAATTTAACCATGTAAATTATTCAATATTCTGAACTTGAATGGTGGTTTTTCCTGGTGGATTTGATAGAAACCACATCCTCATTGCTGCATAATTGAGCCTATCAGTAACAACGTGGAAAACATGCCTTGCTGGGTCCTGCAAAGAATATCATGCAAACTTAACAGAAAAGGAAATCCATGATGCTAACCAAAAGACAAATTCTTGGATGTTCACAAGACACAATTAATTGATTCTCCATTTATTTGCTGAGGAAACTACGAAAAGAAAAGAAAAATAGAAGTTTAAAATAAACATTGTGAATTTTTCTTTTATTTTCATGTGTCTTCAAGGCAACCAAAGAATCAGTAGGTGATTGGATTTACCTGGGCATGGGAAACAGTCGAGTTTACAACCACTGCCTGCTGCAGCCAATATGTTATCCGAGAACAGCGCATAGTGGTACAGCCTGGGGTCTTCTAATTTATCTTGATTCGGAAAGTGCTGTTGAGAAATATCCAAGGTATAATACTCAGTTGAAAGGCGCAATGGAAGACAGTGAAGACCTTTCAGAAGTGTTTTTGCATTTAATTGTGTCAAGAACATGGTCTGCTTCTTGTGCACTCGGAGTTGCTCTTCAGTTGAGTGAAGGATAGCACGAAGCTTCTTTACCACAGCGGCACAATCGTCTTGAATTTGCTTGCCTTTGGCCAATGTTTGCTCCATTGCCTTCAATTTTTCGTAGGCACTGCATTTAAAATGCAAACCATAAGTACATATTAGAACAAAATGAGAAAGTGTGAAATAACATGAACCGATGGAGAAGGAACATTGTTGCATGCCGAACAAAGAATCCAACAAGGATATCAACAACGATAATAACATAATGCAATTAATTGTAAGAAAAAACCTACTTCCATGGTAGGTCAGAATCCTTAGTTGCATCCCCAAGTGCTCGCTGAACTTCCTTTACTCGCAGTCTGAGATCTCGTATAAAGTGAGGATTATTTCTTGTAGCAGAAAGGGAATTTCTGCTTCAATCTCTTGGAGTACGTAAAATGGGTTGAGAAATCGGGTTGAGAATCATCTCTATTTTGACACACGAATAGGAATTTTCCATGTTCAACTTAATACATAAAATGGATGTCATACAGAACAAAATACAAAAAGAAAATTGTACAAACATATATTCAAAACTTGTTTGCTTTCCTGAGCTTCAATCACTTGGAGTACAGACATGGGTTAGCCACATTTTTTTCTTACATTAATTCTAAACTATACCAGCACAAATGGGTTCTCTTGTAAGTTACTAATATCCTGCATTAATGGTAGAAGCTTCTTTTGCAGCATTTCATAAATTTTCTCAACCTTTGGATGAGATCTGTCCCCCATAAAAAATACATGACTCTCACCCTTCACTTCTATTTGACTAAACCCAGGTACTTTCTTCACATTTCTCTCCTTCATCTTCTTTCTTACTCGTGCATACTCATCCCACTTCCCACCTGCTGCATATACATTAGCCAACAGTACGTACCCTCCTGAACTGGTTGGCTCTAGCTCTATTAGCTTCTCACCTACATGATTTGCCAATCCAACATCCCCATGCAACCTGCATGCACCAAGCAATGCCCCCAAAACAGCCCCATCCAGCTCAGATGGAGGCATTTTGCAAACCACCCTCATGGCCTCATCAACTTGCCCTGCTCGACCTAGAATATCAACAAGGCAGGCGTAGTGCTCAGCCTTTGGTTCCAAACCATAAGCACGGCTCATTGAGTCAAAAAGCCTTTGGCCTTTTTTAACAAGACCAGCATGACTACAAGCTGACAAGACTCCCACAAAAGTAACCTCGTCCGGCTTGGATCCTGATCTTAGCATTTGTGCAAAGACGTGTAATGCATGGTCACCATACCCATGATTTGAATATGCTAAGATCATTGCTGTCCATGAAACAACATCCTTAGCCTCAAGATTCTCAAAAGCAAGCCTGGCAGAGCTAAGATCCCCACTTCTTGAATACATAGTAATGAGAGCATTTGTAAGGGATGTTTCATGCTCAAACCCAAGTGAGATAACAAGGGCATGAGCTTGCATGAGCTCCAGCATGCCCCCGCATGAGGTCAATATGCTTGTGATGGTAGTCTCATTGGGCATAATGCAAGACTGAAGCATGAGGATTAGGTGCTTCAAGGCTTCACCATTGGGCCCATTTCTTGCATATCCGTCAATCACTGCATTCCAAGTCACGATATTCCTTTCTGGCATCAAATTGAAAAGCTTCTCAGCTTCAACCATGAGGCCTTCATCAACATATGATGTGATCATTGCATTCCATGCGGCAATGTCTTTCTTAGGCATCTGATCAAAGTACTCCCGTGCATGTTTGTTTAACCCATTACGTGCCAGACCAGTGACCATAGTGGTCCAAGAAACTGCATTCCTTTGAGGCATTAAACTAAACAGTTGAATGGCTTCAGTTACTCTCTTATTGTCCAGACAACAGGAAATCATAATGTTCCAGGAATATAGGTTCCGTTGGGGCATTTCATTGAACAGCTTATGTGCCTCATCAATTCGATCATTTTCGATGTAAGACTTGATCATAGCTGTCCAAGTAACAACGTTCTTTTCAAGCATGTGGTCAAAAATATTACGAGCTTGATCAATCAAACCATTGCGAGCATAACCCAAAACCAATGTAGTCCACGAGACCACATTTTTCAATGGCATTTGATCAAAAAGCTGGCGAGCCTCTTCGACCCGTCCAATTCTAAAGTAGCCGGAAATCAAACTGGTCCACGAGAATACATTTCTGTGCGTCATAGCATCAAAAATTTTCTGAGCCTCTTCCATCTGACCGGCTTTCGCATAACCATGGACCATTGCAGATTCAGCAACAATGCATGTGTGGGGCATTGTCCGAAAGAGGTTTTCGGCTTTGGGGAGATGATTGTTTTTGAGATAAACAGTAATCATGGAAGCATAAGAAACATTGTCCCGACGAGGCATTTCATCAAACAATTTTCTGGCTTCCGTGACTTTACCATGACGGCCTAGATTACTTATCTGCACATTACACTTAAAAATAGGTGAAACAGTTGAGGACAGAATTGATTTTGCGGTGTTGGAAATGGAAATCCGATTTGTTTCCCATCCCAGAATTTGTTTTGTTGGTGGAGAATATGAAGTGCTGGCATGTCTGAGGCAGTGAAAGATGCCAGGAAGAATTGGAAAACAATAACAGGGTCGAGAGACTGATTTGATGAGATTCATCAATCATGTGGCGGCTGGTTCCTAGAGAAGGCCTTCAGTTCAAGAAGACATCCAGAAGAAATATATATAAATATATAGAATTGTGTCATGTAAGCTCATGCAGTGATGACTTGATTACTTGAAGGGTTTCAAGCTGCATAGACTCCAGTCCCTGGGTTAAATGGGTTTGGTTTCGCCGCTCATCTTCACTTTAGCCGCACTGTGCGGCTTGTTGCCGGGATCGTGCCACATCGACTCTTTAGACGATCCAAAGGCTGATAGTAACTTATGCTCAAAACGCACTCATTTGTGGTCGTTTAGGACGGCACAATGAAAGATTTAACGCCGTCTGCACTAATGTTTCCTACCGGAGACAAAAACGCATCCCGCCCAAACCGAAATTCTATTCCCCCAGAATGTGATCTTCTCACAAAGCCAACATGTTTTAGGCATTTCCTCAAACACATTGCATGCAAAGTTTAAATCACATAATACAATAGAAATTTAAATCATATCATTTTCAAAGTACATGCAGATCACAGAATCCGACAGAGTGCCGACAAAATTGTTATTCGCAGGACCCAGTTTCTTCAAATTACTCATCTTTATCAAAGTTTGAATGGTTAAGTCACTGTAGAAGTTGTTTCTTGAAATATCAATATACTCTAAAGAAGAACAAGAACCCAAACTACTCGGAACCGTAACCGACAAGTTGTTCAACGAAATGTCAAGCTGAAGCAGAGTCGAACACCCATCTGCTGCAATACGCGGAGGAGTCCCGCCTCGAAAATGGTTGCAGGAGAGAAGAAAATACCAAGCTTCCACTTGGGACTAACGGAATCGGACCCGAGAACTGGTTGCTCGATAGATTCAAGAGGCTGAGCTGTTGACAGGGGCCAAGTGCTTCTCCAATATCTGCGTGAAACTTATTGGAAGACAGATCGAGATGCTGCAGAGACAAACAATCATCACCAAATGATGGAATCGCCATATGATGATACAAAACGAAGCTCTGTGTTTAGAGGGGAAAAGCAAGATCAAGAGATGAAACTCGGGTGTTTTTGCAAGAGACGCCGGTGAAGTAACATGGGTTCTAGTTGTGAGAGAGAGTAAATCTGATTTTTGGATTGGAGGAGAGATGAGAAAAGAGAGAACCCAGAAAAGAGGAGATCACATTTTTTGGGGAGTCGATTTTGGGTTTTGATGAAATTGCATTTTTTTTTGTTGCACGGTGCGGATAAACTTATGATCCGCGGCGAAACCAAACCCGGGTTAAAAGGGCTTTGGGCGGCCTTCTCTAATCATCGTGTTCATGCACCGAGCACCGAGCACGCAGGAGCCGAAAGGTAGCGACACTTGTAGCATGCCATACGATGCATGTCATTTGCTGGAGCCCACATAAGACGAGAGGAGAGGGCGAACCATGTCTCAAAACTTCTGGGAGTTTTTTTCCAAAATGACCTTTTAAAAAAAAATATATACAAGTCTGACCTCCATTCAAAAATATATACCAGACTGACCTTCTGACCGGATCGAAAGGCATAAACCGCTGTTAGAAACAGCGGTTATAGAATACCACAAAAAACCGCTGTTTGAAACAGCGGTTTTACATGCACAAAATTTTAAAAATTATTTATTCTCTCTCCTCAATCAATGTGCAATATATGACTCTCTCTCTTCACCTCCCGTCAACCTCCTCTCTCTCTCTCTCTATATATATATATATTATTTGTTTTTTTCAAAGCAAGCCTCTCTCTCTCTTTCTCTCCCCACTGACACATTTGTCCTTTTTTCTTTTCTTTTTTTTCTTCTCCTCCCCCTCTCTCTTCTTCACTGCCAGACCATTTTTTTTTCCTCCTCCCAGAACTCAACCCAGCTCCCCAATCTTCCCCATGGAACTAGATTCAGAACTACAGGGGCTTGATCGAAAATACGCCTTCCTTAGATCAAAACTGCCTGTTGCCTTCAAATAACTGGGGGACATATTTGACATATTTCTTGGAGATGGCTTATGAGGAGTTGATGCATTGCTAGATAAATCGATGCATGGTTGATCAAACTGGGGTTTCGACAGTCTTGTGGATTGTCTTAGCTTGATTGATCTAGACTTATTCAGTTTCTTCTTAATCAAAGGCCTCCCGAATTTCAAACTAGACATTCTCGTTAAGGCCTTTGTTGGTTTCAAACTAGGTGCCCTTGTCAAAATTCTATTGGGTTTGTGACCAGGGGGAGAGTTTGATCTTGAACTATAAGATGCATTATAGTCATAACTAGATTCAAAGTTAAGGGGACTTGCCTGAATATGCTCTTTCCTTGCATCCAAACAGCTTGTGGCCTTATCTAATACTTTGATTGAAGGTGGCTTTCGTGAAGATGCCTTGTTGCAAATTGATTCAACAGGATGATGATCAGATCGGGATTTATCTCGTCTCGTCGATGGTTTTGAACTAGGCAATCTTGAGAGCTTGATTGATCTCAATTTCTTCATTTTCTTAGTAGGCTTTGTTCCTCCTCTGTTTTTTCTATTTTGAGTCTGAGCAGAAGATGATTCCATAGCCATTGAGCCCTTCTCCAAACTAGCACAATTATCGGATTCGAACTCTGTATGTATATATATATATATATAGATAGATAGAGAGAGAGAGAGAGAGGAGGTTGACGGAGGTGAAGAGAGAGAGTCATATATAGCACATTGATTGAAGAGAGAGAATAAATTATTTTTAAAATTTTGTGCATGTAAAACCGCTGTTTCTAACAGCGGTTTATGCCTTTTGACCTGGTCAGAGGGTCAGTCTGGTATATATTTTTGAATGGAGGTCAGACTTGTATATATTTTTTTTTAAAAGGTCATTTTGGAAAAAAACTCAACTTCTGGACTGTAAATTCGGAAAATGGCCCCCACCACGTGACCACTGTGAACTGTGAACTGGAAACAGGTGGTTGTTGGAGGCAACTGTAGTCATATGCATCCCATATTTCTTTAACCCAACACCACCAGCCCACTCCACTAGCATTAGCATTTAGTATATATACAAATAGAAATCATACACTCTCTAATTCCCATAATTTATGCCAATACCCCATTAAAATCCACAAATTTTCAAACCCAATATACTCCGATCCTCTTGGGTCCAGAGTGTCGGTGGATAGATAAGACCAAAAGAGTTGTTCAGTTTGAACGAAATAGAGAGTATAGAGTAACTTTTTAATAGTTACTCCGAGTTTGCCGAGTAAATTTCCATTGGATAGGAGTTGATGAACCACTCATATTTGTTACGTTTGGGCTAGGGAGGGCCCCAAACTTAAATTTTTTTTTTATAGTATTCTTAATTTTAGACTTGACTTCATAAAACTGACCGTTGGATTTGATGCTCCTTTTCTGTATGTTATACCTGCAAAAAATCACAGTAATCTGACGGTTGGTTTTTAAAAAATATCATTGTGAAAATATACAACTTATTTATTCTTCAAAATATCACCATTTTTTTAATGCAAGTTTTTTCAAAAACCAACCGTTGAATTACTGTGATTTTTTGTACAAAAGAGGGACATCTAATCCAGCGTAATACTAAATCCTTGCTCCGCCCCTGTCAACAACTTTAACTGAAAAGCCAACACAGCTAGTTTAGATTGAAAATATGTAGACAGCAAATTTTTTTTCTTCTTTTATTTTTACCAGAACTGGTTCAGTCTTCAATTACAAAATCCAACACGTACTATGTCAATCAGAAGCCACTAATGTACAATTAATTATTGGATAGCAGCACAATGAGGCTCATTTGCCTACGAGATTCAGAGCAGCAGTTAGATTACACTTTCTAAGAACTGGAAAATGAATGCTCAGTTTTCAAAGAATCCCACAAGCACAAGCCCAAAGGATGCTGCACCTACTTCAGTGAAGCTGAAACCGTATCATTTACATGATCTAGAGAAGACATACATTTTAGCAAAAACAAAGAATCTAGCTTTCAATCATTTACAAATACATCTGCAGTATCTGTAACATCGGATGCCTAGAATAAATATATTGTAAAATTGAGGCTTCGAAACCATTGCACTGACCAAAATAAAGTGTAAAAAAAGCTAAGAAAGAATTAAATTCATGAGCTCTTGCTTTGGAAAAAAAGAACCCACACAGCAAAGCGACACAGACCTGTTCAAATATATGGTTACGTAGGTATTGGGAAGCATATTTCACTATCAATGATACCATGAGGCCAATTTAAGGATTAATGTTGCATTCTCGCAAATACACATGATCGTAATTGATAAATTTTGCCCA
This sequence comes from Hamamelis virginiana, assembly GCA_017140935.1. Taxonomy (NCBI): domain Eukaryota; kingdom Viridiplantae; phylum Streptophyta; class Magnoliopsida; order Saxifragales; family Hamamelidaceae; genus Hamamelis; species Hamamelis virginiana. Next base: position 47,617 of record JAESVK010000260.1, read on the forward strand.
GTAGTTACGGAACTTTGGCATGCCTATCTCAAGCCATGGTTTCATGTTGCCATTGTAGTGTATGACAGCAGCTCTATCAATTTCCTTCTGGTTGACATTTGGGTTGTAGCCAAGCCCCAGGACATGCCAAGATCGATGAAGGGGATAAGTGCGATTCCAAAAGGTTATGAGACCAGGAGGCAGGGTTCCCAGCTTCCACAACTGTCTGTCATGATTCTGCGACCAAAACAACTTTGCTTTAGAATGCAAAGAAGATAAAACACTCCCAAGTCATATTTTCATTCATAACATTTCAGTACTAGAGTTACTAAGATGCATTAAGTATGAACACTGCAAATAAAAGCATGCATATGTCCGGCTTTCAAGGTCTTACTTGAACTCGCTGCCTAGCTTCAAACAGATAAAGAATTTAAGGGGCATTTAGACATCTATCAAAACTTATTCCATCGTGTTTTGCATTGAAATATAGAATTTGAAAAATGTAAAGTAGTTCATTTCTTTTACTTCCCAATTTTTTAGGGTTTCAAATTACACTCTTACCACGTTGAATGTTCAAATGACATGCACAATGCAATTGAAGAGTTAATTTCAACAAGACTCCAAACACCCCTTTAGCATTTTGAGTTCTGAGGGGTTATATTGTTTGCAAAATTGATAATGGATGTTTTTTTTTTCAAAAGACCAGCAATATCACAAGTATACATTACTAAGTAGTATAATTTCAAGATTCCAATATACTAATCAGTCATAAGAAAATTTTTCAAAGGCTATATTTTGCCCTATACAAAGAAATATGGAGAATCAGGATGGTGCAGCTGACCTCAATTAGTTGGAACCTTGATGAATCATGTGGTATAGATTTATGTTTCATTGATGAGTCACGTGTTGTTTAGAAATTGTCAATTAAATTCAAACAATCATGTCAAAAATTATATGACCATCCAAGAATAGAATCCGAAGTATATCCCTTACCAGCTTTTGCCAAGTGTGGTACACCTCTGTAATGTTTTGCCTCTTCCATTCGTCCAAATCAAACACATTCATTCCATATGCCCATCCACAAGCATGGGGGTCAAAATTCTTTGCGATGAGAGGGTTTGAAAAGTTGAGATAACGATCAAACCGATGGAAGCTTTCTCCACAAGTCTCAACAGCACCGTTAACATTCCCCTTTAGGTCAAGGGACCACAGATCAGTGAGATCCTTCTGCACTACTATATCATCATCCAAAAACAGCACTTTGTTGAGCTTTGGGAATATCTCTGGCAGATAAAAGCGAAGATGGTTCAAGATGGACAAGTACTTTGGGTTCCGGAACTTCAAGTTTGAATCAGAACTAGAACGGTGAGCCTTGAAGTAATAATCTATCATGGATGGAGAACCCAACTGCTTGAGAACTGGACTATAACTAGAATTTAACCATGTAAATTCTTCAATATTCTGAACTTGAATGGTGGCTTTTCCTGGTGGATTTGATAGAAACCACATCCTCATTGCCGCATAATTGAGCCTATCAGTAACAACGTGGAAAACATGCCTCGCTGGGTCCTGCAAAGAATATCATGCAAACTTAACAGAAAAGAAAATCTATGATGCTAACCAAAAGCCAAATTCTTGGATGTTCACAGGACACAATTAATTGATTCTTCATTTATTTGCTGAGGAAACTACGAAAAGAAAAGAAAAATAGAATTTTAAAATAAACATTGTGAATTTTTCTTTTATTTTCATGTGTCTTCAAGGCAACCAAAGAATCTGTAGGTGATTAGATTTACCTGGGCATGGGAAACAGTCGAGTTTACAACCACTGCTGCAGCCAATATGTTATCCGAGAACAGCGCATAGTGGTACAGCCTGGGGTCTTCTAATTTATCTTGATTCGGAAAGTGCTGTTGAGAAATATTCAAGGTATAATACTCACTTGAAAGGCGCAATGGAAGACAGTGAAGACCTTTCGGAAGTGTTTTTGCATTTAATTGTGTCAAGAACATGGTCTGCTTCTTGTGCACTCGGAGTTGCTCTTCAGTTGAGTGAAGGATAGCACGAAGCTTCTTTACCACAGCAGCACAATCGTCTTGAATTTGCTTGCCTTTGGCCAATGTTTGCTCCATTGCCTTCAATTTTTCATAGGCACTGCATTTAAAATGCAAACCATAAGTATATATTAGAACAAAATGAGAAAGTGTGAAATAACATGACCAATGGAGAAGGAACATTGTTGAATGCCGAACAAAGAATCCAACAAGGATATCAACAACAATAATAACATAATGCAATTAATTGTAAGAAAAGACCTACTTCCGTGGTAGGTCAGAATCCTTAGTTGCATCCCCAAGTGCTCGCTGAACTTCCTTTACTCGCAGTCTGAGCTCTCGTATAAAGTGAGGATTGTTTCTTGTAGCAGAAAGGGAAAGGTAGACCTTTGCCCTGATGAGTTGATCTTTAAGATGCCGGACCCGAGCGTCTGGGATAACAGTTTGGTCATTCTGTTTCTCGGTGTTACTCCTTCTGGGCTCTTTTGTATCAATTTTTCCAGAGGTTTTAACAGATTGTTGTTCAAGTTTCATTTCCTGGAGAACAGCATAAATAAGGACCAAAGGAATTTAGGATTCTCTTTCATTTAAGAACAACCAAAAGTGGTTTTCTTAGTCGTCCTAATCACCTCCTCCACAATCAAACACAAAATTTGAAGCTGGAACTAAAACTGGAGTTGGTTGTTGATAATTTAATAGGAAACTGATTCTATCAATACATGACATTCCACAATGAGTAATGCTAGATGAACCAAATCTTGGACCAAAATTTTTAAACCCAATGATGTGGCATCAAGATGGTTCCTCTAACTACGTGCATTTTTGAAATGCACAAAAATAGAGAATCTATTATGTTGCAACATCATCTGATCTAAAAAATTTGGTAATATTTGGTCCATCTAGCATTTTTCTTCCACAATCATCATAAAGAATCTGACATAAAGGAAATTTCTTGAATGATCAAAAATAAATTACATCAAATTCACTTGGTAATTACATGGCACTATATAAAAAAAAAAAGGTCTAATTAAAAAAAGTGTGGATAAACTTTCACATCAGCAAAGGGAAAAAAATAGATCAGTTCCATTTTCTTCCTTCCAGTTGATCTAGATGCTTTAACTTTCAAGTTACATGTTCATTGGTTGAATTCTATGACCTCTATCGCAAAGAATACTCTAGCTGTAACCATTAAGAAATACTCCGGATTCTAGACAAATTGGGCTCAGCTAAATCCAACTAATCCACAGAATAGTCAAACTCCTGTAAAATGACTATTTCCAACACTGGAAGCAGCTAATTATTACGGTAGACTGAGAGGAAATTGAGATCCCAAAAGCCCCCTTACAATCAACTTAATTCCTTCTAATAATTTAATCATTAACCTTGACTGGAAGCACGGAAGAAACCCATATATATGTTTCAAACATAAAAAAACGCCATCAAAGACTTATACACATGTGCCCAGCAAGTCATCAAGTGGTCCAAAATTAACAATTGATTTACCGTATTTTCAGATGCAGTATTGGATATCTGCTCAGATGACCTTAGTTTTGCTTCCTTCTTTGCATCTCTCTGTCTATCCCGGATTTCCTCTTCTTTGCCGGTTGATTTCGGCTTCTGCAGGACGCCGCCCTGATTTCCTTCCTGCAGACCATCTGTCACCTGTCGGATGGGGTTTTCCCTTTGGGGATGATCTCCGTCAGTCGTCGTATATAATACTCTGCTTTTATGCTCCACAGAATCCCGCAATTGTGAATCTAATTGACAGACATAACAACAATACATACTTAGGAATAAGGAAAACGGCTACTCGAACTAAAATTGAGTTTTATTGCCCAAACTTCCAGTAACGACATCTTTCACAACATTTTAATTTATGGAAATAATAACATAAAATAACATTACCATCGGCAGATTCTCTAATGAAGCTGGTGCTGTCCCCAGTTGAAACATGGGAATTTGAGACAGAATTGGTGGAATTGTCGGAATAAACGATTCCAACTGGTTCTTTAAAGATTGTGGAGGATTCCTGCGTGTGAAATGGAAAATTGAGAAATGTAAGATCTTTCCACCAAAAAAGAAAAGATCTAAATAATTCAGAAATATGCGAGTCCAAATAATTAGGAAAAAAAAAAAGAAAATAAAAAGAAATTAAAGATTATAAATTACCTGCGGAAGGAGATTTAGTTGCCTGGTATCGCCACCGAAAGTCTGAACAAAAAATAAAAGAAATTTCAGAGATGAATGTATACATCACGAGCGAAATGAAAATCGAAACTTGAATATAAAGAACTTTACTCACGGAAGTGGAAACTTCATCGATGAAATCGCTCGTAGCTGCAAAAATAAGAAAACAGGAATTAGCAAGAAAGAGAGAAACCAAATCTGTAAAATCGTTGGCAAAAAAATGGTATGCAGATGAGAGAGTTACAGGATGGAGTCTTGAAGCTTCCAAGTCTATCAGTATAGAGAACAATGGGGGCAAGAACCGTCAAGAACATCAAAACCACCACCGGTTTTCTCAGCATCATGTTTTCCTCCCACTCCAAAACCCCCAAATTTCTGTACGAATTGACAAAAAGATGAACGAATCAACACCACTCCGCTTCTCCTTCCAAAACGCGACAATTGACGCTTCTCGCTTTCCAAGAATGCCACGCGTCCGTACAAATTCTATCATACAGAGAGAGAGAGAGAAAGAGAGTAAAGAGCATGGTCAGAAATATACAGAAAAAAGTAGGGTTATCCCCTCCACAAAACCAGAAAAAGAAAAAAAAGGAACTTTTTGTAATGGAAATATTAGAGTTGAAGGCATTAATGTAGTAGAGAGAGAGAATACATGAATATTTACATGGATCTTCAGGTTTTCGGAAAGAAGAGGCAAGACAGTGCGGGGGCAAAGATAAGAGAAGAAGCACACTTGAAAACCACTGTCGGAAAACCGCTATGTTTGTGCTTTTGTAGTGTATTTCGGCTGAAATTGAAAAGGAGGAAAGAGGGCGTCGGCCACGATAATAATACTCTCTCTCTTTATCTCTTATCAATGCCCACCAATAATAAAGTGTGAGTGAAAGTGAGCCATTCACTCTTCTTTTTCCATCTTCCCTAATCACTCTTCATGTTCGAGAGTTGTTGTATTTAACGGTGGTGAGCTGTATTAACCCTTTCGTGGTTTGATTACAGATGAGGGCTGATGTGGACAGACACGTAGTTCGACAACACACGCATTGATTGACGGGTCTTTGCCACGCCTGGAAAATTAACAGGAGTTGGGGTTATTTTGGTCTTTCGCTCTTTCTTCAATCTTGATTTTGCTCATTTCTGGGAAGGCAGCGAAGCCCGATTCCTCAGCCATCTGTTTCTGGATCCACACGCCAGCTATCGAAATTCTCTTTCCAAGTTTAACATATTCCGTATTACATAATACCCCAATACTCACTGGGACTTGCCATCTCTATTCGTATTTTCCTTTCTTTTATAAAGGGAGATTACATATTTTGAAATAATATATTTTACACTATTTGCCATCTGGAATTACGGATGCCTTAACGGTAATTTTTAATTATTATATTATTATAAAAAGTATGTTGTAGATTTGGTCAAATAAATCCCTAATTTTTATTCATATTTTACTCTTGCCTTATTGGCATTTTTCACTTTCAAAAAAGATATGATTGAGATAATTTAGGAATAAAATAAAATAAAAATCACTCCTATTCCTAATCGCACATATTGTCAATAATACAAGTATGTATATCTAGTCAATATATATATATATATATATATATATATGTTAGTAAATTTAAGAGAATTTTTGGGTTTGAACTTTGAATATATATATATATATAGAGAGAGAGAGAGAGAGAGGTTGCTTGTTAGTATTCCATAATTCTACTTGTAACAAATGAGAGATTCCTTACTTAGTGTATGTATATCTCATTCCTTACTTAGTGTGTGTATATATATATATATATAATAACTGAAATCGATAAGTTCTCTTCACTGTTTAAAAAATAATATATATTCTCTTTCCTAAGACTGTAACATCAGCTATAGAGACTGCGTTTGATTGATTTTTTGATTGAGAAAGTTTATATAAATTCATTTTTAAGTGGGTATGTTTATGGGTCGACCCATATATAATGAATATATGGCACCATGTGGATAACATTTCCCCATCCAACAAAACTGTCGGCATAACGGCTACGTACGTCTAATAGCCTGTCCTCATCACCCACTCCAACTATTATTAGCCAATGCGGTGGGGCCCTAACTCCGAATTAAGTAACTAGTTAAAATAATGTATTCCTATTCTTTTCCCTGTTCTTGTTTTATATTCTTAATTTTTATTTCAAATATCCTTGTTACAAATTAAGTAATGCACCAAATATCATGCATAATCAATTTTTGCTAATTTGCACATAATTAATTAGAGTATGTATTGTCCTACTCAGCCCCATAATTTGCACCAACTAACTTCGGTTGGTGCATAATAGAACAAAAAAGAACGAAGCAGAGCAAAACAGAGCCGTAATGAAAGGAGGCCGCACGATTAGGTTTTTATTTATGAAGTCCAACAGAGCGCAAACCCCCCCTCCCAATTAATTGCCATATCTCTAATTGTGTTTGTACGTTGCTGCAGGATCATGTAGTTTGAATTTTCCATATCTACTGCACTACTAGAATATCATTGAGTTATTATTTTATCAAATTCACTATTTTTCCAACCTCAATGCCTATTTTCTGGTTTACGGCCTTAATTTTAATATTTAATGTGCTTGAATCTTGATGGACTGGATCAATAACATGAGTTCAAATCTTAATTATTTAGTCGATCAATTGCTTGAAGGGAAGCTTTCCACACAAATTATTCAATTAATGGTTGCCTTTTTTCCACACACAGTACTATACGGTGTTGCAAAACTCAAGGTGATTAGGTATTCTTTTTCATGCACATCGATCATGCTTGTCGATATCAAAATGATCGGAGATTAACATCAGCTAATTCATCCATAAATTTATGAGCTTCTTTATTAATTAGAAATGTAATTTTATGGATAGAATGGTTACTGATCTCCAATTAATGTGAGTTTTTTTTTTTTGCATATATATGTGACATGCATAAGAATGTCTTTAATCCAATGGTGGATTTTTTCAAAATATAAATCTCATATTGAATTTTACAAAATGCATCTATAAAAATGCGAAAAATAGCCGGGCCATATAATCTGTCCTTATATGTATGTACATAATTAATTAAGCAGATGGAAGAGACAGAATCCAACACAGTACTTTGAAGATTGAAAGGTTTACTTGACTTTAAGTAGAAAATCTTATAAAGGTGAAGAGGATGATAAAGAAGCTTGTAGAATGACCATGTATATATATATATATCGATCAAGAGACTTCATCATCAATATCTTCTTTGTCTTTTCATGGATACACTATTATGGATTAAATTTGACCACAACAATTCCATCAATGTGGTGATGATGATATTTGATAGACATGATCTTTGTAAAAGCAACCCATGAAAGAGAAAAAAAAAAAAAAAAAAAATGAAAAAAAGAATATATGGATTCACAAAAGATTACTTTTACAATGAATTATTAAAAAATCTATATAAAAGAATTGTATTAAAAGTTATGTATAGGGAACCTGCTTTAAGCTAGAGTCCTTTTTTTGTGACAACATTGTCACATAAGCTAATGTGAAGATTTGGTTTTTAGCCAATTTAGGATAGATATTTTGAAAAACCGACTATTGGATTGAATATTCTTCTTATCTATGTTGTGCGCGCATGCCAAAAATTAAGGTCTGTAAAATTTCTGAAAAAACAACTGTTGGATCATTACTGTGATTTTTGACATGTATAAGAAGAGCATTTAATCCAACATACGGTCATGTTTTCGAAATAGTATCACATAATTATCTATAACTAGCTTTATGCTTACTTTAGCTAAAATAGGCATATGCTGACAGGATAATTTTCATAAAGTGTGCATGTAATTGTGGTTGAATCAGTCACAAAAAGAAGAGAAAAAAAAAAAAAGAGTGATTTTATTTGGAATAAGAATGCATATAGGATGGTTATTTACGGGTAGAGAGTATGTTGTATAAGTCTCCTACGTACTAAACTTATTTCAACATCACAGTGACAGCTAGAGGAGAGTTACAAAAATGGTGAATAGCTAGGCAAACCCAGATGGGAAGAGACAGATAAAAGAGTTTGCAACAGAAGGAAGAAAAGAAAGAAAGAGTACCTCCAGGCTCCACTCCAGTACTGCCCCTGGCCTCCCTCTAGCTTGCTCAGAGTAATAAGAATATGTAAGCAATATCTAGTATTGATGGCAGTACTGGAGATGGAGAGTGGAGAGGAATCCCCAGGCCGGCCATCACACATTCATTCATTCGAATCTCGATGGATGAGTTAATTAAATGCATATATATGTATATTTTGATTTACTCGAAATTAATTTAGACACCTCTTTCAATATTAAAGCCCGTGGAAAGCGGCTGACTGAGCAGGGAGCTCCAAATGCCATCCTCACCCTCCAACGCCCATTCATTAATAATATTCTGATCCTCCCTCGTATAATTCTCATCGTCCGGGAAATCCCACAGTGCCGGCGTCTGACAGTGACACCCCTCCAATTCACTACTCGCGCTTGTCTCCACAATATCCAACGAACATGAGAATGTATCTTCTTCCAATTTCATCAACTCCTCCGATTTCGAGATCACGCCTTCCTTCAGCCACGGGAAATCAAACACTCCACCACTATCCCCCAATATCATATTACTATTATTATTAATATTCGACGACTCCCATGTTTTTAATTTCTCTTCAAAGCCCATGATTTTATCTTCCTGTTGCTTCTTTGCACTCTTCTCCGGACAATATTTCTTCATCTCCTCTACTTCCTCTTTTGCTCTTCCTCTCTTCTTCTTAATCTCTCGCTCCATTTCGAATAAACAATATATGTTTAAGATGTCTGTAAATCAAATCATGCTGCTGTCAAGCATTTTTATTTTTATTTTTTTGTTTTTGGTAGTTTTGTGTGTTTGTTAAGAGGCTCAAGGTGTTTGTTGGTGAATAATGGTAAATGATGATGAGGAATGAGGTTTGCTCACACGCTACGCGATTTCAAGCTAAACCGTCTCAACCACAAACGCAAACTCTAATCACGCCTTTTACCCCGTCCTTCTTCCCCCCTTTCAAGAAACAAACAAATGGGGTTATGTTTTGGCCTCCTCTTTTCCCGTTTCTTTCTCTTCTCTCTCATTCTCGATCTCTCGCCACTCTGTAGGCCACCCATGCCTAGCTAACCGTTTTTTTCGTTTTCTTCTACCTCTTGTTTGTTTATTTTTATACAAGCTTGAACCCGAGTGCAACTCGGATCGGATCGGATTGAACCAGATTGAAGGTAAATAAGTGCCAATTCGAACTAATTCAAATTAGGCATTCAAAGATCAGGACCAATCCTAATTGAATTCGGACCAATTCTGGACCAATCCTAATTCAATTTATTAAAAGAAAAATTGTGTTTTATCTCAATATTGCTTAGGTTTCAATCAATTATGAAAATGAAGAATGAAGCTCTGTACATAAAAATTGACATTTTTGCCCTTTTAATGGTCAAAAAATTTGAATTTCATTTGAAAATTTTCATCTAATCACCAATTTTATAAATAATCACCAAAGATATGAACAATCACCGATCACCAATAATACGATAATCACCAAATTTACATAAAATCACCAATCACCATATTTTCTAATAATCACCATTTTTGTTAACAGTTAACAATTACCAATCAACAATCACCAATTTCCGTACAGGTCATTTTAAAACTTTTTTACATTAAATCATGTCCCCCATTATCCCATCAAATATTAAATGCATGTAAGATATGTATAATAACCAAAAATACATATAATCACCGATCACCAAAATTACATATAACCAAATTACACATAATACCCAACAAAAAGCACATAATCACCAATTTTCAAATTTTACATATAATCACCAAAAAATATGTGTTATCACTATTTTTTATTCGATCACCAAATTTGTACTGAATCACTATTTAACCAAGAAAAATCTATATTTTAAACAAATCGAATTGTTTTTTTTTTTTTTAAAAAGAATTATTGATATTTTTTTATTTGTTACCATTACTTATTAAATGTGATTTGACTGTTCATAAATTGGTGATTATGAACAAAATTAGTAATTATATTAAAATTGGGGATTGGTGATTATTAGCAAACTTAGGAATTTCTTTTCAAAATGGTGATTATGTGTTCTTAAAGGGCATTTTCGTTATAAAAATATATTTTCATAAATATTTCAATGTGAGCTTTATTGTAATTGATTGAAACCTTGGCAATATTGAAGTAAAATGCCCTTATAAAAATGAAATAAAATTTTAAAAAACTCCCTAATATTCAATTCAATTATAGTTACATAAGGACTTGATTTTTTTTCTGTTATAAGAGCATCTCCAATTCTGACTCAAACTCAAATTCAAATTTGGGTAAAAAAGCCAAAAAACCTTCTCCAATCCTGACTCAAACTCAAACTCAATTTGAGTTTTACTCAAACTGAGTTCTAACTCAAATTTTTGAGTAAGAAAAATATGACCATTGGAGCCCCCTTCCTTCTGTCGATGAAGCCCCCTCCCTCCCCACGAACCAGTCCCTGTTGCTTGCTGCCTGCAGAAATAGCCATTGAGGTTGCTTCCCGGCGAACTAGTCCCTCTCTCCCCGCAAACAAGTACCTTCCTTCTTCCCCGTGAAGCCCTCTCTCTCTCTCACTCTCTCTCTCCCCCTGCAGATCTGCAAAGAAGCTTTACAGAAATGGGTTTCTAGGGCTTTTTACTCAAATTTGATTAAAAATTTGAGTAAGTGATTGGAGAGCTCCCATTTAAAAGGAGCTTTTTACTCAAATCCTGACTCAATTTAAGTTTGAGTTTGAGTTAATGATTGGAGATGGTCTAACAAGTAACAATGTAAGATACTTCCACATAATTAAATAATTGAACAAAATTACAATTAAGTGCAAACCATTATGTAAAGTAACAATAAATAAAATAAAGACCAAATCAGAAGGAAACAAAGACCAAATCAGCCCCTCCCCTCCCCTCGTTCCAATGGCCTTCTTGAGGTAAAATTAAATCAGAAAAATGAGAATAATTCTGATTTGCTTCATTATGACGACGGTTGCACCAACTGACCAGGAGCTACACAGCCGAATCCCACACTCCATTTCAAACCTTTCAACAGAAGATCCCTCCCATAAATTAAAGCACACCCTTCCAAACCCAAGAATCCAACAAAAGAAACTCCACGGCAATATTTAGACTGCAAAATTTGTCCAAGCAAAGAGCTCCAAGCTTACTCTGCTAATTTGTCCACTTAAACCAATTACATTGTTTAAATTTTGACATGATATTTTAGGATTAAAGAGCTTGAAATAATCAATTAAAAATCATAGGTCAATACTAATAATAATAGATTTTTACACACAATAATCGTAAAAATCACAGAAATAAAGCATAATAAAAACTTGGAAGAATTAAAGAAAATTAAGGACGTATTTCAATTGAAGCAGCCAGCAAAAATGTACAAAGGAGAGGATGGTAGGGTCAGTGCTAGGCGCAGAATATGACGATGCTAATTGAGAAATATACTGCATGCAATTTGAACTAATTCAGAGAAATGCCAAAATACATGGGAGAAGGCAGCGCTCCTTGGAACTTGACAAGTAGCCAATCAATTCCCTTCAGATTTGCGTAAAATGGTAGAGCTTCACCTTCATTTGAAATTCATATCGAGGGAAATGTAAGAGATTACTTCCACCGGACAGAGAATGGCAGAGAGTAACACAACACGAACTTCATAAATAATGCTGGATTTCCAAGTCAAGGAATTGAAGAACTAGCTCCGAGTTTATGGGTTATTGACAGTGGAAGCTTCATATCAAGAATCTCAGCTTCAAATGTTTCAAAAAGGAGCAAGGATCTGGTTGAATATGTAAGTATGAAACTGAAGCTCCATATCTGGATTTTCAATTGCAAATGTTTCTAAAAGGTGCAAGGGCAAAATGAATGTTGCCGGATGCTTGAACCTCGTACATGTTACACAATGCTTCAGATGGAGAACATTGTGAAAACAGTTCATGGTCCGAACTATCCTTATGGCTCAGATTTGGCTTTTGCATCCAGCTGATATATGATCCTTGGTACTAATGCCATTTCATACTTTTCTTCCTAATTTGAAAAAGCTCCGAGCCTTCACATAAGAAACTGCAACATCTTATTTGAAAGACTGCTTTGATACGCAGTGGGATGTCTATACGTTCAATTTACTGCCACCCCACTTCGAAATCAAGCAAAGTCGGGTTATGGACTAACATCCACACCAACCATCATTGTCCCTTCAGCTATTTGTGGGTGATTATGTCTTGATTAACAGCACTACCAGTAGTCCCCACACGAACAAGAGCCATTACGGAAATGATGGAATCGGTTGGTGTCTCTCACAATGATTTCTCTTTCCACCACCTTCGACACAAACTTGATTGCTGAATGGCAATCACCACAAACTCTGATGTTCTTCTTAATCCGAATGGTGGATCCAGGGGGTGTGTTAAGAAGTGCAAATGCTAGAGCAAGCTTTTCACTGTGGTACTGCAACTTTACTTCCCTCTCCAGCTGGTCCACAAACAAAAGCACGTGGCTAGTGTCTGGGACATATCCAATCTCCTTGATCTTCTCACTGATCTTCTCCCACATCCTACGAATTTCCTCTCTCTGTGGGTGGGCATCATCGTTTGCGACAAACATATGGACTGCATTCTCAATCTCCACCCAACTACAAGCAGGTTCCTTCTTCACCCCACTCTCTTTCATCATCTTTCTCACTTTTGCAGCATCGCTCCATCTACCAGCAGAGGCATAGATATTAGAGAGCAACACATGGGGCCCTGAATCTTGGGGGTCAAGCTCAAACACACGCTCAGCAGAATAAGCACCCAACTCCATGTTTTTATGCATCCTGCAGGCACCAAGCAAAGCTCCCCAGATGGCTGCAGTGGGTTCAATTGGCATTTCTTTTATGAACCTCTCGGCTTGATCAAGAAGACCTGCTCGACCTAGAAGATCAACAATTGTGACGTAATGTGAAACCTCTGGTTCTATGCTGTACTTCTTCATCAATTCAAAATATTTTTTTCCTTCTTCCAAAAGCCCAGCATGGCTACAGGCAGTAAGAACACAGAGGAACGTAATTTCGTTAGGTACAATACCAATTCTTAGCATTTCTTCAAACAGTCTTATAGTTTCCTTCCCAAGTCCGTGTTGAGCACATCCAGTAAGCATCGAGTTCCAGGAAACTACATCCCGTTTGACTAACCTATCAAAGACTTTCTTTGCATCCTCAATACTACCTGATTTCGCATACATGTCAAGAAGAGTGTTGCCAACAAAAGCAATAAGCTTGCCTCCTGATTTTATCATGTGTGCATGTACCCATTTGCCTTGCTCGAGAGATCCTGTGCTAGCACAAGCAGTAAAAACACTGGAATAGGTGAAATGAGTAGGGGTATATTCTTCCCTTTGCATCTTCCAAAAGAGCTGAAGAGCATGCTCTCCTTCACTCTTCCTAGCATGCCCAGCAATCAAAGCATTCCAGGAGACTTCGTTCTTGTTTGCTAGCGCATCAAATACCAATTGAGCTTCATCCATAGAGCCACACCTTGCATACATGTCCAAAAGAGAACTTCCCACATAAACATCTGAATCATAACCATCCTTCAAGCAAAATGCATGAATTTGCCTACCATGCTTGTCGCAAGGTCCAACCCCGCAAGCCTTGAGCAGACTAGAAAATGTGAACTGATTTGGTTCCAAACCGAGCCGGAGCATTTGAGGAAACAGAATGAGTGCATCCCCAGCTCGATCATTCTGTGAATACCCGGTAATCAAGGCGGTCCAAGTGACCATGTCTTTCATAGGCATTTCATCAAACATCTTGCGGGCATCGTCTAAGCAACCACACTTTGAATACATATTGAGGATGGTGTTTTGGATATTGAGGTTAGCTCTGAACTGGGAATTGAGGAAGTGGGCGTGAACGATTCTACCTTCTTTAAGTCTGCCCAACTGGGTGCATTTTCTAAATAACTTATTGTACAGAATTGGGTCAGGTTCCATGGAACCTCTATCAATGAGGTCGAGGACATAAAGCCCTGTTCCTGAATTTTGGGTCTTGCGAAGAAGGTCCTTGTCTTGGAAGACGCAAGAGGCGTCCAAATCTTCGGTATCAGAAATCTCTGAGTCTGCTATGGTTGCGGAGGTAGCAGATGTGGTAAACCGTACAGAAACAAGTAAGTTTTGAAGGAGAAATCTTGCGGCGGAGTTAATGGCATTGGAGAAGGTATAACAATTGCTGCACAGCATCTTCATGGGGTGGGCAAGTTTATGGCTTTGCTTCAGATAGAAAAACGTAAAGAGCACTCCTAGTGGTTCTGTCCATTTTTCCCGTTTGACAATCCCTTCTGAAAATATTAAAGTCTGTTGAAGAGAAACGAGTGAAGAACGAAGGTGAGAAGACCAACCTTCCAACTGCCAGCGACCACCAGTTCACCATGTCTCTCACTCTCTCACTGCAGTTTTCAGAAGCTTCTTTTCATCTTTATTTCGGTATCTCTCTTCATTTCTATAAGAAGTTAAGAGCGTGAAGATACGTAGGTGCTATAAAAATTAGAAAAATACTATTGCAGTAAATATTTTAATCCAAAATTAAAAACGGCGTCGATGTACCATACTTTGAGTGGTGAGATTTCTATTCTCAATCTACTTTTCTTTTTTTCCATACACCATTTAAACCACAATACATTAGAGTAATTTTTAATTTCAGATTAAAATATGGATGATATAAAATTATTGTAAAAATTATCAGCGAAACAGTACAACTAAATCCAGGAGGGTAGCTTAGATAGTTGGGCTTCGGCGTACCAAGTCCGAGGTTTCCGTTTCGAGTCTTCTGAGTCACTTACCCAAAGCATTTGCCTTGCGTCTTACCCGGTGTCCGTGATTAGTAAGGTATTGCGGTCACCCGATGAATTAGTTGAGGTGCGTGTGTAAGTTGGCCCAAAGACCCTTATCAAAAAAAAAAAAAAAAAAAAAAAAAAATAAGGGAATTAAAAAATTTTTAAAGTGGGCAATCGGTTGGGCAAATTGGGTTTAATTTTTTTTTTTTAAAAAAAAATTATAAGAGAGATTGTCGATTATATGGCTTAATCAAAAGGGATGAAAGCGTAGGACAACTAGTATTTTCCGAAAAAGTTCTGGAAATTGGCATCTCGTGTGCACATGAAATGCTCCCACTCCGTTGACGTTGTTGTACACACACTCTATGTACCCACATGTTGCGCCCAAAAAAAAAAAAAAAAAGGGAAACTGTGTGCTGATGATACCTGAACTGCCAAACCGTAAAGGGCGGCGCCCATTGCCTCACTCTTTCTCTCCCTTACAAACTGAAATCCAAACCCAGCTAAATCTCTCTCTCCACCCTTTATAAATCAAATTTTCTTCTCTGCATTGAAATTCATCAGTAGTCTTGGAAATCCTTATCCAAAGTGTCCCTGGACAATGTTGGGAAACGTCTATCTACCTCCAAAACCCTCTCTTCAATTCTTGCCATCCATTGAACCTTCACCCTTCTCTCTCCCCAAAGTGAAACATAATAATAACAAGATGACGACGAAGCTACATTTGAGTGGCCGTCAAATTCCCTCAATAAAGGAGGCCATCACTGCCACTGCCACTGCCACTGCCGAGACGACATCGTCGGCAATTACTTATACGCTGTACCAAGTGCTGGGGGTGAAGGAAAGCGCTTCCCAGACAGAGATAAAGGCCGCCTACCGTCATTTAGCCAAATTGTACCATCCGGACGTGGCTTCTTCTCAAGCACAGGATGGGCATTTCGTGCAGATTCATCATGCCTACACCACTTTGTCTGATCCCGCCGCCAGGGCTCGCTATGATTTCTCAATCGGTGTTGCTGCTGCTGGTGGGCGCTACAATAATTGTAAATATGCGGCTCCCACCAAGAGGTGGGAAACTGATCAGTGCTGGTAGTGGTAGCTACCAAATTCAATGCTTTAAATGCCCAACCATAATACGAACCTCATTTGAATCCTTTCATTAAAGGTGCTCAAAGCTTTCTTCTTTCTGACACACTATTCCAATTTCTTTTTTTTTGGATAATTAATTCCAATTTCAATCCCTTTTCCCCCTTCCCTAATATTATATATTGGAAGGAAAAAAACGAATCTTATTTGAAGCGCTCTCTGTCTCTGTATGCATGACTTACTTGACGCTGTTGGGATTATTAATATTTTTTATGATTCAAAAAGGATAGGAGGAGAATAGTACAACTTTTGCACTCACCTCTCTCAAATCTCAATTATACCAAAAAAGGAGAATACAGTTGGATGCTGCAGCAATGACAATCAAGGGAAAAGAAGCTGGTTGGTAATATCCATTGCCCCTCCCGAGAGAGAGAGAGAGAGAGGGTGTGTGTGTATTTGTCAAATTGCGGTGGTCAACAACACATAAAAATTAAAAAGAAAGGAAAAGACCATGAAATAACCTGTAAAAGTGTTAAACCACCCTGCAACAATTTTCATTTATGAGCTGAAACCAGTTGACCCATGCGCCATACATTTCCAAATTTCAATTTTTATCACCAACCAAGCGTTTTACAAATCAAAATGCTACATCCGTTTAACACGGATTTTTCTCTCTTTCTTGTGGATTAGAGAGAGGGCCAGTAATTTGGAAGAATGCTTTCCCTCCTATTAACTCTTTTATATATTCAAATTCACTTTTTACATAAACTGGGGACTCTTTTATGTGTAAATAAATAATTTGAAACAGTGAGGAAGCAATATGCATGTAGCTGTTGAGTTCACTTGCTGTAGGAAAGAATCAACAGAATAACCTGGATAGCAAATAACAAAACAAAATACTGCCAAAGAAAGCAGGAAAAAAAAAAGATGGACAAAAAAAAAGTGCTGCAGTTTCTTATGAGACTGAATACACTGTTTTGCATCTGCGAGCAATATGACTCGAAGGACGAGAGGTAAAAATGAAAAATGAGAATCCGACGTATAAAGCTGACCTATATCACACAAATCATCACAATACCAACTTGATACATTGAATCATTTCTTCCTCCTAAAACTTTCTAAATTTCTATACAAACCACGATTCCCACTTACAATTCTGCACAGATAATAGAAACACACACTGGAAAAATCATTTCCAGCTCATCAAGACAGAGTTTATGACGTGCATGAGAAGGCGTATGCTGGATGCTTCGGCAGCAGAGGTTGTGGGTAGGCTCCGTTGATGACCCAGTATTTGATAAACCTGCTCAAAGATTGGTCGCACATGCATTGCAATCATCGGATCTGCCGGGTTAATAGCAACAGCCACATCAGTCATCCAAGCCAGCTTTCTAGGTGTTTCCTTGCTGATATCACAGGCCAACTGCTGGAGCAGTGCCAGCAAAACTCCTTGGCTCAGAGGGAGTGGTACCAGTGACAAAATCCCCTGCAAATCAACCTGGCAAAAGAAGGACGACATTATTTGTGAATTGATTGTCATCTCAAGATTGGTATCTGACTTCGATTAAATGTTTCTTTTAGTAATAAGCATCCATTAACCATGGTTAGTACTTATAACTGGGTTGGGCCTTCCAACTATTAATATGATTTAGAAAACAGGAAAAAAAAAAAAAAATGACTCTTGAATAATCAAATGGTTGCCCACACAGACAAAACTATTTGAGTTTTCCACTCTGTCCTAGGCCACTAACCACGCTAACCAAAAACCAGACAAACCTGATCCCATGAGAGCCCTAGCTACCATCAAAAGAACTAATGATATCATTAGTGGTCCAGTTTTAAGTGGAATAAATAGTGCTGGGAACCCAAATAGATGGGATAAGGCAGAGTCAAGTCGTCTTGCACTCATCTGTCTCAATTCGTCACTCAGGTGGGACACATTTTACATTCCTGTTCCATTCTGGCCAATATATTGTTGCAACTTAACTATATTAAAATTACCAGTCCATGCTACTTGGGAAAAGCATCTTCATACATCTGATCACTTATATGCACCAGGCTCCCTCACGACCCCTCATAATGAGTGTTCAATATGTGTGTGTGCATGTGCACAAACAACAGAAGTACATACCTGAGAACATAACCAGGATACTATTGAGACGTCACTCCTATGCAGAGCTCCAGTGAATGCTTCCTCAAATTTGCGCTCGGATATCAGTCTGGATAGTTCTTTGGTTGGATCTAGAGGTGCCTCAGCCTATTGGATACATACAATAACCCTCTCAATGTCAGATAAACTCCCAAAAATGCCTCACAATAAGTAATACAAGTTACTAGAGCAAAGTGAATACTTGTTAAGATACGGAAAATGTTTCGACTAATATTATGATAGTGTATATCCATAGAGCAAGGACAAATTGAAGTAGAAAACTAAAAAAATTATATTGCAACAGAACAAAATCATCACAAGCTTTTGAGAGGAAGTCAAACACACACACACACACACACAAGGGCAGAGCATATACCATCTCATGCAGACCAGTCAATGGCCCATTACTCAACTGTGTAACCAAGGGATTTGCTGCTTTTGTGTTTGCACCTGCAGCTGCAATAGCTAAGAGCTTGCGTTGACCATCAGCCAATTCTCCACTAAGGGTTTGAGTGATCGATGATGCTGAACTAATTGCATCCTGCGAGTTCATTTTTGCATCACTTATAAGCAAGAAAACACATGCTTATACATGTATAATGTAATATGGCAGCAAACAACAAAGAAACTAGAATATAACATGTCCAGTGGATCCATGTTATGTACATACAATTGCACAAAAAGAATTTGCATGTAATTCAGTTTTACACCAATTAAATATCAGTAAAAGCACCACCGTTGACATTATATCATAAAGCCTATTCATATGACTCACCTAGCATGCAAATAGGAAGGAGAAACAGCAACTCAGAACCTGGTGTGGAAACAACACTGGACTACACAGGGTTTCAACATGACACCTCCAACAAAAGATAAAAAAAATAAAATAAAAGAATGAAAAGAAGAAAGAAATTCTATATCTGGAACTTATTTTACATTAACATTCAATATTTTAAGAGGCCACCAATAACATTTAAAAAGCAATAATTACAGGGCATAAGTCAGCATGGATCAGAGCAGTGTTCGTGTGGCCAATTCTAAGCCATCCCACTAAATGAACCTGTATTTATGACTTTAGCTCCCCACACTCTGAAATGCCGGAAAACTGTCCCTAACAAGGAAGAAGCTCGCTGAATTTCACAAGCACTAAGTTGCATGAGTTTCTATATATATATCCTCTATATTTATATAATTCACAATTGAATATATATATAATCTAATCTCCAACCAAGTTACAAGTTCGCTTCAAAACATCAGAATCATATTGTTTTTTATTTTCTAAAAGGATGAAGTATAAATTGGCAATAGGGACATTGATGATAGGCACATTATAGCAGTGTAGTTATCCCAGGTACAACTTTTTTTTTCTTATTTACTTATTTTTTATGAAGACCAGGCACAACATAGATACCATACAGTGACAAGTATATTCAATTAATTCTAGAGTAACTTGTAACAAAGGCGAAGATTGAAAATAATATTCACAAGTCAATGTGGCACAAACAGTAAATGATTATAACAAACTAGAAGCAACATGGTATGTGAAAAACAAATTTGATCTGCTTCACACAATAAGCATTATGTTAAGCTACAACATACCCTCAAAGCAACAGCCAGCGGAGAATGTGTGGACTCGAATTGCTGTTGAGCAGCAGATGTGTGTTTAATAAGCCCTTTCTGAAATGTTGCATCAACTTGATCAAACATGCCTTTGCATGACATCTCAAATGCAGGGATAACTGAAGTTTCCAAACTAGACCTTAAAGCATCCTGCAAGTATAAATTCCATTACTTCATCGTTAGAATGAAGAAGGCCCCCGACTTCAATAATGCGACATATGATAATTCATGTCAGTATGCTAACAACCAACAAAATCCTTAAATCATTTACCAGAAAAGCACCAACAAGCTAACAATCTTAAGGTAAACTTGGAGCTACTGAAAATCCATTAATCCCACACTAGGGGTAAAATACATGACAGAGTTTAGGATAATCTAACTTGTACAACAAATGAAGTAAATGTTTGCATAAGTGCTGTTAAAGATGCTTTATCCATGTTGAACTTTCATTTACCTGAAGAGCTTGCTTTCCAGAAGTTTGAAACTGTGCTTGAATTTGCCTAGCCACTGTAGCTTCAAGTTTAGAATTAACTGACTTCTCTAATTGATTCACTGCCTTATCTCCCACTCCCTTCTACACAATATACATCAACACAATCATTCAGGCAAATCTAACAGGTGAAAAAAAATTGTTGTAGTATGCTTGAACAGTCCATGGAAATTGAACAGCCGAATTGAAGAAATGAGAGCAATCACCACGACTAGTGATATAGGATTCCTTTTAAGACTTCATGAAATGACATCCTTTCCATTAAATTTTAGTTTTCTATCATTTGTGATGATGGCAGCATTTTTATATTGACCACATTCACAATGATGGACTTGTACAAGAAAATGAACATAAAACAAACTTGAAAATTCAATTTGAAGGAGACGTCAAAGCATATGCCCTAGATATAAAGAAGCTTTGATTTACCTGGAATGACTCCGCAATAGCTGAAGAAATGGATTTTTCCAGAATCGGTGTAATTGCACGAACTACAGATGGTCCTATTGCAGCTATTTCCTTCTTTAAGGTTTTCTCTAATATGGTAAGCAAGTCCTTGTTTATACAATTGGTGATCAAATTTGTTATTTGCTGTGTACGGTCTCGTTCTAACTTCTCATGTTTTGCATTTTCTTCTTGTAAACGAGCCCATAGAGCATCAGTGTTGGCCTTAACAACTTTCTCTACACTTCGGCCAAGGGATGCCTCTAGTCTTCTACCTTCCTTAGTAACTGGTACAGCCACCATCACATTCATCTGCTTCTGCATGTCCTTTTGCATGCTCATTAACTGTAAGATTTAATAAAATCATACCTTTAAGAATATATATAACATTCTTAGCATATAGCCACACACACACACACACAAAATACTTGTAAATTGATAGAAACTAATAGGCACTTCACAAAATAAACATTTTTGCAATAAGGATATAACTACAGGGAGCATCATGACAATTTTCTTGTTCTACCTCAGGGTAAATGGAAAACTAAAAACATGCCTAGGAAACAACTGTTCATATAAAAGCATTATTTGCTCACACAAAGTCTTGGAAGTACATTCCTCATTCAAAAGGAAAGAAAGACGATCCAAGTTAGCTTGATTTCATCCAATCCAGAAACTGATGTTTATGTTTGAACTTAGAACTTTTAAGCTAACCAGACCTAAAGGCCAATAGCAATCTAATCATATTTATCATTGCCAAGCTCCCAATATAGTTGCCCTAGCATAATTCTGACAGCTATCTAATCCTTGTCTCTCGCTAGAAGCAAGAGATCATCTATAGACTCACAGTGAACTAAGAAAAAACTCTTCAATGGCTCAGACAGGACACCAAAGCTATCTTAGAACAATTTTAAAGGCCACCAGAGGGGGAGTGGATGTGGGGTTCAGTCATACTTTTGAGTTTTGACCAAAAATTGATAATAAATCAATAGTAATACGTCTAGAAATGATGAAGATAATTTAGCATACCAGCAAACTGATGTTGGTCCTGTAGTTAAACTCACCGGGATGAATCTACCCATCTACAAAACTGTAAATCACAAATATATAAACATTTTTCTGCTATAAAACTGCAAAACAATCACCTGGTCCATCATCTCCTGCATTGCTAATAACTGAGACAAAGCAGCGTCCGCAGATGGGCCATTTGAAGTGCTCCCTGGTTCGTTGGACGAATCTGTGGAGTTGAAGGGACTTGGAGAGGGGGAAGATGGACCAGATACTTGAGAATTTTTCCCCTTCTGTCTTCTCCCTTTTGTAGATGGGCTTGGGGACTGTGAAACTGTCATGGGAGTGGTTGATTCACCAACCTTTGCAGATAAATCTTTGGTTGAATCCTGGATTTCTTCCTCACCAGTGTTGGGAGGTCGATCTAGTGCCTCACTAACACTAACATCATTAGCCTGCCGAGCCCCCTCTACATTATAAGTTTCCACACAGCAATCCCTGGCCATTTTAATGCAAATATCTGAGGCTTGGGAGCAAAAGGATTTCTCCTTTTTCTCTGCAACAACAATGTGGGATTCTCTTTGACTGTCAAACTCGTCATTTTGACCAATTCCGGTCTCACCCACAACTTTAACCTCTACCTCAATGCTTTCCACATCATTGTTGACAACGACATCTTGAATCTTTGCCTCTCCAACATTCATGCCCTGAGTAATCTGAGAATTCTCGGAGGATGAAGTAGCCCTAGATAATATCTCTGAAGGAGTTACCAGATGAGTCGGGTGTTTAAAAATTACAGGAGAATTCGGAATCATTGAAATATCATTTTGTGCAACATTTTTATCGTCCTTCCTAAAATTGTCACCCAAAGAAGGCACATCAGCCAAGTTTTCTTTGACAGTTTCCATTCTCCTGTCAACTGAATAGTCAAGAACTGCCTGCTCACCACCATGATCAGTGAGTGGTAAACCAGGCTCAAAACTGTTTGATGGACTTCGATAACCAGATAATTTTCCAGATAGCTTTGGACTCAAAGGAAGAGGAGGTGACACAGTATGGCTATTTTCAGGACTATTACTTGATGGCAAATCACCTGGCTTGGATTCTGTAACTGTAGTAGCAAATTCTGGCAAGCTAGTAACCTCAGAAGATGCTGAATTTGAAGGATGACTCGTTATGGGGGCACTTTCTGTGCTGCTCGAAAGTATATGAGGTATGGGAGCCGCATTACCAACAGGAATCTCAGTGGGTTTACTTCCATGGTGTACTTCCAAAGTAGTTGACCCATCAGCATTAGCAGCATCAAAAGCACGAGAAACACTAGAATCTGCTTTCTCTAACTCCATGTTCTCCAGAGGTGGTGGCAGGCACTGAGACAAGTCCAAGGCATACTGCTGAATTGCCTGTGTTTGTACACAGTAAACTTGTACAACATGTTCTCCATCTGGTAAGCTGTCACTTGTTCCAGTAAGACTTAAAATAGGCATTGTGACTGTAAACTCAGCAATGTAATCCAGGCGGGTTGCAGCCGGATTAAGTCCATATTCTATGTGAACAGCGTATATAGCATTCCTTTTAGCATTTGCAAGCAGAAAAAGGCCAGCCCGGGGCAAAGCTACAACCTGATTGAAGAATGCATCCTCGACCCTAGGTTCAGCAGAACTCCTCAACTCCAGAGTCTGAGTACATTGCCATGATTCAGCATCACTAGGCAACAACCAGCCTTCCTCACCTGCTGAGGCCCATATCTTCACTTCCCGGTTCAGTGGCCCCTACAAAATAATAATAAGAAGAAGAAGAAAAGAGTCTAAAAAGAGTCTAATAGTCGTAAAAATGCAAAGGTCATCTTCAACACCTAACTAATACCACCATGTTAATATATCATCCCACCAACTGAAAGTCTGAAAGTAAAATACTTCGGCCCGCAAACTATCAGAGAAAAACCCTACATTTCTACCATGATTACAGAATATATTCCATATTGAAGGAAAAACTAGGAGCACACACCGCTGTGATAAGTATAATGTGATCAGGGCGGTGAGGTGCAGTCAAGAATGTAGCAGAATTAACAGGTTGACCATCATGTGGCCTTAACACTGCAATGGGTAATGGCTTACGGTCTTCCCAAATCTTCACCTGTTGCACAAAATGAACGGTTGATCAGTAAACACAATAAATAAAATAACAGACAAACTGAAAACCAAAAATGGAATGTCAAAGTACCAAGAACATTAAAATAAAAGACAAAGGATATATACAAACCGTGCCATCTATGGAAGCTGAAGCTAATCGGGTGGTCATCCATTGACACATTGACAATTCAGTAACTTCACCATCGTGTTTACCAACAAACTGAACCCCGTCAATCAGCTTATCAACGGTACATTTAAGTGGATCCTCAGCTGAAAATCCTTCACCTTTTCCAACTTTCGTGGTATCAATTTTCAAGATACGATTTCCAATTGCAACTACCAAGATCTCCTGTAAAATATTTTAAAATAAAAATCAATTACTACGTAGAATAAACCATACAAAATAATTTAATTAATTGAAAAAAGAAAAAAAAAAACATATTAGAGAAACACTTTCTAGGAAATATAAATTACAAACTCATTATTACTTGTTTGTGAGAATGCCAACACACTCGTGGATGCACCGATTCCCCCTCTCCAACTATTTGAATGGCAATGACAATTTTTCCAGTTATTTGAGGCTTATCTTCCTCATCAGGGCCTTCATTGATCTTCCATATGAAAACCCGTCCATCCACACTTGCACTGCGGTAGATGCAAGTCAGAATTTTCCAATAACCAGATTCAGAATGATGAATTAGAGATAAAAAAAGACTACCTGGCCAAAAGGTGAACATCCTCAGCAAAGAAAGCCATGTCTGTTACTCTCTACACAAGAAAAAAGAATAAACACAAATGATTGAGAAATAGAAAACAACATTCAGAAAAGAATATCCAATTCTAAAATGGTGCATCAGTGATCCATCAATGACAAAAACAAAGAAATCCTAAAACATTTTCAGAAAAAAGTGCAATCGCATGTCTATGATCCATTAATGGAATTACTAAGCTAGTTCATCCAAAAACTGATTTTAAAAACTAAACCAAATGTATAAAAAAACTATAAACGCATAAAGGAGGCCTCAATGCAAAATCTGTTGCATTCTATACAGCATAACTAGCCAAGTCAATGGCAAAACTTGGGATGTCACATTCTATACAGCGCGACAGCAGACATCTAATTCCAATGGCATTAAAACAGCCCAAAACAATTGACAAATTAATAATGTTGAGCAGCAGTAAACCAAGTTAAATTTCCAAACTATAATGACCAAAAAAAAAAAAAAACACTTGTACTTCAGTTGATAAAAAAAAGTAAACAAAATACAAGCACTAGACCAAGGAACGCCAACCTGGGTGTGACCTCGAAGCAAAGATCTCAAAGCAGTATTTATATTGAGAACCCGAATAGCTCCCAACTTCAGTCCATAGCATATATACGTCCTGTTAACTGCAATTTGACGGCCCACAACGAGCCCCGGATCCGAGACATACTTGGTGATGGGAGTGACTTCGAGTTGAGGCTGTACTTCACCTTGCAATCTAACATCAACATCGTAGACGACGTGGTCCCCAATCAAATGGCGTCCCTTGGGAAGTTTAGTGCTGAGCAAGCGCATAGGGGTGGGCTGAGGGGTCACCAAAGTGATGGGCGGCGCCGAAGGGATCGACGGCAAGATGGGCGGCGTCATGGGCATCGAGAAATCGGAAGCTCCGGATGACGACGGCGACGGCGACGAAAAGGGCATCGTTGTGGACTGCGGCATATCGAGATTGGAGGGTGCGTTTTGTGTGCTCAAAAGAGCCATCAACCTGGCACCGGAATTAGGGTTAGGGGAAGAAAGGCGGGGAGGGGGAGTAGGATAAGAGATGGGGCGAGGGGCGTGCATGTTAGCAAGCTGGTGCTGGTGCTGGTCTTGGGGAGGATAAGGGAGGTAGTGAGGGTGAAATGGAAAAGGGCCGGTGGGTGGAGGATAAGAGGAAGAAGTAGGCGTAGGATAAGAAGAGGAAGGGGGAAAGGGTGAGGTGGAGAGATTGGCGGAGATTTGAGGAGAAACAGGGTTGGAGGAGGGTTTGAAGAGTTTGTGCATGTCGAATGGACCCGTGGGTTGATTCGGATTCCCAGCGGAAGCCATGAATACAAAGAGGAGACTGCCTTACTGAAAATAATAATCAGAAGAAAATAAATACCGAAGACAAAAGAGATTTGATTGAAATTGATTCAAAGCTTACGCACAGGAAATTATGAAGGCCAGCGATCTTCTGATTGAGATCCGATCAATTCCAGGAATCAGAGATTACCCTTCTCTCTCTATCTCCCCATGACTACAAGTGAATAGAGTAAGTAAGAAATATGACGAAGGGAAGAAGACATCATACTGATATATAATATAATATACCTATATATATATATATATATATATATATATATATTATGTATGTATTCGGAAGAGAGAGAGAGAGAGAGTCAGAGACGTCGCAAACGGAGAGTGGAGATAGAAATACAAAAATACTACGGAGTAACATATATATTTGTGCAATATAAAATAAAATAATAATAATTTTCATATCATCACCAAGAGGAAGGCGCAAGCCGCGCAAGGACCGACATATACAGGAATCGGCCATTCTGTGATGGGCACACGTACCACAAATGGGACTGTATCCATCAATATGTAGGGCTTCCATAATGCAATTGAACCTATTTCTGTCCCAAAATTACATTTTGTTCATAGACATTTCAGAACACCTGATGGCCATTAATATATCAAATCAATCTCTACCTTCTAAAATGTCTCTCCCACAAACGGTCGCTTGCTGTCGTTATTAAAATGTACTTTTCTCATTTCTAAAACTATATGTAAAGAATATGGTTGGTAATTTTAGTCAATATTTTGAGAAAATCGTATCGATGTTTGTAGAATTTTGTGATCGCTGTAGAGTAGTAGTAGTGATGGCCGTGGAGGTGATGTTAGATCCATGGTTAAGGGTGGTTCTGTGGTGGTTGTGGCGGCAGTTACAGTTAATGTTATGGGTACTACTAAGATATTCATATTATGCAGGCTACAATTATCTGGCTGTGGCCATTTGATGCACCCCACTGCATTTACACCATGCATACTTGAATTGTTATTGAGAGCTGCATTTTTCTTCTTCAGCATGTTATTATTCTTCACAATGCATGCTCCTCGCAAACAGGAACTGGGATTGCAGGATAGTGCAAGTGCTCAGAGAGGGGAGGGATTGGGGGAGTGTGCCGATTTCCTGGTCAACAAAAGAGAAGCCCAGCAAAAGAGGTTAGCAGAGCTGACTAACCCCACCATGGTCATGATAACTCCCTCGCTAGCTGCAAATGGCAGCTGCAGTTTTATTAAGAGAGAGCTGCAGTTTTATTAAGAGAGCTGCAGAGAGGAGCCAGAGCAATAACGTTGGTATGATTGCACCCTCTCTAGGACCATTTACTATGTCAAACTATTCGCCATTATCTCTCTCTCATAACCTTGTCTCGATTTCCTTTTCACCAAACATCTTAGGAAGGCTAAAAATGAAAGAAAAATAAGCAATCCTTGTATTTCACAATTTCCCATCAATACTAATGAAAACAATCGTCAAATTTACAATCAAATTAAAGAAATAAAAAATAAAAATAAAAATAAAAATAAAAAAGAAGGAAAGTTTATACAAATATCTCAGATCTAGCTCAGGCATGTACCCATAAACAGTTCATAATTCTCAGACAACAAAATAACAGGAAAACCAACAGACACTAAAAGCTAGTAGAGGTATTGCATTTCATCCAGCAAGTGGGATCTTAAACTTCAACTGCAACAGCCACCAGCTTGAGAAGAAGAGCCATCTCTGCCTCCTGAAGGCCCTGGAATTCCACCATATCCAACCTTTATTCCATAAGACTGCAAAACAAACCAAAAGTAGTGATTATTAGATCTGCATCTTCTGATCCATTTCAATGTAAGCACATCCGATATGGCAAAAATTCCATGTCATATGAGTTATTCCTAATATGCACTCAACCATTATTTTGAAAATTCAAACTAATTTCTAATAAACCCATCCATACACTTGCTAAGTGGCAATCTAGTTAGAATTATTTTTGTCGCTAGCATTTCCTCTGAAATCAAAATGAAAACGTAAAACATTTTGCAATCAGTATTTCTACAGTACATCCTCAAGATGCACAAATCAAGCAGATTGAATCTTTTGGAAACATTGTTCCCACATCCCAGAACAGAACCACTCTTTGCAGCAAAATCAACCACACAATTCTTCTTAAAGTGTGCATTTATGTGCACCTTATCAAGGATGTTGATCAAGAAGCATAACAGAACTTTACATAACTACCATCCCATCCTAGTTAAAGTGGTCAAGGCATCCCTTTTAGAGGAATGGGGATACGGGTTTAATGCAGTTGCAGCTTGTTCCTATCGAAGGTGACAATTCACCATCAAGTTACACCTGGTGTAAGAGTTGTTATTTTTACACCTACAAAAAGAATGGCAGGGCCCATGTTTCATCAAGGTCACATCCCCCCTTATGACTGCAAATCTCATCTTAATAGCCCATTGAATTTGACTGCTATTTTATGCAAAAAACAAAATGAGCAATCCTCAAAACCCACTGAAACTTAATTACCAAAGCAGTAAAGCAAATAACCCAATGCTTTCATTTAAGAAAAGAAGAAGAAAGAAAGAAAAGAAAAGAAGAAGAAAGAAAGAAAAGACTAACCTCATTTGATACATCAAAAACTCCATCCTGGATCTTCTTGTATATTGTTGCAGCTGTTCTTATGAATGCCTGCACAAAACTTCTTACTATAAGATATTGACAATTCTACCTATACCATATATCTATATCTGTATCTATATTTGTACTATATATAAAAGTGTGAATCTTGAAAAAACTTTTGATTGACTAAAATATCCCTATATAATTATAGAAGTACACAAATAGGCATGGTCCCATATAATTCTGCCGATCAATATAGTATGCTTCCTAATTAAAGTAAAATTATAAAACTAATTTGTTTCTACGTTAAACTCAATTTCTTAATTGTAGGTATGCTCTTATAAAATTCTATTAATTACAATAAAAGACATCTAAATTAATTCAAAGCTCTACCATTTGCATGATTTCATGAAATACTGCCAATCACAATAAAAAGTTCTTTTTCTTCTAATTAAATAAAAATTTCTCATAAATACCAATTATTTTCTAGATAGCTTGATTTTCCAAACAAGGAAATACAGAATAATTTATATTTTATTTCTTATTTTCAAAAATAAAAAATAAAAGTAGTTTTATTTATAGTATTAATATTTAAAAAAAAAAAAAATGTAATCGCATCACACGTGGTGCAGTGCTAGTAAAACCAAGAAACCAAATTTCAATCTTCATATATGTTAAAGAAGATCAGATTTCTGTTATAAAACAATCTCCAGAATCAAAATACTATGTTCCCATCACCTCTTCAACATTCTGAGCAGTTTTTGCAGAGGCCTCCATGAAAATCAACCCATGCTCCTTTGCAAACTGTTCTCCTTCCTCTGTGCTCACAGCCCTTCTGTGAGCGAGATCGCACTTATTACCAATGAGCATAATTGTCATGTTTGCATTTGCATGCTGCCTTGCGTCTTCCAGCCAGCTCGCCAAGTGATTAAATGTTTCCCTCCTGAAGAGAAACCATTAAAAGCAGCATTCCTGGTGCCTTATCTCAAGTATGTGGCCCAAAATAACAAATCTTTGTATATATAGTACTCAATACATGCGTAGATTGGAAATTCATTTATCTTTATACTTCCGTATGGAACATTTAGTGCCTCAAGGAAGGCAGGCTGAGGTTTGCACCTAGTTGCATTGGGCAAGCACCTTTTGATGCTTAACCCCATTAAATAAGGAGTTTCGGGTCAGCATACTTTTGACTAGATTAATTTTACTTCGGAAAATATTAATTCATGGAGATTTCCAAAGAGCCAATGCAAAGATTCACATTTTAAAAGCGTTTTGGTCCATTAAAAAGTGATTGGTTAAATGCCAAAAGTGCAATACAAAAATAAAATTTTTCACCAGCTTAAAAAGTCTCTAGGACATATTTTTCAGCTTTTTAAAAATAATTATAGAGAAGTCCCAGTATGCACAAAATCCTCACATAACACTACACAGTGTCAAACAGGAATACTACCTGGTAATGTCATAAACTAGCAATGCACCAGCAGCCCCTCTGTAGTATGACCTCGTAATAGATCTGAAGGATTCTTGACCAGCCTGGCACATACCTCTAAGAACTTCAGCATTTATAAGTTTTTTTTGGAGAGTTTATGAAATAGAAAACCTCAACAATGTCACCAAGATTCAAACAATTATGGAGAAAACATCACCATACCAGATAAATACAAGCATGGAACAAACCATTAAGCCAAAATTTGAACTGGGGAAATGAACATGCGGTAACAGTTTACAGACTGTTAAAATGTCTATGTGTTTGGTATTTTTTGGGTTACGTTAACTGACTTTATACTTCTCTTTTTCATCGCCAACAAGATTGTATCTTGTACTAGGTTATAGGTATTTATATAACACTCATAATACTCATGGGAAAGAAAAATATGAGTCTGCAATTTTTCTTTTTAATCAAACTCAAATTTCAATAAACGCCACTATCTAGGCAAAACAAAAATGCTCCATAACAGAAGTAGCAATATTATCCATCTTTCTAAAAAAATTTCGGGAAAAGCACACTTTTAAGCTAAATAAAGCAATTAAAGTACTTAAATAACCAAAAAAGGTTATCTTCTTCCATTATCCATGGATCTAGCACCAAGTATATATTGTCACAGAAAAACAAAATGAGTGCATGGCAGAAGCATTCATTTCTATTTATGCATGAAAATCTACTAATATTACATATATTTTTATCAAGCAAAAGTGTAATAGTAGGTATCCCAGAAAAAATAAGAACATTTAGATTAGGAAATGACAAAAACTATGAATATTACAATCTTTTAATTAAGATTAAGCTTGAAGTAATAGTTGGTGTCAGGAGCAAGAAGGGAGATGTAAGAAAAGAAACATAACCAAACTAGAGGCAGGGATCAAAACAGGCCAATTTGGACAGAATGACTAAGGTAACTCTAAACAACAATAATTTGTAGCCCAGAAATATTCAAAACAAGAAAAGTAGACGGAGACAAAATAAGAACTCTAAACTTCGTGAATCGATGATAGATATAAATTACTCATATACAGTGTGAACTTTCTTTTAGTGGAGAGGGTGACTTGTTCAATGGATTTACAGGACCAAATATAAAGAAAAAGTCTAGAAATTCATGCAACGTTTTTTTTTTCTTTTTTCTTTCGTTTTTTTTTTTGGGGGTTAAATGCATTTTAGTATCATCAACTTTTGGGTCAGTTTCAATGTGGGCCACCAACTTTACATTAACTCAATTTAGTACCATCAACTTTTTGGTCAGTTTCAATGTGGGCCACGAACTTTACATTGACTCAATTTAGTACCAAATTAAAAAGTTTGGTTTCAATGTAGGCCAAACGCATAACGCCATCCATAAAAACTAACGAAACCCTCACATGATGTCCTACGTGGCAAGGACCGGGTATGATATGGCATTACGTGGCAAATGAGCCATATTTTCCCTCCAAAATGACAACATGTGCTGAGCACATGATCAACAGTCCACTTAATAAATGGGGTCCTTTTTGATGGAAAATATGGCTCATTTGCCACGTAATGCCATGTCATACATAGTCCTTACCACGTAGGACATCATGTGAGGGTTCCGTTAGTTTTTATGGATGGCGTTATGGGTTTGGCCTACATTGAAACCAAACTTTTTAATTTGGTATTAAATTGAGTCAATGTAAAGTTCGTGGCCCACATTGAAACTGACCAAAAAGTTGATGGTACTAAATTGGGTCAATGTAAAGTTGGTGGCCCACATTGAAACTGACCCAAAAATTGATGGTACTAAAATGCATTTAACCTTTTTTTTTTTTTTTTTTTTTGGTAAAGAGAATTTCACAATAGACTCTAAAAGTATATACAACTTTTAGAGGTCCTAAGGACACTTATAAGGAGAACATACACACAATCCCATCGATATGGGACAAGTACTCGTTTCCTTTTTGGTTATATAACTCATGAGTCCCAAATTCAAAAACTACATGCAAATAACGGCTGATTTGCTATTCTCAAGATGCTGTTGTTTCTAATTGGCAAATCTGTGAGTCTTAAGAATGTGCTCCTTGGAAAGCATAAATAGAATCAGCAGTGGACTTTGGCAGGTCCTGAAGGTCCCACCCACCCATAGACCTATTTGTGATATCACTTAATCATATTAAATGCTCAATTGGGAGAAGTGGACTTGTACAGAATTCCTACAAGGGATCATACCATTTCAGAAGGACAAGTTCTCACCATTCCCTGCTCTCCACCACTAGCCTTTCAAAAGTACTTCTCAGCAATAAATTGCACAAAAAGGGGTATAGTGTAGAAGAATGAAATCCACTCTGTCCCACATCGCCTAAATGAAAGGCTTGTTATAGCTTCATATACCTGTATTGGGTCCTTCACCTAGAAGCTTAAGCTTTTAGGTTGGAAACTTAACATGGTATCAGAGCATTGGTTATCCACGTGACAAGGCCCAAACGAGCCTGCACATGAGAGGGAGTGTAGAAAAATGAAATCCACTCTGTCCCACATCGCCTAAATGAAAAGCTTGTTATAACTTCATATACCTGTATTGGGCCCTCCACCTAGAAGCTTAGGCTTTTAGGTTGGAAACTTAACATATAGGTACCATTATCAACTTTGTGAGAACTGAGAAGGTATCACATCTAGGTGTAAGCATTTTACTTAATCTAAAACATGAGACAAGCCAACTATTAGCAATAAGAAACTACATTGCAGTGAAAAAATAGGTTATAGTCAACCATAAACTGCTCTCTACCCAGACTCATCATGGTTACTTTAGAAAGTATGTTGAACAATGAAATATTTGAGTATCAGCATTTGATGCATACTAAATGATTTGACTAGAGAACCCAATGAATGAGGCTACAATGGCAGAATAACGTCATTTGTTTAACAATTAAAGGTTGATATATTTTGCACTAATAGCTGTAACATATTAGCTATTTGGCTACCTATACAATAATACAAATAGAAATATAGATACAAGAGATCGGTTGACAACTAAGAATTAACCATCAGAACCAAACATCCAGTTTGAGATATTGAAAGCATAAAATAACATCTACAATGTAAACTAGGCTCAAATTTCATATATGAAGGCTTCCTGTAAAATAAAAACCATGAATAATAGAGAAGAGCAAACAAACCGTGTCCCATATTTGCAGCTTTATTGGTTTGTTGTCAATTGTGATCATCCTAGCCCCAAATTCAACACCAATGGTTAAGTCGTGAACCGGTTGAAACCGCTTGTCAGTAAACTGAAGAAGAAGACATGATTTACCAACGCCTGCAGAAGAAAGGAACAAAACTCACATATGTTGCATAGACACCCAACTCTACTAGAGCTGCAGAAATTAAAATAAATCTCAAAATATATAATAAAATAAATTAAAGCTGCTTTTAAATTATAGCATGAGGAGAAGGCCAATAGACATTAATGAAGGCTTAAAGAAAAAGGTTCCAACCGCCTTGAAATCGAAACATTGTTTGTTTTGGTCGACAGTATTTCGAGGGAAAACCAAATGAAATAAAAATTAATAACATTTGCGAGAAACTTAAGGACAGAATTAATTGCTGTGAAGAATATATACATCTTTTAAGATAAATAGATAATAGGCAAAAGAATAATTTGTAGCTCAATTGGGGGGGGCAACTGAAATAACAAAATCTGCTTTTCCCTCTTCTTCTTCTTCTGTTTCTTATCTATCCTGTAAATTATTTATAATAAAAATAAAAAAACCACTAAGTGTGGTTATGAAATTCAAACCCTTGACCTTTTTGTAAAGAACCCTTTGAATTGAAGTTGATTCAGAAAATATTCTTCATAATTATGAGTATATGACTGCTTCGACGTCCTAAAAGTTTGATTGGTTGAAGCCTCACAGAGTTTCAACATAGATCTCGTGCATCCAATAAAAGTTTATTGAAATAAGATGACGCAAATAATTGACTCCTCGAATGAAAGATCCATAAATATCAATTAAATGTTTTAGGTGGAAAGGCATGCCCAAATTCACATTAAAACAAAAAAAGTACAGTCGAGATTAATAAGGAGAGAAATGAAGGCAACTCATAAAAACGACTCTATGTATGAATAAGCAAGTATACCGGTATCGCCGATGATGATGTACTTGAAGAGGTAAGCGTATGACATGTCGTTTTCTCAGAATGAATGGTCGGACACAAACGATATCAACGCAACGAAGAAGAAGAAGAAGAAGAAGGAAGCCTCCAATGAAAAAACGCAACTGTTAACGTCGATGGGAGTCTATAGATATATATACGCGTATAGCTAGGTGTAGAGAAGGAAGAAGAAGAAGAAGATCAAAAGAGGTCAGATCAGTTTCATTTGGCCCAGCAAGGCATTTGCCTACAATATGCTCCGTCCCCGCTGTCTTTTTCCTATTCACGAAGGAAACCTTCGTGTCAGCGCTTCTAACGTACGCCACGGTATTCTGTACGCATCAAGGTTGGTAATTACAGGCACTCAGGCAGGCAGTGATGGAGAATTAAATATCAAGAAAAGAAATAGAGAAAAAGAGAGAGGATTACAGATAAATCAGAATATTAGGAAGAAATAGAGAATATTTGGAAGAAAATTTATTAATCAATAAGTCTAACCCAAAATAAAGGGTTTACTCTCTTTATAAACAATCCTATTCCTAAAAAGAAACTAATTAAAAAGATAGGAAACAATCCTATTCCACAAGGAAACTAATGAAAAGAAATTACAACCAAATAAAATAGTTTAACTAAAAATAAAAATAAATAATAACTAATCGTGCGTGCATCATGATTCACATCAATTCTCCCTGACTGGGAAAAACTTTTCTCCGGAGAGTTATGATGCTGATAAATCTCTAAATGATCAGGATCAAGACGCCGACACTCATCTTCCATAATCCAGGTACCATCAATGACAGGACGATCCCTCCAGCGAACAAGATACCATCGGTAAGAACCACAATGTGACAGAATAGTCTGATCATCAATAATTTTTTCAATTTGAACGGTGCGCGGGAGTGGTAAACGTGGGATAATGGGCACTAGAACTGTTGTAGGAGAAAATGTAAAACCATTTGTACACAAATTTGGCACAGTAAGAGGCTCAAAAGTGCCTCAATAAGGAAACAAATCCTCAATATTGAAAATAGGATTAAAATTCATATTAGATGGTAAATCAAGTAAATAAGCATTAGATTCCAAATTATGAATGATAGGAAATGGTCTGGTGGTTCGAGCATGCAACGTTTTAAAGGAGTTCGTAGAATAACGAGGAGGGTAGATACGCACCATAACATATTCTTCTTCATTAAAATCCAGTTTCCTACGATGAATATTAGCAGATAATTTGTACTGTTCCTTATTCAAAGTAATTTTTTGACGAATGTCAGCATGAAGATCACAAATGTACTGGACAAAAATATTAGCAGAAATAGAAGGACGGTAGTCAGTGGAAAGGGAAATAGGATCAATAGACAATTTGAAAATAGGTTGGTCAGGGGAAAGACTATAGACAATTTGAAAATGACTTTTACGAGTTGATCAATTAACAAATCCCTTATATGCAAATTCCGCAGTCGGTAAAATTAAGTCTCAATTCCAACGACGCTCCCCTACAAGGCACCTAAATAAATTTTCCATAACCCTATTAGATAACAGAGACCTAGGGACAAAATCTATGGCACGCTAGATATCTCTCATAAGTAGCAACTCACTAGACAACTCATCCGGTATAACATCTTTAAAGTCCTATAATAAGGTAATGACCTCAATAGGAGGTTTAATAATCTTTTCTAAAGAAACCAGAAGTAACTGTTGGACTACAAGCGCCAAAGTTATGCCAGACTCTTGTCCTTCCGGCATAAACTCTTTTCAGGAAAGAACATAGATATGGTTCTTGACAGAAGGTTGGGAGGGATTCTTAACCTTATAATTTTTACTCGTGGGAGACGGTTTGGCAGGAAGCAATCGAATAGATTTCCATTATGCTTAAAAATGTATGAATTATCCCTTTCGTTGTTGGCCATGTCCAAGTCAAAAAGTTAAGGACGACCAAGCAAAATATGGGCAACATCCATAGAGAGGACATCACACCAAATCTTATCAGAATAGTCTTCCATCTGAAGAGAAACCATACACCTCTCTGAAACCGGTAAAAATGTTTTGTCGACCCAAGCTACCCTATAAGACTGAGGGTGGGTTCGGGATTTAACTTCATCCTAACTACATAGGATGTGGAGACTACATTCATAGTACTTCTGCCATCAATCACAACCTTACAAACTTTATCCCCACATGTGACAAATATGTGAAAGATGTTCGTGCGCTTCCAATCATCCTCCCCTAAAGGGGTAGACAGGATGCACCGCATGACAGCGAGATGAGATTGCTCTTACTCATTATCGAGCTCGAGATCCCTCTCAGCATCGGAAGTCTCCTCATGGGAGGTATAATTTGTGAAAGCAGAATAGTCATCGGATGTGGGCCGCTCATTGGGTTGTTGAACTATTGGGGGATCATCTTCGGGGTCATCAACTATACCCTGACCTCTAGATTGGGCTAACTCCTCTCGAAGTGCTTCTATGGACTCACGGAGTGTGGTAAACTCAACATTAGTGTCACTATCAAATTTGGTCAATGACTCTTTCAAAGTGGCTATATCTTGCTAGACATTGGTCATGTCTTGCTCTAGGGTTATGCAGCGGTCAGTCAAAGTCATGGTGAAAAATAGGCAATGGTGAAGGTACGGTGGATGGGTAGTGAACGCTGACACGTCTTAAATTACTTAAATTAGAAAGATAAATTACCACTAATGAGCACTTAAGAAAAACTGAATTAAAAATAAAAAAAAATATGCAATGTTGCATGCCTAAGTATGAAAGAGGTGAAGTAGGGAATGAGAATGAAATGAGTGTGAAATATACCAGAAAGGTGGCCTAGAGTTTGAAAAATGAAAGGAAACGATAAAGAAAAGATGACAAAAGTAAATTTTTTTTTTTTTGACTATTGGGAAAATGATAGGAGGCTTAAAAAGGGACTTAACACAAATTTAATAAGGTACCAACTAATTGAAAGAAAATCCACAAATTTTCAATGAAAATGAGATGTGTACCATTCATCGAAGTGCAATGATGTGTAAAACTCCACTGTGGAGGTCGAATTGACCTAAATGGACTACAAAATTGGAACCGAGACGTTAAAAAATGCTGGGATAGCTGTGGGGTTTAAATCTGTAATTTCCAAAAAGTTTAGGGGCAAAACGGTAATTTTCAGAAAGTTTAGGGGCAAAATGGTAATGTCTAGAAAGTTTGAGGGGCAAACTGTAATTTTCAAAAAAAAGCTATGACGTCAGCTGATACGTCAGCGACACGTGCCAGTCAACGGTCAAATGTTGACTGGATCAAGTAAACAAGTCAATGAATCGGGTCAACGGGTCAAATATTTTGGTTGGGTTGAGTCGAGCCAAGCCGATACAGAAACAAGTTGAGCCGTTGCAGAAGCGAGCGAAGCCGTGACACGCGGGAGGGTGTGAGGCGCATGGATCTCACGCGCCGAAGCTCAGGTAGCGCTTGAGGGCGCGCGGAGCATTTTTCTGGGGACCTTTTTCTTCCGGCGATGGGGGAGGCATTTTGGGGTGGTTCGGTACTGTAGACAGCCGTGGAGGATGGTATTTCTGGTGGTGTGGGGCGTGGGTCTCTCTCTCTCTCTATATATATATATATATATACACGCACAGGAGCTGGAATCAATATCGGTGAGTTCAATAGGCTTTGTATGGTTGAATAGTTGCGATTTTTTGGGTTGGAACGTGATTAGGCTCTGATACCAA
The DNA here is from genome assembly GCA_017140935.1 of Hamamelis virginiana. Taxonomy (NCBI): domain Eukaryota; kingdom Viridiplantae; phylum Streptophyta; class Magnoliopsida; order Saxifragales; family Hamamelidaceae; genus Hamamelis; species Hamamelis virginiana. The sequence goes on from JAESVK010000260.1 coordinate 85,631, forward strand.
TTAATAAGACTTGAATACCAAGAAAAGAAATAGAGGAAAAGAGAGAGAAATAAAGAGAAAAAAATTAGAGAAAAATTAGAATATTAGGGAGAAAAAGAGATAGAGAACTCAGAATATTAGGGAGAAAATTCATTAATCATCAAGTCTAACCCAAAATTAAAGATTTACTTCCTTTATATAGAAAATAATCATACTCTTAAAAGGAAACTAATTAAAAAGATAGGAAACAATCCTACTTCCACGAGGAAACTAATAAAAAGAAATTATAACTAAATAAACTAGTCTAACTAAAAATAAAAATAAATAATATAACTAAATAAACTAGTCTAACTAAAAATAAAAATAAATAATAACTAATCGTGCGTGCATCATGATCCACATTAGGCAGGCTTTCCCAAATTTATTGGCCCACCTGATTTATGGGCCCTTCCTATCACAAGGCTTGTTAAATGTGGCTATAGCAGTTCAACCATGAACCATCGCAACAGGTGGGACTAGTATACTCGGGTTTGAGTTCTGAATTCTCACTAGTGAATGCATATCTTCCCATTGGATGCCCATCCTCTTTTTCAACCTTTAAAATGGTAATGACAATCCAAGCCTGCTACTGTTAAGAGATAAGACCATCGTCAACAGTTTCTAATTTTATGCTGAGTTAAAGTTGTTGGATTGGTGATTTTGATCTCCATTTTAAAGTCTATTTCCCAAACTATTCGTAATTTCTCCAACTGGGTTGTGGGCTTAATCATTGATCAGTAAAATGTCTTTCTTGACTACATTACTACATAAATCATTCCTACAGTTTTACCCAGCAAATTCATGGGGCACAAAACGAACTAGATTTTTACCCAGAGAAAGACAATTTGTCATATTTGAAAGGACAGGATAAGCAATAAGGCAATAAGTAATGTCTGCATAAATCATTCCCACAGTTTTTCATTATATTTAAGACAACAAACCAAGGCTTTATGATAAACTTTTCAGCAGAAGCAAGTGCCAGTACAAGCACACAAGGAACATTAGCAGCCTCTGCAGTTTCATACAAGGCACACTAGATACAAATTCTGCTAAATCATCCCAACCTACCTTCATTGTATAAGATGGGTGGTTTACTCTCTCTCTCTCTCTCTATATATATATATATATATATATATCCAATGCAGACAATCACAATATATGCATATGATCTGAAACAAGCCCATTCTGCATTCATTTTCTCTCACATATTATTAATCTGAAAGAGAAACTTTCCTTGTTCAATTACTACAATTTTTTCCCCATCTATTTTTGTAAAGGATAAATGGTTACTAATCACAGCAAACATAAACAGGTGAGGCTTTGCTAAAATAGAGCCTCAATAACAAATAGCAATATCCCAATAACTGTTTCCAGTTGGAATTGTCATTGTCAGAAAGTTATCTTCACCATTGAATTCGAATTTCTCTTCGTTCGAGTTCACGGAGCAAAACTTTGGCTCTATACTGGAGTATGCTCCAAAACGACCTTCCCCTCTCCCCGTGATGTGTATTCTGCAACTAGAAGAATCACTGAAGAATTCCATTGCCTCAACAGCTCCACCAGAATTGTACATATCAATCAATCCAATAGGTGCAAACTGAATCTTTTGCTTGTAGACCTGTTATAAATCACAAAATTCATACATTAAAGCTGCCATCAGGCCAACTATGAGAGCAATGAACTTAAGCAACTAGCCAACCTTAATAGGAGATACAGTAAAGACATCGCATTGCAAAATATCTAATGCAACATCAAATGACTCGTTCTTTGGTAATCGAGACAGAGACCCTGAAATTGTAAGAAACATATTGAAAAATGTCAAAGATCAATCAAACAAAACGATGGACAACAGGTTCATATATATATATATATATATATATATATATATATATATATATATAAAGTTGCTGTGATTATTTTTTGAAGCTTAGAGAGATGTGAGTTCTACATGTTATGTGGACTTAAATGTAGAGTTGGAGAGATGAACAATACTTGTTTTGAAGGAAAAAATTGCACAATCTCCAGTCCACAAATCCCCAGAAACCTCTTCAAAATACTCAATATTAGCAGGAGACACCTGCCCAGATACCTCAGAACTAACATCTTTCTGAACAGCATTTTCCAGGCAGGGCCAGGTTCCTGCTCCTTGGCAATTGAAGACGCCTATAACTCCAGTAAATTTGTTCAAGTTCCAAATCTTCAGAAGACTATAGTTGAAAACCCAAAGAAGGTGATGAGAAAGAATAATAAATCAATCTATATAGAATTACAAGCGGAGAAGACATACCTCTTCCCATCCATAACCGGATCATTGAATAAACAATCTCGTGATGGCCTCCCAGGGTATCTAGCTCTCAGCACTGACCCATCAGGAAGTACAAGCCTTCTAAGTATCGTGAAGTCATGGTGGCCGGGTTTATCACTGTTATCAATAATGGCATCTTTATAAAATTATTCACAATAAATTATTTTGAGGAAACATTAAAGAAATAGAGTTTAGCACAAAGATTTACAGATCAGTAATTTTTGGCATAAATAATATCAAATTTTCTGATAGTAAGATAACAAAAAACGACGCACATATGCAATCATGTATGCAAATACACTAGACGTTCATCATACGTACACTCGTACATGTAAAAGAACATAAATCAGAAAAACACACAGGCAGATGTTTGTTTATTCACTAAATTGTAGGCAATGAACAGATATAATGTGCTCATATATGCATAGATCCATCCCAATGAAATAGACAGAAAGAGAAGAGAAAGGAGCTCATATTGGAACTATCAAGAACATGTGTCAAATATGCTATGCATACACCCTTAAATGGACCGAATAAAGAGAAAACAGTGAGCTCATATTGGGCATTATCAAAGACACAAGTCAAACATATAGGACCAAGCCATCCTTGTGAAAGGTCCATTGAAAATTGCTTGATCCAAGTCATTGTAACCCAACTGGTTGTCAGGAAATTAAGGCAAATGATCCAATAAAGAATGTCCATAGGGTACTCAAGATTCTCCCCACCCCACCTCTCTCTCTATATATATGTATATATAGAAATACACTAGTTCTCGTATACCTTCTGATTTCCTCAATTTCTGCTAGCCCAAAGAGATATCATCTAATTAAAACCATTTAATTAAAGTGCTTTACATGCCCCTATAAGCTTTTGTGCCTCCATGGGTAATACTTTACCTAACATAGACTCCGCAACCTCCCACAGCTCGGGCAATTGCATGAAACTCAGCTGCATCGTGTTGACTCTGGAAGTTGGAAAGAAGTTAGTATAATTCCAGAACTAACAGAAAAGTAGAAGGCACAGATAGTGAGAAGCTTATGTCATACATAGAACATGTCCCAATCCGGAACGAAAACTTCACCAAGAAATATGCTGTTAAAAGCCACTGCAGCTATATGCAGTGTCTGTGTTGTCGGGTTTTTTGGATAGTAATCATCAGATGCTCGTGTAATATTACTTGTTTTTGAGCTGCAACAGCAGAGGAGGAGCATAATTATGATTGCCCTGGGGAAATGACAGAGCAATAAAGTAATCTTCCAAACTAGCAGGCAAAACATGTTGGGCATACTGAATTCTAAAATGGCTATATGCCAAGATGCTTGCATGGTTCACTTGCTTCTTTTGGATCATGAATTACAATACATTGGTAAGATAAAGGAAAATTTTGCAGTATTATCAAAGCAGATGTTTAAGGACATACCAACACATCCTTCACCTATGGAAGAATTAGGATCCTAAAATTTGATAATCTGCACATATAAATCTCCTAATGCAAAATACAGCCTGATCAGATGAATGAAGTAAACCATTCTCAAGTCCTTAAGAGTTGTCAGATACAAATTTTCTCCAATTAAAGAAATGCAACTTGTTGAATTTTTAAAATCATTCAAATGAAACAGATAAAAGGGATATTTGAAATGGGCCAATCAATTGATGCCATAAAGTCCCTTGCACGTATCATGTGTAACTTGATTTTGAAGTTTATATCTTCTTTCAGCACTTTTTTTTTTTTTTTAGAATACATCTGTTTTCCGAAATATTCACACAGCATATTGATTTTTGAAGAAAAAATGACAGGAAATTGGAGTGCAGAAGATTAATACTGGTAAACAGTGTCTGTGCTTTGGCCCATGCAGCAGATTATGCTATTGTCTTGGAAGTTGGTGGCTATGGATTCCTCAAGTGCTTGTTGGAACTGTCTAGTAAGTGAGACTCGACCACCAAAGCCAGTCCCAATGGTTTCCGTTATGTTCTGAACATCAACCTTAACCCCATCCACATCCTGTGACACAAGATATCCGTGTAGATCATCATAAAATTCAGATACTTTAGCTGGATCAATTGTACCAATACCATACTTCTCCATACAATCCATAGAAAGGTCCCTCATATTTGCCAGATTTCCAGGTGACTGTACTGGGAATCTTAATTTTGGATTATATTTTTTTGTTCCTGGAGCATCGGGATGAACTCCTCCCCAGTACCCCAACAGTGCATGCCATACATAGACATACCTGAGAATTTTGAGGAAGAAAAGGAAGATGAAACCTCCATTAGTTGGCTACAATAAAGAACAAATTTAAGATATCTGTTGGAAAGACCATTAAGATGGACACCACACTAGTAGTTGTACACAAGGTACAAATGCAGGAGAGTTGGGGAGGAACTACTCCACACCATCCTTATGTTCTAACCCTTTGTTATCTTAGATTTCTGTCATGGTAAAAAAAGCAAAAAAAAATGCGAGGGGGCATCATAAAAATCACACGTACTTAAGGCCAAAAGACCTCTTAATATCTGAAACAAACTCCTTTAGACCACCAATTGGCGCCTCACTTTGAGCCTCATTAGCTGATTTTTGAAACTTACTATTTTCTTTAATGCTGACTAATCTGCCTCCAAACCTGCACTTTGGACAAAATTAGAAGGTATGTTTACTTTCAAAATGAACAAGAAACAACAGAAGGATAAACTTACTGTGAGCCTTCAACAAATGGCTCCCCTTCTTTTTGGAACTCATTAGTTGTATCTTGCCACCCATCATCTATTATCAAAAACCTTGCCGGAGTGCCTCCCTGGGATAAACTGAGAGAGAGAGAGAGATTGAAAACTATATTACAGAGTTTTCAGTAAAGTAACAAGAATGAACAAACAAAAAATAAAATTTTATTAATTGGGCTTAAAACCCAGAGAGAGAGAGAGAGAGACGAATCCAATAAAGAATTTTCAAGGGAAGAACAAGTCCATCGCATAGACTCTAAGTGCAGAAATTTTTTATAAATGGCGGCACGAGATAGCTAGAAGCCTAGAAATTCCAATGGTGATAACCAATTTCAAAAGAAGCAGCTGCACTTCCTGCGAATATATGTAAGTCAATTATAGATGCTAATATAACTGGTACTTCTCACTTAGAAATTATATGCCATTCATTTGGAGCTTTTGAGAGAAATTCAATGTTTAGATTCATCATAGATTTCATGTACCTTATACATCCATGGGATGACATATCATTATACTACTGGTAAAATTTACCTACAGCATTTGTATAATCGTGAGTATTAAATCCAAAAGGAGCATCATTTTGCTAGTCACGGCACTGTGTTTAGAGAAAACGTGTAGATGAAATTATATTAACCTTTTCAGGCCGTCTTTGATTCCTTGAGGATTAACTTCTTGGTAGAAAGCATCCCAGGTGCACCAACCAAACCAATCTAACATTCCAGGCATCTACATAAGAAAAGCATCGAAGGAACACATTATTGACGTACCATTCTTTTCACTGCAACAAGACTATATTCTTAAACTAATAAAGTCCGCTATATTAAAAAAATAGGCTGTCTTGCCTGTTTGGTTTCCCGGTGTGCAAAGGTTCCACTGTGTTTCGCTAATATTCTGCGTAGGGTCAGAAGTGCATAAGAGAAGGAACATGGCAATGGTATAGCAGCCCAGAGACAACTACATCAGAAATCCAAGCAACTAGCTTACAAGTCATGATGTCATATGACTTGTATTTGAGCCTATTGCTTGTATTCCAATCAGATTAATTAGCTGCCATCCTACGGGGGCAATGACATTAGTCTCCCAAGTAATTTCAGAAATTCATCATGAAATTCAAACTTTGCTCAGAGAGCTGACCCACTTCATAGATTCCGTGATCAGATCAAATGGATTGTTTCCGTAATTCACAAAAACTGCTTTTAGCGACTTTGATGTAACTATAGTGGGATCACCTATCAAAATACATAAGAAGCCTGTGTCATTAGACTGAAAATATGGTAGAGAAACAGATCAGAAGACATTTTGTAACTAGGACCAAAGTGTTAGTTCCTGCATACACCATAAAACAATGCATGTATGGCTGCATAGCACTCTCCATGTCAATCCCCCATTGCATGCCCCAAACCCAAACTTAGCCATATTGGATGGACATACAATCTTATATATTTATTGATTTATGTCTGGATTATTGTGCTAGATAGATCAAAATCGATCAGTAGCATCAATTTTTCACTTTGATAGATATTTCTGAGAGAAATTAATTTAGTGTCATGTTCTTACTCCCCTATACACTGGAACACAGCCACTTGGCAGGCAGAGAATACAACCATTTGTTAACACCCTATTGCAGTATGCTTCATCCTAAAATGACCATAAACAAAATGCTTAGAAGCAAAACCTTAACCCAAATCTATTGAAATCTTACCACTTTCCACACAAAATTCGAGTTCATTTGCCGAGTTTCCCTGCAAGCTGCTTCTAAATTCACCATCTAACACTGGCAAGAAAACAATATAAGAAGTAGATCCATTAGATGCATCAAAATCCGGTTCTTCTCTTGCTTCCAGGAGCAACATCTGAGTTTCAATGGGAATGTCGCTTCCAGAATTTCCCACTCTAGGAATCATCCAAAAAATTTTGAATCTGAACAGACAGAGTAATCTGATATCTCTGCATCAAGCACACACAAAATAAAATTTTCCCCAAATTTACAGTAGTTGGATTTTTATTTGACGCGAAAAAATATGTAAAATCAAGAAATATTTCCATTGGCAGACACAATATTGTGATAGTCCTCAAAGCTGGTTGATTTGCAGAAGGGACAAGGTTACGAGTCACTTGTTAATCAAGATAATAAAGCTAGCATTGTTCTGCTGTGAGACCCTAAAAGTTTAATTGCATAGTATATGAATATATATGTATGTATATATATCTATAGGTATTTCTACATATACAGATTTTATTTATTATTGTGCTTGCATATATGGTTTAATTTGATTGGGCCAAATATCTAAATATGAATGAGGGTCTAGATTATTTATGGTGCATCTTAATGCACCCAAGAAATTAGACCATTTCTTGGTGACCAAGGTCACCAATGAGAAGCATACAACTGGTTTCTTGGCAATCAAGGTCTCCAATGGAAAGCATACAACTGGTTCCAGCTGGAGATAAGGTAGCTTTATGCCAGCCAATGGAAAATTGCCATTAGGAAAGGAGAGAGAGAGATTTTACTTGGTTAGCAAGAAGTAGGAGAGAGAGAGAGAGAGAGAGAGAATTCATGGTGGATAGTGAGGGAGTTCTGCAGAGGAAGAAAAGGGGAGAGAAAAAGAGAGAAAAATTTCCAGATTTTCGGACTGTTGAAGGGGCAACTTTGGAGCAACTTTTGGACATTCATACTCATTTGAAAATCACGAGTAAGGTATGATTCTCATACCTTATATACCCCATGATGGTTTTGAATGAAATTTATGAATTTTGGGAGCCATTACAAGCTTCCAAAATTCACTCAAAGTTCATAAAAATTATGTTTTTATGTGGTTTCATGTGAAATTCAATTTTGTTATACACTACGAATTGGAACCCCACATGGCATTAAAACTTCTTCTTTTAGTTCTATTAAGATACCCTAGTGAGCCCAAGTTCCAATTATGAGTGTAGAGTGAGAATTTGTAGAGAGAGAAAGCTTCTATGAAGCTTTAATGGTGGAAACCATGGGGATTTATCAGTTTTCATGCCAAACGACCTAACTGAAAGTTGTGGCTATTTTTCATGGATACTAGAGGTTCAACCATGAATCATCATGGTGACCTCATATTTTTTCTATTATTATATTATTTTTGGTGAATTTTCGAAGCCGTGGGAGAGAAAAATACCCAGAAAATAGAGGTTAATTCCAAAAATTCCAAATTTTGGATATGTTGTAGAGGACGATTTTAGGGAAATTTAGAAACTGGTTTCATCGAATTTGAAGTTTTGTAGAGGGAGAACTGAAGCTTGAAAATCTAAGAAAATAAGAGAAAAATAGAGGAAGATGATGAACAGTAACCAAGTCACCTCCATGCGCGCGTGGTGGCGCTTGTGGCCGACACATGTCCCCCAATTTTTTTTAAAATGTGTAATTTTTTTAATTTTAATTATGCTTGAGGTAGTTTAGGGTGTGTTTGGTCGCTAGAAAATTTCTGGTGAATTTTTAAAGTTCAATGCAGTTTATAAAAGTCAAGCTTTTGACTTAAACCCTATAATTTTCTAACAAATTTTACCCCAAACTACTTCATACATATTTCTATGCACATTTTAATATTTTTGGTAAATTGAAACGGGACTGAGAACTCCCCGTTAATTTTCTGCAAATTTTTGAAATTCATTAAGGGTTTTGGGAGAAATTTTATTTACAAATGGGTTGAATTTCTAAAAAAAAATTATTCCCTCGACCTAGAACTAATCCTCAGACTTTTTTAGGATATGTTTCGGGTCAGAGTGCGTAGCGGAAGAGTGGTGGGTCCATAACCCATAGGCCACAGGATCGAAACCCAAAATTCTACGCAAACAAATGTTGAAAATAATGGTGAAATTGAATATAATTATGATTGTTGCTGTGATAATTATTTATGTATGATTTTATATGATTGGATAAATGCATGAATTATCCTGCAAATGAGATAGGTGCTTGAGTCAATATACATGAACTGTATGCATGAATTATCCTGCAAATGAGACATATGCTTGAGTTGATATGCCATGAAGTGGTGAATTGTCATACATGAGCTGTAGACATGAGATATATGCCATGTTCATCGCATGAAATATTTGCATCTGGCATGAAGCACAATTACATGCGAGATATTGTGAAAAAGTGGTGGCTCCAGTGAGTGAGCATGATGATCCATATGCATAACATTAATATAACTGGCATGCATATTATGAACTGTGGAAACGAGGAGTTGAAATACCACCGATGGACAAAAGATCCCGGAAACAGTTAGTGCACTAATATATCACCCTTACTAAAAACAGCAAGTAAACCCTCTTGTCAATGAGTGGCAATCGCGGTAGGTTCTAAAAAGGTGGGGACTGGGTGGTATACATACCCTATCACCGGGGGCGAAGGTATGCTGTTGTGGTGGATGGTTGTGTACCCTAAAATGAGGTAGTCATCCGTGTGAATTTTTTTTCTGTTTTGCAGGACAGAGAAAATAGCAAAACAAAGAAAATGGCAGATATGACTGCATGAGCATTGCATCGTATATCTGTCATGTGCATAACACATACATATTGTGTGAGATCATTTATTGTGAAAGAGTTATGAATATCTTCTGTAATATGAAAATAACTTACAGATATGATGATCTTATTATGAGATGTTGATTTTTGTATTATGAAAATGAAATGCCTGATATTTCTTTTAAAAGCGTTGTGTGGTATTTGAGATTTATGAATCTTACTGAGCAAAAGTGGTCTTGCTCACCCCGTGTTTTTCCCCCCCACAGGACCATCACGTCAGTAATCTTACATGGATATTTCGGGTATAGTAGACATCCTGGAAGTTTTTTTAGCAACGCTGTTCGTTTTCTATTGTGGACATTTGGCTTGGATTTGTATAAAAAAATATATATTTTGGGTACATTACGGGATTGTACTCGTGATATAGACTAGTACTCGGCGCTATCTTCTTTTGAGATGATGTACATATTTTAAATTTCCACATTTGAGTATTTTGTAAAAACCTTATTAACTTTAAATGATGATATCTGAAGATAAGCGCTTGGTATTTCTGTCATTATAGCACTTCCGCATAGAGGTTACCCTGTGAGGGGCATTACATCTGCAATCTGCCAGAACAGATGAATGTGATGAAAATTTTATGAACCAACTCCGGATACCATTTGCGTATCGAACACAATCACCTAACGGGTCACACAAAAAACTGTGAGATAGATAACCCGATTAGATTTCCTAATCAACAAAGTATGACAAACATTAGAATAACTGAGACACAACACTTATCTTTGGATAGTTAAATTGACCCAGTTAAGTTGATTCTTGATTTCACAACTTTGAAACAGGGTCTATCAAATGATGACTTTAGCCACTTAGATCTTCACCATTAAGGCTGGCAATCCCCTTTAGCAAACTACTAATTATGTCAGTTCAGTTAGCTTCAGAAAGAAAAGAAAAGAAAAAGAAAAAAAAAAAACCCACTTTACACCTGAAGTCCATTTCTTTATCATGGGGAATTTTTCTCTTGGAAAGATGTCCATCAAGACAAACAGAACTTTAAGCAAGTTTAATCGACTCAATTTTGTTTTTCTTCTTCTTTTTTGTTGTTGTTGTTATTTTAACTCGACACTAGATAAATACATGATACTAAAATTTGAAAAATCTTCGAAAAGCTCAGGAAAAACACAATTCCACCACACTTGGTAAAATACTGAAACAAAATGCAGAAGAAAAGAGCTTACTGAATAACGCCCAGCTTAAAAACATGTCGAGAACTGGTATTTTCAGAAGTGGCGCCCACGAATGCAGATGAATCAGTCAATGGAGTGATGACAACATTTTCTGGGACGCCAGTCAGTGCATCCGTGCCGTTAATACTCAGATTCCCATCTTTCAGGACGGGTTTATTACTGAGAAACATAGACTGTCTCCAAGACTTTTGGAGACGCACACCCCCATGTGAACTGAACCTGTTGTTAGGAGACAGAAATGTGGAGAAACGGGCATTGAGTTGCAGAGATCTCAGAGATGGAGATGCAATGATGGTGGCCATCTCACTGTATCAAATGGGCTGACCGTTAAAAAGCCGTTACGAAATTATATAAGTGGGAGCATCGGCGGACTGTAGAAGGATTTCTTGTGCTTGTGTCCGAGATGATGGGATGGAAAGACAGAGAGAGATGATTAGGCTTCGCTTATTCACCACATTTAATTTGGACGTCTACAATTGCTGCACTCCCTTCTGATCCTCTCATTTTTTTAGGACAATGTTGCCCTCATAACATCACCAAATAATTGGCCTCTGTTAACTTGTTATGTTGCTTTACATGGGATGAGAGTTTTGGACTCATCTGCTAATATGACAAACCTTCACATGACCTGCTACCGAGATGATGGGTTGGAGAGAGAGAGAGAGAGAGAGAGAGAGAGAGAGAGAGTTCTTATGACTTAAAATCACTGCATATATTTTTATTAAAGAGAGAGAGAGAGAGAGTTCTTATGACTTAAAATCACTGCATATATTTTTATTAAAGATTCAATTAGGAACCAATTTCCCAGGCAATGTTGCCCATATAACAAATCTATTCATTTCTATTTTCCCTCTTGCCAATCTAATTAGTCACCTTTCAATCAAGACCCCAAATAAATATAAATATGAAAAAAAATTAAAAATTAAAAAAAAAAAAAAAAAAAAAAAAAAAAATAGATAGACACCTCGTCTATAATTTCCACCCTACCGCTACTGGCTCTCATCCTTGTGTTGAAGAACCACAATTGGACTCCTCACATAGTGCTTCCCATCTGACCACACTAATCCTCCGAATACATACTCTTTAGCCTTACCAGCTTTCTTAGCTTTGAGAGTCACCTTAAAACTTTTCTCTTCACCAATGTCATCAAAATCCAACACATTGGGCTCAACAGAAACTGATATTTCAGCCGGTTCTTTGACAAGAGCTGCGTAGGTGCCTGGTGAACCAACATTCTTAAGTGTTCGAGTCACAGTGACCGACCCCAAAAGATCAGGGACTGTTATTGAAGGGTAGTTGAAGTCCAGGAGACTAGCCGATTTGGGACATGTATAAGGACTATTAGAGAAGAGTTGAATCAAGGTTTGGTTGTAGCCCAGGGAGCAAAGGAAGTTCAGGTAATCATTAATGGTTAAGTCATAAACCAAGCCAGGATCCATGGCACGATTCGGACGTATATGTCCAGCACCGTAACTTAATGGTGTTGCCTTACCAGAGGACCCATCTCGGATTGGATTCACTGTGTTATCTCTGGTTTTTGCTGTGCAGAAAAAGTGATTGTTAACCAAAATTAATAAGTAATTTTTAGGACAAATATATTGTGATAAATATGCAGAAGAATGGGAAGTTTAAATTTACCAGTAGTCATTATTGCAGATCGAATAGCAGAGGGACTCCAGTCTGGGTGGAGTGTCTTGAGGAGGCCAACAACTCCAGAAACATGAGGGCAAGACATAGATGTACCAGATTCTGTGTTGAAGGGAATTTTGCGCTTATCAAACTTTTGATCTGTGGGACTTGTTGCTTCAGTGTATGCAGCTATCACATTTACTCCAGGTGCAGTAATATCAGGCTGATCCAACATTAAACCCAACAAATTATTACAAAAGGTGAATGCTGTTCTTCTAGCTTGGCTGATTTTATGCATACGCATATTGAATTGATGTGGTGTTTCAATATTTATAACAATAATAGTCAAACCTTGAGGATCTCTGGTGTGACTGTGTTTGGCCCCCTGGAGGAGAAAGAAGCCATGAATGGAGCAGGTTTTGTTTGGAATTCTGCTGTCGGGGCCGTGATAAAACCCAGTGGATCACTGTAAAAAAGTATATAACTAATAAGAAAATTGATGGTCCTCTATTACATAATGCAGCTGATAAGAAAATTGGTGGAGTTGATTTAGGCAGAGAGAGAGAGAGAGATACTCAGTAGAATTGATGTAGGCAAAGACAGCAACACCATCTGTATAATTGATATGTGATGCTGGAAGGACATGAGGATCAGCAATAATTTCATTACCACTGAGCTTATCATTGCAAAGGATCATTCCAGCTGCACCCGCAAGAGCAGCTTGCTCGCCTTTGTCCACTCTCGCATTTCCCCCTCTAAGACATGCCAAGATCTTGCCCTTCACCTTCTCAGGATCCAGCGTTCCTCCCTTACAGAGCATCCTGCATAACACAACCAAATTCCAAATTATAAAAACCACTTACCATGAAGAAGCTTGGCAAATTAAGCACATATTCTATCAATCTATATATATGCAAGCTTGGAATTACTGCTTTATAATGTATTTGTTCTTACGCGTCTTCAGCAGATGCGTTAGCAACTTTAGCCTGTCTGCCGTTTATTAGTGGATAGAATCTATCTTCAGGTAATGGTTCAGTAAGGCTAGTTCCCTGGTATTAGAATAGAAGTTATAGAGAACAAATTAAAAACCTCAACTAATCAAAGAAACAGGATGGAGGCTAGGGGATCATCGGAGAAGAGAGAATATATATAGCTATAGCTATAGAAAATTGAACCTTGAGGCGTAGCCCATTACGAAGTTCAACAAAAGCCTGGAACTCTCTATCCATGGTGCTTGCTCCAACAGTGATTATCCAGGGAGAAACATTTGAGACAGTTCCATTAGCAGGCCCAGAATTGCCAGCTGAGAATACTACAACAATACCATTCTTAACAGCATGGAATGCCCCAATTGAAACCCCATCATTGAAGTAATCAGCAGGATCCCCCCCAAGTGACAACGAAAGCACATCAACACCATCATGAATGGCAACATCGAAGGCCTCCAGGATATCAGCGTCAAAGCATTCAGTGCCATCACTAAGAGGTGGCCAGCATACCTTGTAAGCAGCCACTCGAGCTTTAGGTGAACCACCTTTGGCGGTTCCATTGCCCACCCCGAAAATACTTGCTCCAGGGACAAAGTTCCCACCCGCCGTTGATAGTGTGTGAGACCCATGGCCTTCGTAGTCCCTAGTTGAGTTAAGTCTAAGAGAAGACTTTTGTGGGCCTGTATAGGCAGCATAGCCTTTGTTGAAGTACCTAGCTCCGATGAGCTTCCTACATAAATTAACAAACATTTCCATAGTTTTGCACATAAAACATAATAATTCAATTAATTCCTCCACAGTGATTTCTATAGAGAGGCATTTGAAAGTATGAAATGAGGCCACTACTTAAAATGGAAACTTCTTAATTTACTCCTCATTCGTTGAAATCCTACACCAGAAGTGGTGGCACTTCACACACTCTTTTGGTGGCATGATTATGGAATAATTTTTATGTCCAAAAGGATATAAATCAATACACAAAGATCAACTACTACAGTCTATGCTATACCATTGGGATCAAAAGCTAGAAGCCAAATAATTTGAAGCTATTTTTCATAATGTCCCAACTTCCTTTTAACATAGTTGTGTTCAATCGTCTTTTATTATATAAAATTAAAGAAAGCCCCAATTAGACAAATCAATGATATATATATATATATATATTTGCACTGCACTGCAGGGTGTCACTTTTTGGTAGAGAAGATCTCTCTTGAAAGAGCATACTTGTTGCAGGGGACTCCGGCACCAGTGTCATTCTGACAGATTCCTTTCCACTTTGATGGAATGGGTCCAAACCCTTCGTCGCTAAAGCTCTTCGATTCAGGCCAAACACCTAGAACGTACACCTCCACATTTTAATTTTAATTAAAAAAAAATGGTAAAAGTTGAAACATGCAAGTGATTTGGATGGCAGCAAAATAGGATAATGATGCATCTTTTGCATATATATATGTGTGTGTGTGTGTGTTTCAGATACTGCTGTACATGGTTTGTTTGTTAAGGGCCTCCCTCCTATTGGGTGGATATATCCCGTGGAATCAAAATGATAAGTAAAATAATAGAGATTTAAAGCTAAAATTTACCAGTGTCAAGGTTTCCAATGATTGTATCTTCACCAAACCTGGCCTTTTTCCATGCAGAAGTGGAGTGAATTACGCCATTCTTTTCAAGCAACATAAAATCCCATGAATGGGTCGTGTGTAATTTTCTTCCTTGGTTTAGAAAAACCGACACAACCTTTGGATGATCTGGCATTGATAGTGATCAAAGGATATAAAGAACATAGAAGAAATGCACTACGTACTCATATATCATATTGCTGAAATTTGTCTTACTTGCAATCTTAGCTGCATCTTCCTCGTCAAGGGTAGCACCAAAACCGTTGATATGCCTTTTATACGAGAGAAAAATGGCATCTTTTGCCTTCACGTAACTGTGTAAAAACAAAAAAAGACAAAAACAAAATGGAGGAGTTGAGTAGTTCATTCATAAAAAGGTCAAAACAGCAAGGAAAGCATATATCATGAAAGCACCTTCCCAAGAATGATGCAAGAAAGTCGTGATGAGAATCAGTGACTCGATCAAGATCAGCCGTTGAAACATCTGGGCCATGTGAATGTGCTCCTAAGTACACTATATAAGACTGTACAAGACAAGACATAGAAATGATTAGTCTGAAACCAGAACAAAAGAGTAGATTTAAATTCTGACTCATCAGAACCATGAAAAAAAGAAAAAGAAAATGATAATGCTTACCCTTTTGATTGCCGAAGCAGGTGTTAATTGGAACAGAGAGTAAAGAATGAATGCTGAAAGCAATACTGAAAGCTTTGGAAACCACATTCTGTTTTGTCTGTGGTTCTAGAGAAGCAGCTCTGATAATTAAGAAGAAGATCGAGAAGCAGCTCTCTGTTTCTTTCTTTCTCGCAGCGGGCAGCAGTAGGAGGTAAGTGGAAGAGTCCTATAGTGATAACAATCCTTTTTAAATGTGGATTCAGTCGGATACATGATAGAGATAAGATTAGAGTGAAGAGGGCGTTGGAACAGAAAACAGGACACCGGCTGATTCGCAGTGTGTGATGTAGAGTTCGTTGTGATCATGAGCTGAATTTCCGCCCCTTACACCAATCTCCACAGAATTTCATCTAAAATGAACGTTGCTATCACAATTCACCAAGATTTATTTTAAAGAGTTGCTATGATCGATGATCATCTGCATATATATTTCACCTGCTCCCCTTCCCCTTTGATCCATTCACAAATTTTAAGATTCACAATCCCCCAACTTTGTACAGAAAATCTCATTCAGGTTTCAGTGTTTCATGGTATAATTGGATGCACTAAACAATGTTTCATTGATTTAGATCTCATTCAGGTTGGTATAATAAGCCCATTTTGAATACAATAGGTGCATGTGCATGGGACACATTAATTAAAACATATATTTTTTTAAAATACATATATTCTATAATGAATTAGTTATTTTGCATATGTAGCTCTTCTCATGTTTCGCATAAGGATACTAAAATGTTATGGGCTTCATGATTTGGGCGGACCTATTCTACCCATAATAAAATCAACTCCATAAGTATTTTCCACCGGCCCATTATTTTATTTTTTCCATTCTCATGAATCTTTAATATTTTAGTTTGTTAAGTGGACATGAGATGGATGTGGGATTTAGAGGGCAATTGGTGTAGTTTTTGGGAGGTTTCAAATGGATTTTCTAACTTTAAAAGTCATTTTAGAAAAAAAAAATAAAAAAATAAAAATAATTTTCTTTTGTAGAATGTTACGCCAAAAGCCACCTTAAATTCGTAGGCTTAAGTCTAATCCGAGACATAATAGCCACTTGGAGCCATTAATTTATTACTTGCTTTTCCTGAGAGATTAGCCATAGCTAGCCCACAGTAATGTGCATGCTTGGGATAGCATTGTATCCAATCCAGTGGTTTATATATATGTGCATACAAAATTCACTCTAGTACTATTTTGAATATTTGATCATGTGAATTAATACTAAAGCTGTGATCCTTGATTGAATTAAGTTTGTAGATTGATTTTACAATATATATTTTCAATCAATTTTTCATAATACAAAATTTCTCCAACATGCTAATGTACGTACCCGCATTCGCATTAATTTTCTTTAAAAAAAAAGAAGAAAAGAAAGTAGGAATTAAAGAGTATACTAAGAAATTAATTCTCATAATTTTTGTCATACAAAACAAGAACATTATAATATTTTACAATCACACATGCAGTGAGATAAACTAATTATGACCAAGAGTTCGAATTTAAGACTTGTTCAAAGAAAATGAGAAATTACATTAATTTAGCTAGCATTATTAGGATACTTCAATAGATTGGAGTCTTCTAAACCTCATCAATGAAATCTTAATTCCTTTGGTTGCATTGACACTTCCTAGGCAAATTCTTGGCGAAAAAAAAAAAGAAAAAAAAAAAAAAGAGGAAAAATTATTCAAAATTCTCATTTTGAATTGTTTCCTACTCAAAAGTCCAATATCTTTTCACTTTATCCAAAAGTCTAAATTTATATTTTATTTTATCCAAAAGTCCAAAAAATTGATCTGTACGTCAGATTTCCAAGCACTTCCAAAAAATTGATCTAATCATTAGTTTTCTTAAAAATTATCAGTTTCTACAAAATTAAAGAACAAGCCGATGCATTTTTATTAATAAGAATTTTTGGGAAAAATAAAAACAAAAAATAATATTAATTTATAAGATTATTGTGGGTAGTTGAAAGGGGGCTTGCTAGTTGCTATGTAGAAACTCGAAGAACGAGGTCAACATAGTGAGAGTAACGTCATGGGGATGACGAGATGAAGGGACGCAATCATCAAATTCTAATCCTACCACAAATGACGAAATGAAGATCGTTAGATCCTTCAACTTTTGTGATGAGGTGGCACACTGTGATTGGCACAGTCATCAATAGAGCGGTTGACCAGAATCACCGTGTCCCCGATCTAATCTCAATTCTCAATTCTCAACGTACAGGGACGCACGTTCTAAATTTATGTGCGTCAGTGCGTGTCTCAAAGACTCCGAGAAAGAGAGAGAGAGAGAGAGAGAGAGAGAGAGGCTTCTCGGGAAGCATGCCAATTGGCAAGGGAGGGAGTACAATTACAGCTCAACAACTGCAAAGAGAATAGCAGAGCAGCGAAAGAGAAGTGAAAATGGCTCAAATTGGTGGTGCTGATGAAGAATATCTCTACTGCAAGGAAGAGAAATATTATAATTGCAGGGATGGAGAGCAACAAAAGGAGACTGCACCTTCTCCTTTGCCACTCTACTTACTGAAACAAGATTCGGTGGAGGAAGAAGTTGAGCTTGAAGCCCTGTTGTTGAAGGAAGCCCAACAGACACAATATTTGAAGCTACGTCAAGCTGATTCTTCTCGCCGAGAGGCCGTGCAGTTGATTTTGAGGCTCCATTCTTATCATGCCTTCTCTCCTCTCACCGCACTTTTATCTGTTAAGTATTTGGATTTATTTCTGGCCACTTTTCGGCCCATTACGAGCTGTGACCACGTCATGATACTGCATTTGGCTGCTGTTGCTTGTCTTTCTTTAGCTGCAAAAATGGAGGAGCCCTACGTTCCCCTTCTCCTCCATATTCAAGTCAGTCCTCTACTTCTCTCTCTCTCTCTCTCTCTCTCTCTCTCAACAACCCATAAATGCATTCGTATTAATTGGTAATTACTCTTTTAATTGATTCTTTACATGCAATATTAAGACACCTTTAATTAATTATATTCTTTTGAAAAGGTTAATTAAAATTATTTTGAAAAGGTAATAATTAATTATCGATCTCTTAATATTAATAATATATTAATGTACGTACAGGTTGATGATGAGAAATCAAAATATGTGTTCGAGCCAAAATCAATAGAGAGAATGGAACTGTTGGTCCTTTCCACACTGGAATGGAAGATGAATCCCGTGATTCCCACTTCCTTCTTAAACCACATTATAAAAAGGCTTGGCGTAGTCAACCACAAACAAATGGAGTTTGTTACATTATTTCAGCTGCTGCTTCTTTCTTTAATCACTGATTCCAGATTTGCGCAATACCCACCCTCCATATTTGCCGCTGCCACAGCTCTTCATGTGATGAAGCAGATGGATTGCACTGCTGCTGATGCGGCTGCTGCTCCACATATAGATTACTACAAGATCCAACTCTATGATATTCTCAAACTTGGCAAATACGAGAAATTTGAAGCATGTTATCAATTGATCCAGGAATCCAGCTGATTAATGAATGGTCATGCACCCAATTAGTGTCCCTACCTACTGATTAATGAATGGTCACACATATTCTTGGCGAAGTCTCGATTGATACCAAAAACAATGTCATTTTATTTTTTGTTTTCTTTTTCATTTTAGGTCAAGGCATTTTTCTGTTTCGTCCTTCAAGCTACGCTTTGAAGGTTCTTTAAGATTCTTGAGGGGCTTTGGTAATGTGGTTCATTTTTTGGAATGTAAAATAACCGTCCGGCTCTAGTGAACCCTGTTGGTTCGCCAAACCCACCGGTTCGATCAACCACCGGCTTGAGTGGTTTTTCTTAAAACACAGTTTTGGACTCACGGTTTCTTGAATGTTAACCCAATTGGAACTTGGATTGGTTCATGGTTCAACCAAGCGGTCCGGTCCAGATTTGATAACACTGCTTTAACCATGATCATGAAAACTGATGGTTTATAATTAGTTAATCGATCAATTTAGTGGTATGTATTCTAACTTTTAGAAAAGAAGTTTCGGGTTTATGAACATAGAAGGAAGCACCTCGATACTAATTTAAGGAGGTTTAGGGGTTGGATATATTGGTCTTATCATTTAGGAAAAAGAAAAAACCAAGGCCCTGAAATAAATTCAATTTTTTTTATTGCATGGAATAAGGTTTTTTTTTTTTTTTTTTTTGGGTCAAGAAGCCATTAGATTTATGAGCTACCCAACAGTTGGTAGTTCTTTCCTTTTCCTTAGCTTAAATCTTTCCCACCTTGATAATGGTGCATGGAATACGAATCCGGAACCCTAGTCTCTAGTACAACTATCAAGAGATTTTAGCTGACACCTTCGAATAAGCTAGGTTTAAATTAATATCCAGTTTCTGAACTCAAACCCTTGTTTGAATCTTTTGGCAGAGGGAGATATTAATTAAGAGATGGAGGGAGGAAGAGGGGTATTGAGAGACGGAACGTAACTAATCTGTTAATTAGTGATCGAGAAAAATGCTGGTGGATTTTGTTAAGGTGAAACAAGTTTCATTGAAGTAGGTGTTTGCAACTCTTCAATCTTCACTTCATAATTATCTTCTGGTTGCAAGCATTTTTCACAAAAAATGGAAAAACAAGAATGCTTAAATTAATCTGATGCATTTATTCGAAAATCAGGATACATCAATATTACATATTCAAAGCGGTGTGTATATATAAAATTTTAACACTAAGTGTTCGATCATGAATATTAATAACCGTTGCATATATCCCTAATTTACATAAACTGAGTCCTGTGCTATGTGTAATCCAACATCTTCGGTCTGCATCAGTTCGAGCATTAAATTGACTCATCAATACAATTACCCCATTGCTGACAACTGACAACTGACAACCTGCAGCGCAAGGAAACGGCCGGGCATGCGCGTTTTATAAGTGTAGAATGAGCCAAGACAGTAAGACACCGCGTTTTGGTGCATAAAATTGTGTCACATACATAAATGCCGACAGTAATATGTACGTGCTGAAAATTTCCAGTAGGTAATGGAGACGGGAGAGAGAAAGAGAGAGAGACTACTCCTGACATTATTACTCTATGTAAATTGTGAAATTAGAAATTGGTTGAGGGTACGTACTCTCTCCGCCCTACCATTAATTTGCAAATTTTAATCTTCTGATGCATAAAATTTTAAGCAGCACCAACGTACATCCAAATTGTTTGTATTCATGCATCCATAATTTTTGTATCCTAATCTAAAAGCATCATGTCTTCTTCACGCTTGAGATTTTTAATATATAGATTCACCCAAAAAATAAAAAATATTTTTAATATCTGTACTTTTTTTATTTATTCTATATTAATTTAGAGTCTATTTGCATTAGCTTTGTTCAGAATCACTTTAATTTGGAGAATTATCTATTCAAATATTTTTAACTTTTTGTTCAAATATCTCAAAATTTTTATATTAAATTAAAAATGACTGTGTCAAAAGTTAAGGGTTTAGACTTGACTAACCCATCTTATATTTTTCAAGATGTATCAAGTGAAATTTTGAATTACAAACAGCCTGTTAATTAGTCTCTTAATTATGACCCCTTTAGGTGGGTCAAAAAGGGCATGAGAATTTCTTTGTAAATTGCAATATGCGGTTCAATTGCAATTACAGAAAATATATATATATATATAGATTAATCTAAAAGACTAAAATACCCAAACTAAAACCATATTGTACGTTATGTAATTTAAGGCCTTGCAATATCTGGGTTAGATGAATTAACTTGTAAAGTTGAGGAGGAGATAGAATTTAATTAAATGGAAGTTAGGTAGCAGATTGTACGTGAAACAAAATGATTGTGCCTATTGACTAATCGAGCGTATCATGCATTGACATGTGGTAAATGGGAAAAAAAAGAAAATGAATGAATTAGTTTGAAAAATGGTGTTTCGATCAGTTGTCAACCACAAAACGTACTAATTAATGTAATTCTATTTGAAGGAACCTAACACTCGTTTCACGTAACTCCCCTGCTTCCCAACAACCAGCCTGCATAATTAACCACTTCGTATTCATCACCACCCAACCCCTCCAAAGTTAAAACGAACACAGCGATGTTCCCAATCCTGCAAGTCAAGACTCTCCTCCGCATTCTTATCGATCCATTTCCAAGCTGTGTATTAATTTGTCCAATATATCACACATACACACACATATATATATATATATAGCTTGATGTGAACACATGCATAAAGAACCGGACTGTCTTAGCTCTGTTGATAATGACAAATGTACGTCCAATATTACAACTGTCAAAGCGATATCTAACCATGTGTTTTTTCTACTAATAAGACAAAACATTTCCTAAATATATATCAGAGACACGTACTATTATGAATATACCTTACATAAAAAAAGTTTTATATATATATATATATATAAGATTTTAAAGAATTAACTGTGCTATTAGATATATTTTTATGCATGTATATTATGTATATACCAAAAATCATAATGATTCAATAAAAAGAAATGATCATATCAGCATGTGCTTATGTTGACTTTCATGAAAGTCAGCATGAAGTTCATAGGTGATTGTAGGATTTATGGCAGGCATGACATACATTATAGGGGTATCTAATCCAACGGTCAGTTTTCCAAAATTTCATCACAGGCGGCTCTACTGTTAGATGCTTACTTTAGCTTAAAGTAAGGTGATCCTCATAAGAGAAAACCTCTCTATATATATATATATTTCAAATTACACTTTGAAAATAAGGATTTGATAAGAATGCTACAACACTCTCTTTCCTCGAGTGCCTTGCTAAATTTACCTTCTCTATTTGAGAGGTAATTATTGTCTTCCTTGTTGAAGAGCTTATCTTTGGATTTAATTAGTTAGACAAAATGGCTAATATATATGGAACTTGGTCTCCCATAATTGGAGTTGTACGTTCTAATTCAATGTACTCATGCTAATCAATATAGATTAGCTTGATTAGCATGAGTACAGACCAACAATGAACTAATATTAATTGGAAAAGAAAAAACAAAAAAAGCCATAAATCCCATAAGTGGGAATTCCACTTCCTCACGGCGGGTAGTGGGGCCTACACCTCCTCTGTGGGGATGGAATTCCCATCAACAAGATATATATGGGAAAAATTTAGAGGATAATACGGAATATATATTAAGAAAAAAGGAATAAAAAAGGATTATTAAAATCAATTCATATGAAACCCATCATGAATTATATTAATGTCAGTACGTATGGGAGAATTGAATTGAATTTAATTTTATGGATCCATACGTTAAGGAACTTGGTAATTAGGAGCTTGGATCCCACCTCAATTAATATATTACCCGAGTCAGTATATGCTTGGCCTTGTCTTATGTACTGGTTTTGGCGCTGTCCATCAAAAGCTGTCAACCATTCGATCTGCACCATATATAAAAGTTTACATTAATTTGAATGTGCATAACAATTAAACTAAAAATTAATTTAATTTACCCAGGGAAAAAAAAAAAAAAAACATAAACTTAATAACTTTTATATATATATATATATATGAGAGAGAGAGAGAGATTAATGAAAAGTAAGAGAGTTAAAGAAAAACAAATGAAGCAATATAAAACTAAAGAGGGTGTGGGTAGGTGGGGGATCACCATCTCCAAGGAGGGATAATCCAAAGTTGCCTAGCTAACTGCAAAACCCAGGCTGCTTTGGCTCTATGTATGGAACTATTTGTTAGAAAGTAGCCCTTGCTGCCGCCTTCTTCACCACTTGTCTTTCCCCTACTCTCTGGATTTTCTCTTGTCTTCAATACCCCTCTCTCTCCCCCCCTCTTTTCTGCTGCTTTAACCACTCGTTTTAAATCCATATCGATCGTACTACTCTTTCTTGCAATAACGAGAGCCACAGAGAGCTGAGAGAGCAACATGATGAATGCTTCCTTAAGTTTTCTCCAACTCTTGTACCAAATCAAAATGGCCTCTATCGGCTACTTTCACGTATAGTGGTTCATCTTAAGCTTCCGAATTGTGCGGTAAGAATCTCCGAATCTGTAAACGGTTTATCTAGCTTGTGCGGTTCATATTAATAATTATATACTCGATCCGTATTAGATAGCTTGTTGTGTCAATTTCAATATAGAAGAAGCACGTACATGCAATCTACGTAGGCATATATATATGATTAATTCCTAGATATAATGCATACTTTGTGGACTCTTGCAGGTTATGAAGGTGGATGGCTGGCCGGGGCTTAATTGAGGGACTTAATTAATTCTTGTAGCTAGCTAGCTATCTACTCTCTGGCCGTCTGAAATTGATCTGATCTGCCTGGCTCCCTGAATGCCATGTAAGAAGCTTGTCAAAGAGTGTTGACAACCTTCCTATTTGGCATGAGGGGAGTCATGCAGGCACAACAAATAGACGGTCCATCACGCTCCATTTGATTGAAGAACGTTCATCTCCATCTATCAAAGCGTGCATCATCTCCATATATCTTCATACCTCATCTAACTATGTACGTAAAGTTTATTTCTTCAATTCATTGATTTTTATCATATCCTCCCTCACAAATATTTCTCATCCATTTAATTTATATATTCTCGGAACTAAAAAAACGCATATATAATGATGCATGCTCCTTCCAAACTTCCAAATCTCTGCAACGTACATGCAAATTGTATTAATTTCAATCTTCAGCGAAAATTTTGACCATTTAATTTTTATAGTTAATTTAACATATATATATATATATATATATATATCTTTTAGTAATTAAGGTTAACTTTTTTCTCTTTCAATGCGCTAGCTAGGTAGATATACTGAAAATTAAGCCATGGATCTCCAAAACATGCAAACAAACACCTTACCCATATCGCCCTTCCCCTCATTTAGGAACATGAATTGAACACTGCCAAAGCCATTGTATATATATATAGAACAGTGGTAAACACATGGAATTGAAAGGGATGAGGGGTGAGGGACTGAGGGTGAAGTTTTAATTCTTAAAGCTAGTAGACCAGAAAGAAGAAGCTAGTATATATCATGAAAATTGTAAACTCATTTAAAATCACATGCATATATGTGCATTAATTATATATTTATCAAAATAAGGTGTCAATTGGTTTGAATGCATGGATCCTAGCCTTTTATATATATATATGTGTGTGTGTGTGTATGCATGCATGAGTGTGTGTATGTATATATGCTTGCATGTACAAAGGCATAATGAAAATTATACCCCTGAAATTCCAGGTCACGTACAAACAACTATATATATTTGTTTCAAGAAAATGCTATGAAGTATCTCTAGCTAGCTACAAGTATCCCTATCAGGAAGGAAATGCTATGAATTTATTTTCAAAACTATTCTCATTTCATTTTTTTATAGCGATTCTCTGGCTATAGTGGTGCATAGTATTACTCATTTTACAGAGGCTATACTCAAGATCCCAAAATCGGGAAAACATATTACCACATTTCTCGGTACATGCAAATTGTATACTCCTAGCTTGAATTAAGTTGGATTGAAGATTGTATGTCTATGTACATTCCTTGATTGGATATTGGCCGGGGTCTCATTCTTTCGTATGTATGCATATCTTACTATATATATGTACATATCGGCAGATGCATGCATGTATATGTATGTATATGTTTAATTTGGCAGACTTAATTTACATATATATGGTTCAATTTATATGATGGGAGGCAAGAATTAGCTAGGTAGAAGAATGTGAAATAATTCAGGAGTGTGAGTGATGCAAAGATGGATCGGAGCGGCCACACGTACCTCACGACTTCATGTTGGTTGTTTACAGGAAAGGTTTTTGGCAGTATGTTTTTGAATTAAGTTGATTATATATAAATATATGTGGCTATGAAGGAATGATGCAATGCTATTAATTAATTGCAGGGCCTTCGTTTGTAGTTCGGTCTCCATCAGTACCAATTCATGAGAGAGATGGGAGTATCTCCATCTCTTAATAGATTTGATAATAATTACAATTTACAAGACTTAATTAGGTTGAGTACAGCTTATATAATTGGGATTTGGGTACGTTGTCAAGTTTGACTAAATTGCCTAGATAATGACCAGACTGATCCAGTACGCGACAAAGTTCAATAGTTCCTCCCCCCCTAGCTCCCACAAAAAATAAAAATAAAAAACTAGTAATTATATGATGCATATCCTTCTGGATCTACATTTATCTTTAATTGTTCCATCCATCTGCTGTCTAGTACGTGGACGGCTCTATAGTCCATACCAATTAACCAGCTAGATCACTCAATCGGTAATATCTAAAGTGCACAAAATATAACTAATTAAGATGGGGAACCACACTGATGGATATGCATGCCATGTTAATAAACAGACCTCCAGATGGCTAGTAGTAAAACAAATTTTGAAAGTCTAATTGTTCGAGTAGAGATTCTTGTGCCAAAAATCACAGTGATCCAACAGTCATTCACTACAAAAACTGACCATGAAAAAATGATGATAATTCAAAGAACAAGATAGTCACAGTTTTTTTATAGTGATATTTAAAAAAAGAAAAAAAATGATTGTCGGATCACCGTGATTATTGCTTAAAAAACTGTCCTTTAGTATTCAAGTCAAGACAAATAAATGAGAACCTTTAGATCCCCTCAAACCATATTGTGGAGGCATTTTAGCTATTGATCCAGGTGATCAATAGATGCTGATTGATAAAAACCAAATCTAAACCCAGTTACGATTGAGTTTGGATTTGCTGTTGATCTGACAGGTGTTGATTACCGTTGGATGGCCGACACGTATGCAAGAAAAGGAATCTAATGGCTCAAATAGGAAATGCCCAAATCAGCTTGTGTGTTTTGGATCACCTGTCAGATCCATGGGTCTTTTTAATGTAAGACATTGGATTCCCTTTCTTGCATACGTGTCAGCCATTCAATGGTGATCAACACCTGTCAGATCAAGAGTAAATCCAAACTCGTTACGATGGACTTGCTTGAGACGGGTAATAATTAAAAGTGTTAGTTTGTTTCTCAACATTAACTAATGGAGTGGAATTTATATGGAAGAAGCAGGGGACAACAGAAACAGTACTAGACTACTAGCTATAGGACTTGTACACTACACCACCACGAAGAATAACAAGAAGACCAGTAGATGAGAGCATTAATAAATTCTTCGATCCGCTTACATAGTAAACAACCTTATCCAGGAGAATTGCTGCGTGTATTTATTTATTCTGTTTGTTTTGCTCTCTGCCTCCTCCTTCTGCGAGCAATAGTGTTAAGGCCAATGCTAGATTTAAGACTGCAGCCGGTAGACCCCTCGCCTACCTCTACTGTTTTTTATCATCCCTAACAAAAGCATTCTTTGATTCTATCAGCACATGTTGACTTTCGAAACTCATAGATGATTGTGGGATACATATTTTAAAAAATTGATCATTTGATTATATATATATATATGTATATATACACACATTTTAAAAGCGCGCTACTCAAGCTTGAAACAGGTGGGGTTCACGGCTGGAACATTCTGGAATGAAGGACTCACGATCTGGACTGTTGGTTGCAACTTGTTTCATGCGGAGTCTTTTATAACTCTGAAATCCAGTTACGCATATTTTCCCCCCTTTTTTCTGGATTATTTTGTGTAATAGATCGACAAGAGGCAGCTCCTTCATTAATCATCTTCATTTAAGTTATGATCTTTCTTTCTTAGTGATTAACGGTTTTTTTTTTTTTTTTTCTGAGAAAAAAGCGGGGTTGGAAGACTCTGCAGTCTGCAGAACCAACTATATATTTTCTTCTTCTTCTACTCTATTTTTTTCCCCCATATCTGCAAAACCAATTGACATCTTCATAAAGATTCTCTTCACAACCAATTGTATATCGAGCCCAGATAAGACGGAAAAACTTAGGAAAAGGAAAATTTTTATTCACAGGTACAAACTATATACACTGCAAAATTCCCACCTGAAAACATCTCTCTCTCTCTCTCTCTCTCTCTCACTCTCTCACAGGAGTGATCAGGGACATGTAAGACATGAGGTAATTAAGGGATATATGGGAAATAGGAGTAAATAGAAATGGTGTTTGCAGATCTATTTAGGCTTCACCTCTGCAACACTGACAATGTCCGTCTTCCCAACCTTCTTCCTCAAACTGCTAGTTAACTTGACAGCGTCAATTCCATCTCCAATCACCACCACTTTATCTTTCTGCTCTCCTTCTAACGCCACAAAATTCACTCCTGCATTCATTCATTTCCAAAATTAATTACTTTCTACTACCTCAAAACATCAATTAAGCTCCAACTTCTAAGAAATTAAGCTCACAATCTACTCCAATAAATAACCATATATATGCTAGAACAAGAATTAATACTATGCCACTCGTTAATTAGGACCGTGCGTATACAGAATTCTCGTCTCATTTCCATCTACTCGCATAGGAGCATATGGTTTCACAAGCCTCTCTGTGATTAAGTGGGAAGTATATGAAATTTACGATGACACTAGTGATGATCGAATCAATAGAGTGGGAGGAGATAGGGTGCCAAGATACTAGCAGCCCTCTTCTGTAGCAAGTTTTTAGTGGCATAGCCTACGCATAGCACTTTCCTTTGAGAAATTAAATTCGATCACTTGCTAATTGCTATATACGTGTGTTGCAATCTAGATTGGGAAGTTTTGACAAGAAGATTATTATTTTCTGGTGCTTAATTTTCTTTGAAATGGAGACTTGAGGTAGTTTGTATAGAGGTTTATGGTGGGGAAGTTTTGTTTTGGGGGAATCAAACAAATTATAAAGTAGAAAGATGACAAAAACTTTGATACAAATTAAAGCGACCAATTATATATATATATAGGAGGATATGAGGATAATGATGTGTGAGAATCGAAGTAGTAATTGAGAAGGACGTCTTATAATTTGTTTAATACATGCTTTTACAGCAAGTGCAATGGAAATTCGAACAATTGATTGAATACTAACCAGCTTCTTTTGCGACAGTCTCAAGTGCCTTGGTCCGGCATTTCTGGCAGTTCATCTGCACCTTCATTACTACCTTTTGCTGCACCAAAAACAAAAGGAAAATTTTATTAACCTGTAAAAAGCAAAAATCTAAAGCTATTCAATTCATGAAAATAATAATAATAATTCATGAAAGTGGGATGGATGAATACCTTCATATTCGTCTACTCCTTGAAATCAAACAGTGTTGTGCGTGAGGAAGAAACAACACAAAGAAGGTGGTTATATATAAAACGTTGATGTCACGTACGTACATGTATAAGTTATTTCCACGAAGAAGACTTGTCTAACCGCGTCGTTGTGGAAACTTAACAAAGAAGATTGATAAATTAATGTTGGGACCTGGAACGTATCCTACACGTTCA
This sequence comes from Hamamelis virginiana, assembly GCA_017140935.1. Taxonomy (NCBI): domain Eukaryota; kingdom Viridiplantae; phylum Streptophyta; class Magnoliopsida; order Saxifragales; family Hamamelidaceae; genus Hamamelis; species Hamamelis virginiana. The sequence goes on from JAESVK010000260.1 coordinate 114,688, forward strand.
CATACTCATGATGAATTTCTGGCGTTCAGACGTTTCAAGTCTTCTATGTCCTATAATTTATGGTCAAGTCTTTCATGAGGGCCCCTCACTTCTATCTACTCTTTCTTCTTTTCTTCACCAAATTCCATCTTCATTGTCTACACAATGACATGGCTGCTCATCATGCAGGTTTAATTAGAAATCCATCCCCTTCCACACCCGAGTCTGGGCACAGGACAACAATAATGGACTGACCCACAGTTTACATGGATGATCACATATTATTTTTTAAAATTGACTTCTAGAAATGGTTAAAAAGGTTACTTTATCAGTCTCACACACACCGAGAGAGATATATTCATAACGGCAAGGACATCTTTACGGTTCTTATCGCTAGCCCTTCATTGAGAGTGGTGTTTTGAAAAATCAATTGTTGGATTAGAAAATCGTCATATGTATGTCATATCTGCTAAAAATCACAGTAATCCAATTGTTGGTTTTTAAAATACAGACATCTAAACAATTTTGACAGCATTCTTTAACAATAAATATTGTTAATGTGTTTCAAAGACTATTTTGAAAACTGATTATTGGATTACTGTGATTTTTAGCAAACATGACATTCATATGAAGATTATATAATCTAATAGTCGGTTATTCAAAATGTTTATTCTATGACTCCCAGAAAGAATGGATTAACGATAAGAAACGTAAAGACGTCATGACATTCATATTGCACATCTTGATGGATGACTATGATTCGAGTTCCAGTTGTTGATTGGGATGTTGTAATATGAAACTAATTTTAACCTTTTGAATGAAAGGTAAATTTATAACCTTTCCATGCATATTCGATTGTCTTAATTTATAGATAGAATCAATCAATGGTTTTTTTGAAACTTTGAGGAGAGATTTAAAATTATCTAGTAATTCCCAAATGATGTTTTATGCGAGCCCATATATTGACTGCTTAGGCCCATAATCAGCATTGTCGGCCCATATTGAGATCATACAAAGTTATTCAATTTAATCAACTCTGCCACTTGTTCAAAGTCTACATGTGCTTTACATGTAGTAAAGCATGTTTTCACCTTGTCCCATGTGGTTTCGATTGCAATAATGATTCCCTAAACTATTAGATTGTGTCAAATTATCTCATTCTATTTTACCCATTTGTTAATCTAGAGAAAAAAATTTGATGTTACACTTATTATTTTTCTATGAAGTATTTATCATAAACTGTTAATGTGTCTATAAGCATCTCGGTGAAGTTTCATGATTTTTTTCAATATATTTTATTTTTTATAAATTTTATTTAGTATATGGAAAAAATAATTCATAAAAATTAAAATATATTGAAAATAATCACGAAATTTCATCGATATGCTTATGGACACATTAACAGTTAATGATAAATAATGCATAAAAAAATAATGAATCTAGCATTTTTTTTTTTCCGGGCTAACTAATAGAAGTGGGAATTTGATACAATCTATCTAATAGTTTAGGGGATACACTATTGCAATCTAAATCATAGAAAGATCAACGTGAAACGGTCAATAATTTTAAAAAATAAAGTGTAGTATTTTCTTTATTAATGATGTCATAATTCTACCCCCAAATCTCACTAAGTCGGTGGAGTGTGACACATATATGAATGAACTGTTCGGCCCTCCGATGCATTTGCTAAGGCCATCTCCAAGTGTGCGTGAAACCATCTTTAATGTTAAGGTCAGCCACCCATTGAGGATGGCATCAGACCTGTTTTTTTTTTTTTTAAAATAAAAATATTGGATAAATATACACACCTATTATTATTAATAAAATGGAATTTAGTGTTTTTTTTTTCCTTAATAGATGAAGGGGAGAAGTGTGGTTGGACTGAGTATCTATCAATTGAATCCCCAAACGTGTCACATAATCCCAGGTGTATCTTTCGATTGAATTCCGAAACGTGTCTCATAAGTCATAATCCCACGTGTTGTAATATTTGCTTGCCACGTATGTATGTAGCAGTTATTTCACGCTTCCTGTCTGCTTGTTTTCCTTCTCTCACCTGTCATCCCTTCTTCATCCATCTTCAATCGTCTCTATTTAGACCTCCTGTAAGAAAAGATTATAAATAAGAACAGCGACCGCCATGGCCGTGTCTTACCCAGAAGCCACAAATCTCAACGCTTCTTCCGATATCAAAAATCCAGAAGCCATCAATCTCAACAACCTCTCTTTCTCTCCCATTAAGCTTCAGAACTTACCCCACCTCACCCATTATCTCTCAAATCTCCAAACCTTCACTAGCCCATTAGAAAACAACCAATTCTACCACCCCACCGACGGATTCTACATCTCCCCAACAGACGTCGTTCTCCGACAGATCATCTACGACCTCTCCGGCACCTTTCCGTCGCAGTCGCCCCGCTTGGCCTATCACCGCGCCGGCCCCCGCAAGCAGATTTACTTCGATCCTTCTAAAACGAAGGTTGCTATCGTCACCTGCGGGGGACTGTGCCCTGGCTTAAATACTGTGATAAGGGAACTGGTTGTTGGGCTTTGGGAGTTGTATGGGGTGCGTCAGATTTTTGGAATCATCGCTGGGTACAGGGGGTTTTACTCCATGGAGCCCGTGGCGCTAAACCCTAAGCTTGTGCATAGCTGGCATAAGCTTGGGGGCACTGTGCTTGAGACCTCCAGGGGTGGTTTTGATCTTGAGAAGATCGTCAATGCCATCCAAGATCGTGGATTCAATCAGGTTTCTCTTTCAACATATTCTATTTATTATAATAGGATCACTCTAATACTAGCTATATCTAGCTAGCTGCATGTTTGATTTGTTTTGTGTTGAGTTGCCTTTTCTTGGTTTCTATCTGACTGCTTGTTTGATTGTGGCATGGAATGCTCAATCATTATATTTCTTGTTAACCATAGTGTTTGATGTTCTCGAGAATGTTCATCTTCATCATACTGGTAGAAACAGAGTGTTTGGATTGATTCTCACTCACTACCTTTTCTGTGAGCAGTGTTTGTTTGTGTTGCATTTGAATTGCAATTGAAAGACATTATCTACTAAGATAAGATGAACACAACAAAACTACAAAGATATAATATGATCAAAACTGAGCATTTCAAATTTGAAAACAAATCAAAGATGTTGTCCGTTGGAATTATCCTTATCAATCATTCACCACCCAGAAATGTAAAAAGCTTTTTAAACTATAATGTTTTAAATTTGCTGCAACATTTGAGAAAACCAAATTCGTTCTGTGCTTAGAATTTCAAGAATGGCATCGTTTGATGATGTTGCTGATAATATGAAATTAAGTTATATTTATATACTCTGCTTTTCTTCACTATGATATCAATCTTTAGCCACTAAAAGAATGAATAAACCGGAGAGAAATAGCAATAAAGAAGAACGAGATTTAACAAAAAAATCAATGTTGCTCTTTCAAATATCCATTCTCTCATTCAATAGAATGAATAAATGATGACTTGTATTTACCTGAGTGTCATGCACTCTGATATTTACCTGATATTGAGCCTTAATTCCGTACTTATTCTAATTTAGATTTCATATATTTCTGAGGATTAATTGCTGCCATACATGTAATTTTGATTATGTTGTGATAATATTGTTTTTTGTTCTTTTCGCTTTGTAAGATTGCCTACAAGCTGTAGTTAAAGAAAGGGCAATGTGAAATCTTGAAAGTGTTTGGGGTTAACTGGCTGCAACAAATCAGCAATTGAACGAAGTATTTGAGAGAATACAATCAGAAAGAGATCACTTGGTTATGTCTGTTACAGAATTGGAAACAATTCTAATTCATTGCATGCTTAGCAATCTAAGAACAACATCATATATTGATGTGATTGGAATAGACTCTGCTGCCTTTCAATTGTTTTAGAGTCAAATTTGGTGGAAGTCGCACAGTGCTTTTATTTTTCCCTTTCTGTGATAATATAAATATTCATGTTTAATTAGTAAGATGATAAGTTAATATATATATAAAGAAAGGTGTTATTTTAAATTTTTTATTATCATACAAGGCAATGTCTCCCTTCTTTGGTTCCTTTTTAAAAATGGATGGATTGTTGCTTTTAAATCTTACGTTAACCACAATGAAATGAACCCATGCCCACCTGGTTCACACTCATCCCGTCAGTTTGCTGGTGACCTTTTCTAGGAAAATATAGCACTTGTGATTGTAAAAGTGACATTCTTCCATGTACAGTTTTAGCTGTATGTTTTAGTGATTTAATAAAAAAATAAAAAATAAATAAAAAGAAAAAGAAACCAAAAGGGCATAATAATCAGTTATCCTTTCATATAGGTGCTTGATAAACCTTGTTTTGGGTTTAGAACAGATGTTCTCTACTCATATAACAAATAAGGTGTAACAATCATTACAAATTTCACGAGCTATGATTAGGGGAAAACTGTCATTGAAAGTTTAAAACACTTCTATCACATGAGATGTTAATGTAAAGGAAGTGGGTGTTAGTTTATGAAAAACTGGTAGGGAGTTTAGTTTTGTTGCTGAGACCTTAGGGGAGATCAAATATGGAGAGAGGCCTTTGTACTTCTCCAAAAAGGAAAAGGAAACGAAAAATAATGGGATTCTACGAACTGTAATTAAGGGTCAAACATCAGTGACTTTGCCATACCAGACATTCTCATAGTTTCTATCACTTTAACAAGAATCGAGAATTGAAAAAAAGCCTTGTCCTGTTATTGCAAGTTTGCAACTACTTGGTGACTGCAGGGTTCAATTTTTGGCCATATCTATTGCACCCAAGCATGAGAACACAAATTTTTTTTTTTTTTGGGTTCTTGTTCAAAAAGATTTGACAAAAGGATCTTCTTCTTCTTATTGTTGTGCTTAAGGTGGATTCACATTGAGCAACCAGTGTAGTATTTTGTACCATAATCATGTTTTCCTTGTATGGGTACTGTTAAATGGGTTTTTCTATCTGCTCATCCCTGTAAAATGAACAGGTGTACATCATAGGTGGAGATGGCACAATGCGCGGGGCTGTGAATATATTTGATGAGATATGTCGTCGGAAACTGAATGTTGCTGTTGCTGGAATTCCCAAAACTGTTGACAATGATATAGGAATCATCGACAGGTCATTTGGGTTCCAGACAGCTGTAGAAATGGCCCAGCAAGCAATCAATGCAGCACATGTGGAGGCTGAGAGTGCAGTTAATGGAATTGGCTTTGTGAAGCTAATGGGTCGAAATACAGGGCACATTGCTCTCCATGCAACTCTAAGCAGCCGTGATGTGGACTGCTGCTTAATTCCTGAAAATGAATTTTACTTGGAAGGAAAAGGAGGGCTGTTTGAATTTATAGGAAAGCGACTGCAAGACAATGGGCATGCAGTACTGGTAGTGGCCGAGGGGGCTGGACAGGACATGATACCGAGAACTGAAGCCCAAAAAGAAGAGAGGGATGAATCCGGCAACCCAGTTTTCTTAGATGTTGGTGCATGGTTGAAGTCGGAGCTTAAAAAATGGTGGGCTAGGGACCATCCGGGTGAATTGTTTACAGCGAAGTATATAGATCCCACATACATGATACGAGCAGTTCCTGCAAATTCTACGGACAACTTGTACTGTACACTTCTGGCACACTCGGCAATTCATGGGGTTATGGCAGGGTTCACTGGGTTTGTCTCTGGTCCTATTAACGGCGTGTATGCATACATTCCAGTAGCAGAGGTCGCACAGGCTAAGAATGGAGTTGACACAAAGGACCATAAGTGGGCATGGGTGAGATCAGTCACCAATCAGCCGGATTTTGTGAAAAGCTGAACATTCAAACTTTGCGAGATTTCATATTGAGGGTTCTGTGGTTTCTCATCTGGATGCAGTTTGCAAATGATTCCTCTTGCAATTTACCCGTCCGTATAGTGCTATATATAGGATAACACTATGGTGTATCAGAATTAGACTAGAATGCTGGGGGCAGGGCTTGCAATTCCTATTTGAATGAAATGAGGAACTATATAGGTTGATTGATAAAATGATAATATTTCTAGTGCAGAAAATTTGCAGTACTGGGCCTGTTATGGTGGATGTTGCCTGCAATTTTACTTACAGATGTCCATGTTGCGTATTTGGACCAATCAAGTATTATCTATATGGTTGGCTAGGCATATTAAGTGCAACCAGGCAAGAATGGCATTACAATATTTGTTATGACTAAAATTTTGTGGGCAATATAGTGATTCTCCAGAAAGTATTTGATTCGTAGTTGATAAACTGCTTTAAACTGCTTTATGAATGAATCTGAGAAATTCTCCAAATGATAGCAGATGGAGGTGCAAAATTGAGCAAAAGCAGTAAAGGAGGTGGGCATGTGGTGTGGGTATTCAATTAAAGAGTATTAAACAAGCTTCCATGATTCCATATAAAACAGTGCAAAACAAAATACATGCCATGATGGTGGCAGAGGCGGCAGGAAAGTAAAAGTTGAAAAGATCGAGAGAGGGAGGGAGACTTTGGGTGCGGAAATTACAAACGATAGTTGCTGTTTAGGATTGTCTTTTGCCCATAATCTTTATTTTTCCTTTTTCTTTCTTCTTTTGTTTTTTCCCATAATCTTTGCTGTGCCACTTTAATAAATAACGATGGAGAAATCAAATGCTTACATCTGCCATTGGTGTTATGAGTAGCCTAAAGAATACAATGTGTCAACCTTTACAAAGTCTTGGAAAGCATTAGATATTAAGATGCCATCATGTGCTGTGGTGCTCGCCGTTTTCCATTAAAACTGAAAACCTTTGAGCTCAGGATAACCTTGGATGGACTCTAGAGTCGAGCCATCTGGCAAGAATGATGGAATTTCGTAAATGAAATTTCTAGAAACTCACTAGGGATGAGTTTTTTTCCTTCTTCTTCTTTTGGTTGAAAAATAAATAAATAAATATATATATATATATATATATATATATGGAGTCATGATAGCATCAGATGCGCCTGATGCAGCCTTGCATCAGGTGACCAATTCCAGCCACTCGATCTAAATGTAAGGCTAAGATTAGAAAGAAATTAAATACATGCGTTTAGTGCCCGATCCGATTCAACTCGATTATTCTCTATGACCTGGGTATTAATTTTTGGTGCCATTTCTCACTCCTCAATCACTCATCTTCTTCTTCATATCTCTCCTATTTCCTATTAACCCATCCCAACTCGTCAATCACTCATCTTCTTTTCTGTATCTCTCCTCTTTCCCATTAATCTATACCATCTCTCCAATGCCAATGCCAATGCCAATGTAATCGAACCTAATACTCCCAGTCACTGAAACCTCTCTTCTCCCAAATGAAACCATAGCTCTCCCCTCTCTCATGTGAAATCGAAGTTGCAAAAATTTTGAGACATTTCAAACAGATCACAATTTTTGATACAGTTCATTGAAGAAGTTTAGTTTGAATTATTTCTTGTTTATGTTTTGCGCGAAGAATAAATTTTATAGTAATTCTCAAAATCAACCATTTTATTGTGTGATGTTATTTTATCTAAATATAATCTTTATTGCGGTTCAATCTGCTGGGACATTTTACATTGAAATGAATATTGCAATAAGATTTTATTTTGGATAATGAGATGAACCGATGAATATGTTAGTGTTGTTTTTTATTTTTTTTAATCAATATCTGTGAACGTAAAAGAAAAAAAAATGCAGAATAGATGTGTTTGGGTGTTGGTAAAGATCAGAGAAAGAAGGAAAACAAATGGGTTTGATTAAATTCCCAAAATGTTAGCGTTGCGCAAAGTTGTCCGAAACAGTGCGTTTTAGAACTTGTGCGTTTTAGAATTGTAGCGAAACGATGCGTTTTACAATTTTAGCGCAACTTCAAGTTGCGCAAAGGATTTAGCTCAAATTCAAGTTGCGCTAAGGGAGTTGGTTTATTTTAAATAGTTTTTTTTTTTTTTTTAAGTTGGCTTTAGTTGGGGCAATATTGCAAAATTGTACCAAATGAAATGCTTAATTTTTTTTTTCTTTTTACATAAAAAAAATAGAAATAAGTTTGGAAGACGACCGGTGGCGACCTTTGCAGCTACGACGATTGGCGGGATCGCGTCCTTCGTGGAGAGTTTGGGTGTGCACCTGCAGCTTCGATTTTGGGGAGAACGAAAAAGGGAAAGTGGAAAGATTTGGGCTGTTCGCTTGAGTCGGGTGTGACAACCCAAAAATTTTTTTTTTTATGTATATTTTAATATTCCAATAAAGTTTGGGGTAATTTGCAATTAAACAAATGTTTATTTTTCATGTTCTATGTGAAGTGGGATGATTTTAAAAATTTAACAAAATTTTGTGATATTTGCAAATAAGCCCCCCACCTCCCTTGTATAAACCCGTGACCAAACAGCCCCTTAACTATTAACCTTTAAAACCCAATACAACCCATTTTCTTCCCTCATTTACATCTGAAATCAAAAGAGGGAGAGAGAGACTCGAAAGTGAGAGAAGGACCCGAGAGAGAGAGAGAGAGAGAGAGAGAGAGAGAGAGCGAGAGCTTGAGACTCGCGATTGGGAGATCAGCCGTGAAGGAGGTGCGGCCACCATGTCTCACCGGAGTCAGCTGCCGGAAAGCTTGCCAAAAAGCCGTTCGTTCCTCCATTAAAGGTAAGTACAAGCTTGTATGTTAAATTTTCTTCCCTTTTCTTCCCTTCTTCTCTTGTATTTTTGAATTTGGAGAGTTATAGGTTCAAAACCATGGTGGATATTGGGTCTGAGTCAGCCCTCGCATGTGTTGGGGATGAGTGGGTTCGGTTGGGATCAGTGGGTTTGGTGTTTGTGCAGTGCGTGGGTGTCGAAGTATGAATTGGGTGTTAAGGGTTTCGTGAGTTTGGGTCTGAACCTCTAATTGTAGCTTCTGATTTGTGACAAAAGAGGATTTTTACTTGATTTTATGTTTATGAAGAAGTTTTGATTAACTTTTAAGTTTTTTTTTTAATAAAAAGAAACAAGGCATGCTTGTGGGTCTCGGGTATGTCTCAGCACGCATTGTTGGGCTGCTGGGAAGCATTTCTTTTATGGGAAGGTTTGTTAAATGTTTTTTTTTTTAGAAGGATCAGTTCTAATTTGAGTTTTGGTTTGGGTCTTTGAGAATTGAAGGTTGCGTAAAGAAACCATGGAAGCCGGGTTCAAAAACTTCATGCATGTTCGATCTTTTTTTTCTTCTTGCTTGCTACATTCTCTGATTTGTGTTGGTCAAATATAATTTCTGGATACTAGGTTGTGGATTTGAGTTTGGGTTGGATTTTTGTCATACATGCAGGGTTTGACTAGTTTCTTAAATCCTTCTAAGCATACGTGCAAAACAGTTTTGAGTTTCATGGGTGTTGATTCTAAAATTCTTGAGAAATCTATGATAAAACTTATTTATTTAAGTCTAGATGGCTGAATGAGGTTGGACCTCTTTTATTTCGAGGGTCTAGGTAGATTCAGTGAAGAAATGCAGTTTGCATAAAGTTTTTTTTAAAGATTCACACTTCAGAACTCTGTTTGGGGTTTTTAAAACTTTAATCCTTTATCTAATAGTGGGTTTCATGTATACATGAGTGTAAATGATGGTTTGCCATATATTTAAAGCTTTCATGCACTGTTGTAGCAGAAGGAATGGTTTATTTTGAGTTTTTAAATGGCTGTCATTGGGTTATGATTTCTGCACATAGGCTCAAGGGCAAAACCGTGGGTTTTTAGAACTTTCAAATGCTTAAATCTTCATGTATTCCATGTAATCAGCTTGCATGTGATGGATTCATAGTTAGAAAGGATTTGTGTTGAGTTTTGAAAGTCTGTGACTTTGGAAAATAGTGGGCAGCAGCCATGACTGCTGGATTTCAAGCTTTGAACTTTGTTTTGGGTCTTAAAACTTTAAATCTTTTGTTTCATGGTTATTTGAATTTAAGCCTGGTTAACCTTTGCAAAAACCTATCCCTTTTATGTTTGGCCTATTGCTTGTAGTGGGATTCATGCTTGTAATGGAAAGTTTGGTAAATTAGTAAAGTATTAAGGCTTGCTCGTGGGTTTAAATCTCTTTAATTCTGCAAATGACTGTTGGTCAAGCCTTTAATCATGGATTAAAAGTATAAATCTAGTGTTTTGGAGTTGTTCTAAGTCGGATTTAGGTTCTAGTAGAAGAGTTTTGAGCTTGGTAGTGTTTTGATAAAGTTGGGTGAAGTTGGAAATCATTTTTCAACCATGTGTTTGCTGTAGAACAGTGCATACCGATAATGGCCTATGCCATTATCGGTAATGGAACTTAATGGTGCTTTTCTTCCTTATTTTTCCTTAGATCTTCTTTTCATCATAACTTTTTCATATGAACTCAGTTTTTGACGTACTTTATATGCACGAAAAGCTTATGAAGTCTACTTTCTAAATTTTGAGGTTTTGAGTTCAAACTATATTTAGAGAGAGAATTATTCTGGAAATACCATATTTGCCCCTCGTGTGCGCATTTTGTCTTATTTGTCCCATTTCTTCCGTTTCGCTTTGCTTTTGGCCATGGAATTCAACGTGAGGTATCTAGACACATCTGGGGATATATTTTGGAAGTTTTAAGTCTTTGTTTTGGCCCTTTTGGGGTTTTGAACCTTAGAGTCGCGAGTGAGCAGTTTTGAGAGTCGTTTTGCTTTACTTTTGAACTCTAGGTATTTGTGCTTTCTTTTGATTCTTCTTGCTTGTATTGTTCTTTGTTTCTCAGTTGTGATTGGGTCCTTTGGGGGACCACTTGCATCGGGTGCATAAGGCATTGCATTAGGAGGCTCGTGGAGCCACAAGGGTTGGAAAAACACAACTGCATTGAGGTAGGGATAAGTAACCTTTTACTTCTAATGATGATATGACTGTTTTATACCTGTTTTGAGAACTTCGCGAATATTAAACATTTATGAATATTATGATTTATGAATACTTGAGAACCCCGTTGTTTATCAAGGTTTGAATAGATACATGGAATATAACGATTTGAGAACTGTTATTGTGTGGCACTTTTACGAAATGAAACCAAGGCACGAAGTTAATATGTTTTGAGAACTTGTTAATAGCCAATGGCTGAATGTTGAGAAATTTAAATACAATGTGTATATAAAATTGGGGAACAGGCTTTCCAAATGCATGTTTATGGAAATACTTGTTAAGGGCATACAGTGACAATTGTTCATATCTACACAACTGAAAATCTTGGTATAAAACTCATATGCCTGATTTCCTAAATATATTTATATAAATGAAAGGCGTTGAAATATTCTTACTACTGTTCCCTTGATTTTTGTGTGGGATTGAATATTTTGAAATGAGAATGTTATACATCAGCCATGGTGCAAAAGTGAATATATATATGTATTTGAATATGACGTGCCTTGAGGACTGTTTTGTATATAATATGATGGCATATGGTTTATCTATTTCACTCCTGTTTTTGGATAATGGTTATGATTGTCTTGAAATAACGCTCGATACTTTAATATATGCCACATGTTATAACTTTACCTGCTGGCTTTGGAAATTGGTTTAAAAGTACATTCTTATTGCTTCTCTTGCCCATTTGAAAATGATTTATATTATCGTGCTGTTATGCATGGTTTGGGCTCAGTTGGTATACAGGAAGACTATTTGAGGGCCCATGGTCCTGGGTGGAGCCTTAGTGCGGACCCGAAGTATATAGCCCCGTAGTGGCTCGACAGTTGGCCATGTGTTTTAGGCAACTGGTCGGTTATCCTCGAGAGGTCAGACCCCGTAGTGGTCGGTTTCGACTGTCGTTGTGCCGGAGGCTTGTTAGCCTAGAACAACGTCCTGATATACGTTCCGTGAGCCTGGTCTTCGAAATTGATGGGTATTATATTGCATTTATAACTGTTCAAAACCCACACCATTTACGTTATTGAACTTTGGACTGAATATAGAACTACTTGACTTAAACTTTTCACTGAAAGACCACACAAGTTTATAACTGCGTTATCTACGGTTTTATAAACGATATAGAAACTACGTTTATTTAAAATATTCCATGTATCACTGTATTATCGTTATTTGTAGAAGTTATCTTATTCCTACTGAGCAAGTGGAAGCTCACCCCTGCTTTTATGCAGCAGATTACAGGTTGGCTCGGGGTTTGCATACATGTTTTGAGACAAGCCTCTATTCGAGGATTATTAGATGGCTGCATGGTCGATTCTGCATTGGGCCTGCATGTTATTGAGCTGTGTAGTATTTATGTTTTATTGATTTTGGAATTTGCCATTGTTTGTGGCATAACCTACTTGCCAGGGATGTTGGCATTATTATTATTATTTGATTTATTATTATTGTATAAGACGTTTGGGACATTTGTATGAGCATAACATTTCATATAGTTAATTATGCCTATATTTCTTATCTCTCATAAGGATATATGAATGAGCAGGTCAGGTTGTACCTCTATCTTGACACGTGTTGACCTATCCGGAAGGGTCAGTACGATTGTTAGGTTGGGGCGTTACATCGGGTCTCCTTGCAAGGATCCGCGTGTGGGATGGGTTTAATAAGGCAAGTAATCTGAGCATTATCCAATGGCCATCAGGTGCACCTGATGGCAGAATTTTCATATATATATATATGAAGGGATGAATTTTACGGAAATTCAATATACATACTAGATACATGGTATTGATATATATCAGTAGAGGTAATGTTTAGTTTTTAGTAAAGTGGAAAAGTAACAAATAGACTAATTCTCCCCATGAAAAAAAAAAAAAAAAA